>JXCR01059821.1:103747-169506 GCA_002079205.1 Phalaenopsis hybrid cultivar
GTTAACTTATCCAACAAAATTAACGAGTCGAACACGAGTTTCTTAACGAGTCAAACAGGAGTTGTTCGCGAACAACGAGCCGTTTTGACAGCCCTACTCCGAGGGCATTGCTTAGTCTTCTTCTTCTTCCTCCTCCATTTATTTTGCATCTCCGCACTTCGCACCGCCGAGATTGTAGCGGGGCATGCTTGAGAGAAAAGGAGTGGCAAATGAGAACGAAGTGGAGCTCGTCAGCTTCAATGGTATGGCTATGATAGAAAATTTGTGGGTGCTTTCGCTAGCAGAGAAGCTCTGGTTGCTTCCGAT
Organism: Phalaenopsis hybrid cultivar; assembly: GCA_002079205.1. Lineage (NCBI taxonomy): Eukaryota > Viridiplantae > Streptophyta > Magnoliopsida > Asparagales > Orchidaceae > Phalaenopsis > Phalaenopsis hybrid cultivar. The sequence goes on from JXCR01059821.1 coordinate 104,054, forward strand.
GGTAGCGATGGAGTAATGGAGAGCGGACAAGTGGGGCTCAAGACGACAATGGGGGAGGGAGTTGAGGAAGGAAGAAGAGGAGGAGGTGTTGGTCGGGGGATAGTTTTTTTTCTTTTTTTTTTTCAAACGTAATTTTTATTTTTTTATTTTAGAAACACAAAAATCATAACCATATAAAACATATTTTTATTTTATGTTAATTACATTCAGATCACCCAAAATATTAATTTTTTCAAATTAACTATCAAAGTGATTTTTTTGAACTATCGAACTAATGTATTAATGCGTGTTACCATCAAATTATTGAGAATTTAGCCAAAAAATGAAAAATATAATTTGAGGTTTTACCATGAATTTAGATATTTGAGAGAGAATTTGGAAAACGGATGAAAGAGCGTGGTTCACTTGTAAATTGTAAGTTTTGGGTGGTCTGTATGTAATTGCATAAAGTGAACTCCCAACACCCGTAGGGAATGTTTGGTAGAGCATATACAAAAAATAAAAAACACAAGATCTATGGATTTATGAATTTAAGATTCAAATTTTGCCTCAAGGAGTGGATTTAATAAATTCAAATTTATTAAATTATAATAAAACTAAATTCTTCCTGTAGCCAAATATCCCTCTAGTCTTTCTTTTAGAAGATGATGAAATTCCATTCAGTTTGAATGAATGTGGACACGTCAAAAATTTACATAAATAGCACCTAATTCTTATGCATTTACTTATTTCACACCCAAATTAAACATGTTTTTCAATTTTTGAAAAGATGTATGAAAAAATCGACTAATTTTTTTCTTATAATATAAAAGTTAAAATTTAGGTGTGAGATAAAAAAAAAATACATAAAGAATTGGGTGCTATGTATATAAATTCCCCAAAAATTTATAGTTCGGCGAAACAGATTCTGCAAAATATTTCTGAATGTTGTATCCAAAATTTTGAGCTGGCGGCTCGCCTCCTCGGACTTGATTTTTAAAGGAGATTTGACGCTACCCTAATCAAAGATGATCAATCCAGATTTTTATTTGAGGCTCGATCTCTCTGACCTCGCAGTCGCCTGCTCAAAACCACACTCGGTTGAGCCTTCGTTCATTATTGTCCACACGCACGAGCAGCTCAAAACGCAGGAACCTGTTGGACCGCTCGCCGCTGATGTCGCCTCCAGCGCCGTCGTGCTTTGGCCGAGCGTTCCTCCATGCCCAAATCGCACGTGCAAGCGACACAAAAAAGCTTTTGCGCACGGCCTCCCTCGCAAGAGGACGATTGCTCGCGCACTGCTGCCCTTGGTTTGCACTCTCGTCTCCATTTCCTTCCATTTCATCCTAACAAGGTTTGACCGCCCCACCGGTTTGCTTCGACTCTATTTAGGGCTGTAAACGAGAGCTCAGACTTGGCTTGTGTTCGGCTCGTTCAAAATCTGCTCGTGAACAGCGTGTTCGTGTTCGGCTCGATTTAAATATTTGTGTTCGTGTTCGGCTCGAAATTGACTCGTTAAACTATAATTGAGAAAAATAGATGTAAAGTGTGGGATTCGAACCTGGATCAAATCTATATAAAAAAAGACACTAACCACATTGCCACATGAGGTATTATGATTTAAACTTAGACATAAATATACATAATATATTATTATATAAATAATATATGTAATATATTGTTATATAAAAAGTTATATATATATATTTTTTTCGAGTCATTTCGAGTGAAACATGAGCGAACAAACTGTTGTTCGTTCGGCTCGTTTACATTTCGAGCTTAAAAATTTGTTCGTGTTCGGCTCGTTAGGCTTAACGAACGAGCCAAACACAAGCTGCTTAACGAGCTGTTCACGAATAACGAGCCAAATTGACAGCCCTAACTCTATCGCTTGGTCTCCTCCTCTTCGTCTTTATGTTATTCGGTTCCCTTTCTCTGGCCCTTTTATATGAAACCGGCGCTAACCGGTTCCTGGTTTCCAAGCATTTTAACTTGGACTATATATTCCCCCTGTTCACCCTCACGTTGCTAACAATTTGAGCATCATTCTCACTACCGACAAACTGATCAAAGGGGAATTCAAATCCCAGACAGGACTTACGAACTTCAAAAAGACTGCGCTACCAACAGCTGATGGCACTAGCATATATATATATCTTATTTTTTTAATTTAATTTTCTTACTTGGACTTAAGGAATGACGCTCTACATCAAAAATACACCAGTACGAATCTTGAGGATATCTAATGGATGAAAAAAAGCATGGTCAAAGAAGATCCACTGAGGGTCAAAAACGGGGCACATGAGCATGCAAGGCCCAATGCGTTATGTCTTCCTCAAAGCGGGATCTAAAGTCGATCGACCAACAAGGCCGACCAAGCGAAGATTTGGGAGACCGATAAAAAGTTCAAGTCGACTGTCAAAGTTTTGAGAAAAATAGACTGAATTCTGAATAAGTTCAATGTCTTTTCACTTTGCTTTCATTCCATCAAAATAATAATCTTACAATCTATTTTAGGTACAAAATATTCTATATAATATATTTTAGGTAACTTAATAATATATATTCCTAATTTAAATATTCAGCTATAAGGACAATAAATCAGAATAAAGATATTGAAAATAATTTAAATAAAGAAGCTCCTAATTATAGAAAACTCCTAATTGAACTGTCTGGTTTCTGTCATTCTTGATTGACATCCCCCTTCAAATTGATGCGAATTGATCAAGAAGCATCAATTTGCCAACAAAAAATTGATGAAATTGTTAGGAGTAAAAATCTTCAAGCAGTGTGTTGAAGCTCAAAGTGTCGAAGCCTGAGTGTGCCGAAGCCTAAGACTGTCGAAGCCCGAGAGTGTCGAAACCTAAGAGTGCCGAAGACCGAGAGTGTCGAAACCCCAGGGTGTCGAAGCCTAAGATTTATGGTTTGCCGAAGTCGAAGCTTAAGCGGACAAAGCGAGGAGTAAGAAGTAGTCGAAGATGTCGTAGAAGCAGTGATGGCTAGCAAAGGAGATCTAAAGCAGACGAAGTGAACTAGATCGCAGATTGCTGATGAGACTTGAATCGATGATGACATAAAAAATGAACAGGATCACAGATTGAAGCTAGAATCCAATGCGGGAGACGAAACCAAACTCGAGAGATGGAAGAAGGCGAAACGAAGCAGGCGCAACTGACGAAAACCTTTAGATGGGCGAATCAAGACAAATAAATAGTTCTCCCCTTCCGGCAAGAAGGTCGACGGAAAGGGAGCCTTGACGGTCCTCCAATAACTACTGATTGTTAGGGCAAAATTTTCGCTCTAATACCATGTCAAAGTTTTGAGAAAAATATGTTGAATTCTGAATAGACTCGATGTCTTTTCCCTTTGCTTTCAATTCATTAAACAATAATCTTACAATCTATTTTAGGTACAAAAATATTCTGTATAATCTATTTTAGGTAACTTAATAATATATATTCCTAGTCAAAATATTCAGCTAAAAGGGAAATAAATTAGAATAAAGATATTGGAAGTAATTTAAATAAGGAAACTTCTAATTATAGAAAACTCCTAATTTAGCAGCTTGATTTCCGTCCTTCCTGATTGACATCGACTGGCTATCAAAACTAGAGAAGTCTGCCAAGAGGACCCCGCAGATCCAAGGATTACCAGCCACAGTCAGCCAAGCGGTGTGAGAAGCCGAGCTGAAGACTTCTTAGTAATTTACTTATTACGTATTTATTTATTTCCTTATGATTAAATTATCCATAGTGCCCCTATTCATACAGGAGCAAGCATGTAATTGTACTTCTTATACTCCCTTACCTGTAAATAAGAGAGTCATTTCTACAGTAAAAAACCAATCAATCACGGATTAAATCTTTATCAATTCTACTCTATTGTGTGCTCTCTCTCTCCTGCTTTATACTCTACTTTTTGGGTGTGATTTACAAGACAGATTTGTATTCAACATATGCATGCATATTCCTTTAAGTTTTAAATTTTAATTATGCCAAATTTATCTACTTCAGCAGTTGATTCAGAACTTCTTACTCAATGCACATAGGGAATAATGCACCTGAGGATTTGGCAGTATGATATTGTGTGCTCTCTCTCTCTCTCCTGCTTTATACTCTACTTTTTGGGTGTGATTTACAAGACAGATTTGTATTCAACATATGCATGCATATTCCTTTAAGTTTTAAATTTTAATTATGCCAAATTTATCTACTTCAGCAGTTGATTCAGAACTTCTTACTCAATGCACATAGGGAATAATGCACCTGAGGATTTGGCAGTATGATATTGCATTCTTTCCACAATTAGACATATATTCTTTGTTTTGAGCAAGATTTTCCCTCTCAAATATGAAGCCAAAATGCATTTACAGAAAATGAAACAATACTCAAACGTAATATAAGGTNATCAAAAATACATCAGTACGAATCTTGAAGATATCTGATGGATGAAAAGAAGCATGGTCAAAGAAGATCCACTGAGGGTAAAAAACAGGGCACGTGAGCCTGCAAGGCCCATTTCGTTATGTCTTCCTCAAAGCAGGAACTAAAGTTGATCGACCAACAAGGCCGACCAAGCGAAAATTTGGGCGACCGATAAAAAGTTCAAGTCGACTATCAAAGTTTTGAGAAAAATAGACTGAATTCTGAATAAGCTCAATGTCTTTTCACTTTGCTTTCATTCCATCAAAATAATAATCTTACAATCTATTTTAGGTACAAAATATTCTATGTAATATATTTTAGGTAACTTAATAATATATATTCCTAATTTAAATATTCAACTATAAGGAAAATAAATCAGAATCAAGATATTGAAAATAATTTAAATAAAGAAGCTCCTAATTATAGAAAACTCCTAATTGAACCGTCTGGTTTCTGTCATTCCTGATTGACATCCCCCCTCAAATTGATGCGAATTGATCAAGAAACATCAATTTGCCAACAAAAAATTAATAAAATTGTTAGGACTAAAAATCTTCAAGCAGTGAGTGTCGAAGCTGAAAGTGCCGAAGCCTGAGTGTGCCGAAGCCTGAGTGTGCCGAAGCCCGAGAGTGTCGAAGCCCGAGAGTGTCGAAGCCTAAGAGTGCCGAAGACCGAGAGTGTCGAAACCCCAGGGTGTCGAAGCCTAAGATGGTTTGTCGAAGTCGAAGCTTAAGCAGACAAAGCGAAGAGTAAGAAACAGTCGAAGATGCCGTAGAAGCAGTGATGACTAGCAAATGAGATCCAAAGCAGACGAAGTGAACGAGATCGCAGATTGCTGATGAAACTTGAATCGATTATGGCATAACAAATGAACAGAATCACAGATCGAAGCTGGAATCAAACGCGGGAGACGGAACCAAACTCGGGAGATGGAAGAAGGCGAAACGAAGCAGTCGCAAGTGACGAAAACCTTTAGACGGGTGAATCAAGGCAAATAAATAGTTCTCCCCTTCTAGCAAGAAGGCCGACGGGAAGAGAGCCTTGACGGTCCTCCAATAATTACTGATTGTTAGGGCAAGACTTTCGCTCTAATACCATGTCAAAATTTTGAGAAAAATATGTTGAATTCTGAATAGACTCGATGTCTTTTCCATTTGCTTTCAATCCATTAAACAATAATCTTACAATCTATTTTAGGTACAAAATATTTTGTATAATATATTTTAAGTAACTTAATAATATATATTCCTAATCAAAATATTCTGTTAAAAGGGAAATAAATTAGAATAAATATATTGGAAATAATTTAAATAAGGAAACTTCTAATTATAGAAAACTCCTAATTTAGCTGCTTGATTTCCGTCCTTCCTGATTGACATCGACTAGCTATCAAAACTAGAGAAGTCTGCCAAGAGGACCCCGCAGATCCAAGGATTACCAGCCACAGTCAGCCAAGCGGTGTGAGAAGCCGAGCTAAAGACATTTTAGTAATTTACTTATTACGTATTTATTTATTTCCTTATGATTAAATTATCCATAGTGCCCTTATTCATACAGGAGCAAGCATGTAATTGTACTTCTTATACTCCCTTACCTATAAATAAGAGAGTCATTTCTACAGTAAAAAAACCAATCAATCACGGATTAAATCTTTATCAATTCCACTCTATTGAGTGCTCTCTCTCTCTCTCTCTTGTTTTATACTCTACTCTTTGGGTGTGATTTACAAGACAGAGTTGTATTCAACATATGCATGTATATTCCTTTCAGTTTTAAATTTTAATTATGCGAAATTTATCTACTTCAGCAGTTGATTCAAAACTTCTTACTCAATGCACATAGCGAATAATGCACCTGAGGATTTGGCAGTATGATATTGCATTCTTTCCACAAGTAAACATATATTCTTTGTTTTGAGCAAAATTTTCCCTCTCAAATATGAAGCCAAAATGCATTTACAGAAAATGAAACAATACTCAAACGTAATATAAGGTTAGATATATGATTGTATATTTCCACTTTGGAAAAGATTGATCAAAAGGTATTTATGTGTCAAAAAGCTTAAAATTTGCTACATCAATACTTGACTACTATTTCAACCATAGGATATTCTGAGTATGTGATATTAAGTGGCATACCTAAACATCATCTCTCTGCCTTTTCCTCGAACCAAAACCTACACGAGGGCTCTCATTTCTTCTCCATGCAAGTCTGCTTTGCTGCTCATTTCCAGTGCGCACGAAAGACAGTTGCTATAGTTTTTTAAGAAGTGAGATTTTTTAACAGTAAACAAAGCATCTTTTTAAAATATAAAGAACAAGTAACCAAAAGTAGAACAATTAAGTGAATAACACCTGTCTAGCTCGCTTATCAATTGGTGTCCATGAAGGTATTAAGGCCGAATCCATCTTATCGAGATCCCGCGGACTTGGTTGCACCCTGGTCAAGTTCTTTCTCTCAATCACGGTTCCCTGGGCTTTTTTGTTGCCTCCTTGGTACCTGAAACTGTCGATAATTGATGGGCTTTTTTTCTGACAAACAGCTTGTCTTTTCAGACTCCCCGGGCAACTTAGACACGTGTTGCATGAAAACTGTTGATGCATTTTGCTCCTCTCATTTGCCTGTCCTACAGATTCGATAATGCATTTTTGGCGGTATTTTTGTTGAGAAGGCTGACTTACAGTTGAGCGAAGAAATTCACCAAGATATGGAACTCCTTTTGTCTTATTCAGCAGTCCAGGGGTATATTTCTGATTTTGATGTAAGAAATTTTTCCTTTTTGTAATCAATTCTTTGTTAAATAATGAACTTTTATATTTTCCGGATTCCTTCTCCGAGCCATTTTTCTTGCAAAATTTAGTCAAATCGTTTTCAGAACAGTTGATTTCAGCAGATGTCGGAAATGTACGACTTTGGCCATCCAAGAATCTGCTCGAAGAAAGAAAGCTCTCAACCATTGGTTCAGATCTTAAGTCTGATATCCTTGGATTAAATCTGCTTCTTGGGATTGACGCAAATGGCTCATCTAAGAAGTTGCAATTGTAATAAAAAACATCATTGTGTAATTCATCATGTGGATTGCTGTGTCTAAACAACGTATCCCCACCAACATTGTTCATCTTATAATTGTTTAATTCTTGTTTTCCTTCCAAAATATTAGCTTTGCTGAAAAGCTGAGCCTCTTCTGGTACATCACGAGGCCTGAAAATCTTTGACTGGTATGGCTGGGATGGCTGAGGGATCACATTGCTGCTATGGTATAATTGACTTGGTTCAACATAAAAGGATTCACCTACCAGCATGCCAGGTGCGCCATAACTGATTTCATGTATTTGCTTTTTTCTATTAGAATGTAGCGTGCCACTAGTATTTTCTGAATCTATGGATGAGCAATCTGTCATTACAGATTTGGATTCTCCTAACTCCCCATATCTGCATAAAGCATTGAAAAGAGATATGCTTTCATGGGGCACCTTATACTTCCCAATAGCCTGAATTCTGCGTTCAGGTGACCATTCAAAGAACTCAACAAGCATGCCACCAGAGGAAAGTATCGAATGTGCGGAGAGTGGATTTATAGAAGGAAACTTTGTTAGAAAGGATTCAGCAATAGATTCTGATTCAGGCATTGCTGAGTGAAGACCTCCATCTTTTGTGCTTGTCATTCTGATACAGTTTAGAATAATGTCATCAGTATTTTCAGGCGTATGTGAGCAGAACAATTGTAAGTTTAAGTCAAGACTTGCTGCAGCTGCATAAAGCATGTCGGATGATTCCATTATGGATGCAAGGAAGTTCCTTTCCCCCTCAAAGATCTGAAAAAAAAAAAAAAATCATACAAAAATCAGATATTGATGCCGAGGAAAAGCAGTATAGATTATTAAGAAGTTTGCCTAAAGCTATATAAATACTAAATGTAGTATGTCTTTAGAGAATGAAGAAGCTACTGAATCATAGGCATGATTAGTTTCTTATATCAAGTCAATTCTGATTAGCACCTAGCTTTATGACCATGGATAACTTCAGAAGTTAATGATGGATATAAATTAGAGGATAAAGCCGAAGATTTTATGATTTTTAACAGAATTTCTACTTGGAATTTTTTATCCTAGAACTTCATCACAACCTCCGTGATATTTCACATAATTCATAAAGTTCCATAGCTCTCCGTGAACGCATACTCCTTGTTCTCTACATTCACGTTCCAGGTAGAAATTAAATATCTTTGCTATGGATAATGTATAGATGATCAAGCAGAGTGTTGAAATGTCGCTGGTACAAAAGTTTTAATGAACAATGATCTAAAGTAATCTACAAAAAACCTCCAAAGCTAGTTTACCAGTATGCAACCACTGAAGGAAGAACTGAGGGACATCAAAATTTTAGTTGCAATATTCTCGATGAAAGCAGGTATTGCTGAAAAGCTAACTACTGCTTCTGTTTTGTCCACAATATTTATTGCCTCATACCAAACTAGGCAAACAGCAGCACTGAAGATGAGATCCAAAGGAAGATTAATATCCCGCTCCACAACTTGTACACCGCTCTTTTCTAGTTCCAAAATTTTCTGATAAGAGCTTCTTCTTGATATGATCATATTTTTTTCCAAGTTCAGGGTGTTTACAATTATGACTGTCTCTGGATCTGAACAGACTTTTGCAGTTGTCTTGTTTGAACTTGACAGATACAGCATGTTCATGGCACACTCATTATCATGGGAGGGATCTGCGTTGAGTACAGGTTCACATGAATTATTACAGGCCTTGTGGAGCGGGAATTGAGTGAAAATCCCTTCAGTGTTCTGATCATTTAAGCAACCTTCTAGATGGGTCATATAGCTTGGGAACCCATTCTGGTACAGAAAAAGGATATCAAAGGCGTTAGATTGATAATGGCAGTCGGAGAAAAGCAAACTGGTGGAATTCGGCATTGAGCCATCTAGGAGTAGAATTAGTGACATGGTCGCTACTCACAAAACATATTTAATAAGGTGAATCATCTAAAAGCAATAGAGTGATGTCGGATAAGATTGTCAAGAACGAAGCCTGCATGATGTTATGTAAAACCAAAGAGAGTAAAAAAGAAGAAAAAAGGAGTATATTAGCAAATGCATTCTTCAATGAGAGAAATTTTGACATTGAAATTGTTTCCTCTCCCTTGCACCTTAATAACTTGCAAGATGTTACAAAAAATTAAAAAATTTCGAGTGAAGTGGCTGCTACATACATCAATAAAGGAATTTTTGTCAATGAAATTGTATTTCTCTATTCCTGTTAGATTGTATGGATTTCCCTGCGAACCCCTCCCCCATACCCACCGAAATCCTCTTTAAAAATAATAAGAAGCCAATGTAGGAAATATGTCATCCTTATGCCAATAGTTAGCAGATTTTTTTCATAAAGCTTCCAAAAAGCCAGTAAAGCTTAGGTTGCTCCATCCCCCAAAAATTCCTCTTCCTTGCACCGTGATAGCTTGCAAGATGTTACAAAAAATTAGAAAATTTCGAGTGAAGTGGCTGCTACATACATCAATGAAGGAATTTTTGTCACTGAAATTGTATTTCTCTTTTCCTGTAATTTTATGGATTTCCCCGCGAGCCCTCCCCCCCACCCACCGAAATCCTCTTTAAAAATAATAAGAAGCCACTGTAGGAAATATGTCATCCTTATGCCAATAGTTAGCAGATTTTTTTCATAAAGCTTTCAAAAAACCAGTAAAGCTTAGGTTGCTTCATTCAGCAAAAATCCAAAGTAAATTAGAGGCTCTATTCAACAATAACTGTCTGATGAATGACTGTGAAGTGGGCAAATCATCAGCCAAAAAAATAGAAAAATACATTGAAGTGGGCAGCAAATAAATGTCTGATGAATGAATGATGAATACATTGGATTTGCGATCAAAGTTCACTAAAACCCTTGCACATAAAGCAAGCAGAATCAAATGCCAGATCCATCTTATAATACGAGAGAGGCATCTGGTAGACAAACTTATCATATCAAAACGACTTCTTAATTTAGATGAATAAGAAAATGCTAATATGAGCATTCATCAAGTAAATACCGGGAAAATCATGGAATTACTTGAGGCTTCAAAACCTTCACAAAGCGCCTTTGCAACATAATGATTCTCCATATCAAATCTGATAAAGTGAACACAAGGAATACTACCTAAACATGGAAAAATCTCAGATATTATGGATGTAGCACGAGGTCCTCCATATTCCAAAATGCTGCTAAACATGTTGAATGGAAAAGATGCTGAAGTGTTCCTGCAAGCAAAAACACAAGATTAGCCGCTGGGATATCTAATAACTTATGATAGTGATTCGGCTTACAAAAATCCGGAGTAGAGACTAATATGAATAAGGTTACAGTCATAACAGCAGAAGTACATAGTATATGGAAGTAAACAATAAAATAGAATATTTCTCACATTCAAAACATAACTGTGCTTTATGTAGCACCACATTCGGTCATGACTAGAATGTATAAATGTGCATATAAATATGAACATTTTTACCGAACACAAAACATTTGCATTAAGATAGTAAAAAATGAATCGGAAGATGGTCCAAATATATTGTGAGTTTGAAAGTATCACAAGGAAATTAATTTTAATAATCAAATATTGAATATAGTGCCACAAAGCACTCAATTGACTTTGTAATTGAAAATTAAAGCTAAGAGTCTATGGGAATATGGAATAGAACATTCATGAGATGCAAAAGAAATGTACACCTCGACAATGTTCACTATTTCTAGAGCTGGCCTCATCCCAACTATTGTGTGCTGGAATGTTTGCAGTAGCAGAGACATTTTACCATCTTAGTATTATAAAATAGTCACCTTACTGGATATTTACAGGAGGATGTACCTTGGTGTATGCTTTTCGTTGATGATATCCTTCTTGTGGATAAGACTAGAAAAGAGTGCAAGACAAACTTGAATTATGAAGGCCTAATTTAGAGTCTAAAGACCTTCATTTTTAAGTAGATCTAAAACTGAATAAATGAAATGTAATTTTAGTAGTAGATCTAGTGCAGAATTGTAGCAACGAGGAATCAAATCATTAAAAGGAGTGAAAGTTTTAGATATATCGGGTCACTTGTTAAAAGTGTGATGATATAGATGGAGGTTATTAGTAGAATTCAAGTTTGATGGTTGAAGTGGATGCATCAAACCTATTGTGTGATAGAAAAATACCGCTTAGACTTAAAAGGAAACTTTTATAAGATGGTGGTGTGAATGTTTTATGCCGCAGAATGTTGTCCCATAAAAGAGAAGCATAAACGNACACATTTTTTTCATAAAGCTTCCAAAAAGCCAGTAAAGCTTAGGTTGCTCCATCCCCCAAAAATTCCTCTTCCTTNAGTAAAAAGAAGAAAAAAGGAGTATTTTAGCAAATGCATTCTTCAATGAGAGAAATTTTAATATTGAAATTGTTTCCTCTCCCTTGCACCTTAATAACTTGCAAGATGTTACAAAAAATTAAAAAATTTCGAGTGAAGTGGCTGCTACATACATCAATAAAGGAATTTTTGTCAATGAAATTGTATTTCTCTATTCCTGTTAGATTGTATGGATTTCCCTGCGAACCCCTCCCCCATACCCACCGAAATCCTCTTTAAAAATAATAAGAAGCCAATGTAGGAAATATGTCATCCTTATGCCAATAGTTAGCAGATTTTTTTCATAAAGCTTCCAAAAAGCCAGTAAAGCTTAGGTTGCTCCATCCCCCAAAAATTCCTCTTCCTTGCACCGTGATAGCTTGCAAGATGTTACAAAAAATTAGAAAATTTCGAGTGAAGTGGCTGCTACATACATCAATGAAGGAATTTTTGTCACTGAAATTGTATTTCTCTTTTCCTGTAATTTTATGGATTTCCCCGCGAGCCCTCCCCCCCACCCACCGAAATCCTCTTTAAAAATAATAAGAAGCCACTGTAGGAAATATGTCATCCTTATGCCAATAGTTAGCAGATTTTTTTCATAAAGCTTCCAAAAAGCCAGTAAAGCTTAGGTTGCTCCATCCCCCAAAAATTCCTCTTCCTTGCACCGTGATAGCTTGCAAGATGTTACAAAAAATTAGAAAATTTCGAGTGAAGTGGCTGCTACATACATCAATGAAGGAATTTTTGTCAATGAAATTGTATTTCTCTTTTCCTGTAATTTTATGGATTTCCCCGCGAGCCCTCCCCCCCACCCACCGAAATCCTCTTTAAAAATAATAAGAAGCCAATGTAGGAAATATGTCATCCTTATGCCAATAGTTAACACATTTTTTTCATAAAGCTTCCAAAAAGCCAGTAAAGCTTAGGTTGCTCCATCCCCCAAAAATTCCTCTTCCTTGCACCGTGATAGCTTGCAAGATGTTACAAAAAATTAGAAAATTTCGAGTGAAGTGGCTGCTACATACATCAATGAAGGAATTTTTGTCAATGAAATCGTATTTCTCTATTCCTGTAATTTGTATGGATTTCCCTGCGAGCCCTTCCCCCCACCCACCGAAATCCTCTTTAAAAATAATAAAAAGCCACTGTAGGAAATATGTCATCCTTATGCCAATAGTTAGCAGATTTTTTTCATAAAGCTTCCAAAAAGCCAGTAAAGCTTAGGTTGCTTCATTCAGCAAAAATCCAAAGTAAATTAGAGGCTCTATTCAACAATAACTGTCTGATGAATGACTGTGAAGTGGGCAAATCATCAGCCAAAAAAATAGAAAAATACATTGAAGTGGGCAGCAAATAAATGTCTGATGAATGAATGATGAATACATTGGATTTGCGATCAAAGTTCACTAAAACCCTTGCACATAAAGCAAGCAGAATCAAATGCCAGATCCATCTTATAATACGAGAGAGGCATCTGGTAGACAAACTTATCATATCAAAACGACTTCTTAATTTAGATGAATAAGAAAATGCTAATATGAGCATTCATCAAGTAAATACCGGGAAAATCATGGANATGTGAAGTGGGCAAATCATCAGAAATAAGGTTGTTCAACGAACATTTAGTCTAAGATCGAATGGGATTTGCGATCAAAGTTCACTTTGCACATAAAGCAAGCAGAATCAAATGCCACATCCATCTTATAAGACGAGAGAGGCATCGGGTAGAAAAACTTATCATATCAAAACTACTTCTTAATTTAGATGAATAAGAAAATGCTAATATGAGCATTCATCAAGTAAATACCGGGAAATTCATGGAATTATTTGAGGCTTCAAAACCTTCACAAAGCGCCTTTGCAACATAATGATTCTCCATATCAAATCTGATAAAGTGAACACAAGGAATACTACCTAAACATGGAAAAATCTCAGATATTATGGATGTAGCACGAGGTCCTCCATATTCCAAAATGCTGCTAAACATGTTGAATGGAAAAGATGCTGAAGTGTTCCTGCAAGCAAAAACACAAGATTAGCCGCTGGGATATCTAATAGCAACTTATGATAGTGATTCAGCTTACAAAAATCCGGAGTTACGACTAATATGAATAAGGTTACAGTCATAACAGCAGAAGTACAGATTATATGGAAGTAAACAATAAAATAGAATATTTCTCACATTCAAAACATAACTGTGCTTTATGTAGCACCACATACGGTCATGAATAGAATGTACAAATGTGCATATAAATATGAACATTTTTACCGAACACAAAACATTTGCATTAGGATAGTAAAAAATGAATCGGAAGATGGTCCATATATGTTGTGAGGTTGAAAGTATCACAAGTAAATTAATTTCAATAATCAATATTGAATATAGTGCCACAAAGCACTCAATTGACTTTGTAATTGAAAATTAAAGCTAAGAGTCTATGGGAATATGGAATAGAACATTCATGAGAGCAAAAGAAAACACCTCGACAATTTTTACTATTTCTTTAGAGCTGGCCTCATCCCAACTATTGTGTGCTGGAAAGTTTGCAGTAGCAGAGACATTTTACCATCTTAGTATTATAAAATAGTCACCTTACTGGACATTTCCAGGAGGATGTAACTTGGTGTATGCTTTTCGCTGATGATATCCTTCTTGTGGATAAGACTAGAGAAAGAGTGCAAGACAAACTTCAATTATGAAGGCCTAATTTAGAGTCTAAAGACCTTCATTTTAAGTAGATCTAAAACTGAATAAATGAAATGTAATTTTAGTAGTAGATCTAGTGCAGAATTATAGCAATGAGGAATCAAATCATTAAAAGGAGTGAAAGTTTTAGATCTATCAGGTCTCTTGTTAAAAGTGTGATGATATAGATGGAGGTTATCAGTAGAATTCAAGTTTAATGGTTGAAGTGGATGCATCAAGCCTATTGTGTGATAGAAAAGTACCGCTTAGACTTAAAAGGAAACTTTTATAAGATGGTGGTGTGAATGTTTTATGCCGCAAAATGTTGTCCCATAAAAGAGAAGCATAAAAGTAAGCCAAGTGTTGCTAAGATGAGAATGCTTTGGTGGGTGATTTACTTTACAGTTAGAGATAAAATGCGAAACGAATATATCCATAAAAGGGCCGGTGTAGCTCCAGTGATAGACAAGATTGGAGAGAATCATCTTAGATAGTTTGGTCATATTCATAGTCGACCATGTGATGATCCGGTTAGGAGAGTGAATGTTTTAGATTCAACTTATGTTAAGAAAGGCAGAGGCAGACTTAAAAAGACTTGGGCATGTTGTAAAATACAATGTAGTTGATATGAAGTGTAAAACATGGCTTTCATATTGAAAACAAGGGAAGCCTTATTTGATTTGTTTGATCATTCTCATCATAGATGGAAAACTAGTAAGCAGGAAGGCATGAATTAGTCTTAGCAGCAATGACAGATGTTGAAATTTGTCAAAGGTGGGTGTCAACATCATTAGTGTCAATGAGCAATGGCTTTATTGGCGATGATTGCATCAACCATGTAGCAACTACAAGTCTCAACCTTATTTGTTACAAAAAGTTTCGAGATTATTTGTGATAATGGGTATCAGCCTTCTTGGTATTTATAGGCGTCGGAGTTGAAATTGAGCAATGAATGTCAACATTGATAGCAAAATTGAGGGCCAATCATGTTGGCGAATGATTGACGACTGCAGCTATCAGTTGTTCTAGCGACAATAGGTGTTGGCCATATGTTTGAGTTATAAGCAATAATAATTAATCAATTTATCCACAAGTGTCAGTATTGTTGACACATGTGGATGTCAAACTTGTTAATGATGATAGACCTCGACATTATAAGCAATGATGGACATTGACAATGTTGGCAATATAATTTGCCAGTCTTTTCTGTGATGGTAGGCGTCAGCTTTGGTGGAGTCAGAGGGAATCAACCTTAGTGATGATAGTTGTCTTAGCTGTCAAAGTTTTGAACAAATAGGCTGAATACTGAATAGGCTCAATTGTCTTTTCCCTTTGCTTTCATTCTATTAAATAACAATCTTACAATCTATTTTAGGTACAAAATAAAGTGCATATAATCTATTTTAGGTAACTTAATAATACATATTCCTAATATAAATATTCAGCTAAAAGGAAAATATATCAAAATAAAGATATTGAAAATAAGGAAGCTTCTAATTATAGAAAACTCTTAATTTAACTGCATGATTTTCATCTTTCCTGATTGACATCCCCCTCAAATTGATGTTGACTGATCATGAAACATCAATTTGCCAACAATAAGTTGATAACATTGTCGGAACAAAAAATCCTCAAGTTATGAGTGTTGAAGCCTCAGAATGCTGAAGCCTGAAAATGTCGAAGACTAAAAATGTCGAAGCCCAAAAGTGCCGGAGCCCGAGAATGTCAAAGCCCAAAAGTGTCGAAGCCCAAGAGATCTATGGTTTGCCGAAGCCGAAACCATCGATCTAGGAAGGAGTGCCAATTTGCAAAACTTGCAGGTTAGAGCTCATGCGCCTACAATTAACCGCAAATCCATGCGGAATCCTTAAACATCCACCTCTCTCGAATCCCATCCAAGAGTATGACTGATAGCTCGTCGCCAAAGCCGCTCATAGTCCTCTAGATCCCGGTGATCAAAGAACCTCACGAAAAGTAACGAACCCTCGACAGCAATAACAAAACNAGTGTCGAAGCCTCAGAATGCTGAAGCCTGAAAATGCCGAAGCCTAAAAATGTCGAAGCCTAAAAATGCCTAAGCCCAAAAATGCCGGAGCCCGAGAATGCCAAAGCCCAAAAATGTCGAAGCCCAAGAGATCTATGGTGTGCCGAAGCCGAAACCATCGATCTAGAAAGGAGTGTCAATTTGCGAAACTTGCAGGTTAGAGCTCATGCGCCTACAATTAACCGCAAATCCATGCGGAATCCTTCAACATCCACCACTCTCGAATCCCATCCAATGACTGATAGCTCATCGCCAAAGCCGCCCATAGTCCTCTAGATCCCGGTGATCAAAGAACCTCACGAAAAGTAACGAACCCTCGACAGCAATAACAAAACCGCTCTATCCCCACTCCCGTCAGCCTGTACCGTCCGCTCCATATCTTGAATAAGAAATCCAGTAACCTACATCTCAAATCCAGAGAACAATTTACACAAAACCTAAAAGAAGGAACAGAACGGTACAGCTTCTGAGCAGAGACGGGCAGCTAGACGGCGCGGGATAGGTAGAGCGGATCAGTCGAAGATGAAGCAGACGAAGTAGGGGGAGCAAGCTCAATAGACAGAAATGACGAAGCAATTAATCGACCGAACAGTCGAGGTTGGGCGAAGGCGAACAGTCCAGAAGAAGCCGCCGCAACAGTCGAGCGGCACAGATGAAGAAGATGAGGGTTTTAGAGAAAGCAAACGAGCGAGAATAAGACAAAGAAATAGTTCCTCTCTTGCCGCAAGAAGGCCGACAGGAAGGGAGTCTTGACCATCCTCCAACAATTATCAATGGTAAAGGCAAAATTTTAGCTCTGATACTATGTCAAAGTTTTAAACAAATAGGCTGAATACTGAATAGGCTTGATTGCTTTTTCCCTTTGCTTTTATTCCATTAAATAACAATCTTACAATCTATTTTATGTACAAAATAAAGTGCATATAATTTATTTTAGGTAACTTAATAATACATATTTCTAATATAAATATTCAGCTAAAAGGGAAATATATCAGAATAAATATATTGAAAACAATGAAGTTTCTGGTTATAGAAAACTCTTAATTTAGCTGTCTGATTTTCATCATTCCTGATTGACATTAACATTATTAGACATCAGTCTTATTAGAGACGAGTGCAGGTGCTAGTGAGTAGAGCTATGGATTCTCTTCTCTAGAATCATTCTCAAAGTCTTTCCCAATCTATTCGATGTGTAACAACTAGAGCTGCTTATAAATCTTTGAAAGACATTTTTGTTCATTTTGACGAGAAGTTATTACACTCAATTGGATGATCTATATTGAGCCCCCTGATTGTGCAAAATTTTCTGAATGTTTTAGTGCATTAATGTATTAGAATAAACTAAACTTGAGTTCGTCATATTCATCTCACTAAGAAATTAGTATTAACTATAAATACACATAACATAAAGGTCTTTTAGTACCTCAAATAGTCTTGTGAAATTTCCAAACAAAGCATTCAAATGCTTGATTTAGGTATACTTTGATTTAAATTAATACAAATTTAGTATCATTGGGTTAGTCACACCAACAAACTCCTTTTGACCATAAGTGTTTTAAAAATAGATCGAATAGTCAAAGATATTTTCATAAGTTTTTGGCTTGAATATTTTCGCACGTTGCCACCTGCTTATTTCCATCAAGAACCATGTTTGAGTGGATAGTTTTTTTGTCAATATATATCACTAATTATTTAAGAGTTCGAGTGAATGACTCTTCTTCACATTTCATTTACGTTAATTGTTGCATTTGGTGTTAAGTTTAGTTCAGATAAGTTTTTTTAAATAACATAAAGCCTTATCATTAGAATATATTTTTCCTTCTTATTCCTTCCTTGTCAATTTATCCACTGCCGACATGGCTGCATCTTGTAACCCTATTATATATGCCCAAACTACCATATTTATCTACTACCGACACTCTACAACATGGGTGCATTTGACAAAAACTGGCGAGGGCATCACACGCTTTGAGAGTGGATGCAGGACACCAACGCATAAGCAGACAGAGAGTCTGCTTGCCTGGACTGATTTGGTCCAGGCTTCTTGTGTTATGGAATGTTGGTAGGCCCTTAGGCTCACTCTTATTTATCTTATTATTATAAATTTGCTTTCTTGGGAATATAGGGTTATTTTTTGTCGGGTTTCTGTTCAGGACAACAGTCAACATCCCTGTGTTCCCTCCTATGATTTTGCCTGAGGGTCCAATGGTGTTCTGATAGTATCTCACTTTTGAGTTGGCGATTATCTTCGTTACCCCTTTCCGCATTCTCCCAACATCGTTCACGGACTCCCCTTCCCTGTTGCAGCCACCCGAAATATCTGTCCTGGCTATTTCTTCATGCAGTTTTCTATCTTCCAGTCCTTATCAGCCGGTTTTCTTCTTGTTGTTGCCATACAAACAACAAGGAGTTGTTATCCCTGCCTTTTCCAGCCTTTCCAACCACAGTTACTCCCCTTCCAATGCACTTTTGTCTCCAAAATCTGGGCACTACCCTCTCCCTCCCACTTGCTACCATCTTCCAGAACCTGCGCCCTACCGCTTCACAGTTGTTGTCATCTTCCGAAATCTCAACTATCACATTATCCCTTGTTCCCAACACCCTAAACCACCCACCTTTTGTTGTTGTTGCTCTAGACTAGCCACATCTTGGTTGTCGTTGCTCAGGACGGCTCTCCCACATCAATTCCAACCTTCCCATGCCCTTAACGATCACAACGACTACTTTGAAATACAGCCCTAGTTGAGTTGTGTGCCATGTCTGTTGTTATTTCTCATTCCAGTGTGTTGGTTGTACTCTCCTAATAGTTTTGCAGTAATACTATTTGCTTTCTTATGGTTGTTAGGGTTAGCTCCGGTATCATTTTGTATCAAGCTAACTTAACCCTAGTCCTAACCTAGGGCCATCTAAACCCCCCTACCTAACACAAAGTTTTTCTTTCCCACCTGACATCACTCCCATACACCCTTTTCCACCAACCCACACCCAAACCTTAATCATGTTACCGAGGAAACAAGTGTCGAATGCTGATCAAAAGTTTATCATAGAAGAAATGTAGTTGCAACTCTGCCGAGAGCTACAATGGATCAATGAAATTGAGGGCAGGACCCAAGGAGAGGTCACTGCCGATCGTGATAGAGAGACCCAAGGAGGAGAGCAACAATAATATATATATCCTCTTTCATATGAATGATTTCAATGAAGAAGAGAATCAAACACAACGTTTCGAGATTCAATATCAGAGGAGGTCTAGAGAAGAAGTGTCTGTTGGAGAAAACAGAGACTTATGAGTGAAAATGAATATACTGGATTTTGAGGGAAGTATGAATTCAGATGAATTCATTAAATGATTGTAAACCGTCGAGAAGATCTTTGAATACAAAGAGGTATCATATGACAGACGGGTGAAACTCGCTGCCATCGAGTTGAAGAAAAGCACCACGTTGTAGTGAGAGAATCTAAAAAGGAAGAGGAAGAGAGAAGAGAGAAGATCGAGATAAGATCACTACCTAAGAGAAAATGAAGAAGGCAATGCAATGCAAGTACCTACCCGTTATTACATGTTATCATGTTCTCGAGGCAACATCAATGAGCGATTACCACATCTTATGTGAAGAGTTCAATCCTAGGACCAAGCAGCAGGACTACACCCAGTCGAGCGTCCAAGCTAACATTGCCTAAAGAGAAACTATTCCCAAATCTGTCCTCGACAGAAAGTGCATTAAGTGTCACAATTTTGGGCACAATGCATCAGGTTTCCTAAACAAGAGTACGATCTAATTCAGTGAGTATGGAGTTGTTGAAGAAATTAATAATGACACAATAGACACTAAAGAAAGTGAGGACACAAATAAGTACCAGCTTCCAACTTATGAGGGAGAGATGCACGTAATTCAAGATGAGCTCGTGAGAGAGACTCCAACATGATTAACATTGGTTGTCCAAGACGGTCGTGAGTTTGAGGAATCGAAACCAAACACATGACAATCTCATATAAGAGAATTTCAGACTTTTAAGATGAATAATTTACTTTAGGGTGCTCAAACATATAGATGAGAATCTTCTGTGCCACTTTTGAAAGATAATATGGAGTCATTTGAGGGTTAAAAATAGTTAGCGGTGTACCCACTGACAAATGATCAAACAGGAGGGATGAACTAAAGTGTTTGAAATCGCCTAAGGAGTTTTGCGGGAAAGAACATTCTACAATGGGATCTAGGTCCTTCTAGAGAAGCCTGATTGGTTGTTATTAAGAGATGCGCAGCATGTTAAAGATTTTGTCTCAGAGTTGAATTCTTCTTACATACTTGTTTATCAAATACACTCAGACGAGTACCAATAGTGGAGGAAGCCAATTACAAATTTAATGTCTTGAAATTTAATTCGTGAGGATAACCATCCACATGTAATTTCAATTCTGGTTGTGCTATAAAAGGACAGATCCCTATTCTTTCAGGATGTGCTTAGCAAATGACATCGTTTACAAAATTGACTTAACAGGAGATTATGTCTTTTCCACTACTTCAACTAGGACAACTTGACACTATACTATGAGGAGACTAAAGCTTCTACGGATGAGGACGAAGCTCCTCCAACCCCAGGATACTGACGTGGCATCTCCTACTACTGGTGTGGGCACGGGACTCCCGCACGTAAGCAGACGGAGCATTTGCTTGCCTGGACCAGTTTGGTCCAAGCTTTCTTGTGTTGTCGAGTGTCGGTCGGACCTTGAGCTCACTCTTATTTATCTTAGGATCATAAATTTGCGTTTGTTGTAGTCTAGAATTTTTTTTTCTTGTTTTCTGTTCAGGACTGTCATCGGTGACACTGTGTTCCCTTCTAGGTTTTCATCCGAGAGTCGAGTGGTGCTCCAACTGTATCTCGTTATTGAGGTGGTGATTACATTCCTTATCTCCTTCCGCATTCTCCCCACATTGCTCATGACTGTCCCTTTCCTGTTGCAGTCACCCGGAACAACTGTCTTGGTTGTTTCTTCCTACAGTTTTCTATCTTCCAGCCGCCGTCATCTGCATTTTTGCTTGTTGCCACAATTTAGGATGGCAAGAAGTTGTTGTCTTTGCCTTTTCCAGCCTTCCCAGCAACCGCTCCTCACCTTCCAACGTGCTGCCGCACCAAGAATCTGCGCCCTACCCCTTCCCACTTGATGCCATTTTCTGATCCACTATCACATTCTCCCTTGCTATCAACAACCTAAACCACCCAACATTTGTTGTTGTTGCTCTGGATCAGGCACATGTTAGTTGTCGTGGATCGAGGAAGCTCTCCCACATCAATTTCAACCTTCCCACGTCCCTAATGGTCACGACCACCACTTTGGAATACAACTTTGGTTAAGTTTTATGTCATATATGTTGTTATTTCCTATTCTAATGTGTTGATTGCCACTCCTATTTACTTTTCAGTAATAATATTTGCTTTTTTATTGTTATTTGGGTTAACTCCAACATTGCAAACTAACCACAATTTAAACATAGGTCATCAATAAGATCGCTAGTAAGATCTCGCCATCTTGCATGAGTTTTGTAATCAAATATTTTATTATTTTAAATGCAAGGTGGAAAAGTACAACCACGACTAATCCCATAACCATTCAAAATAAGCTAGTAGATCTTTATGCAAATATTTTTGCATTATTTCACCTTCTTCTGGCATTTTCATGTTGACATTACTCCCTCATTCACATTCACTCACGTTAACATCTTTACTTCTTTCATATTTATCATTACAATATCACAAGCATTTCAACTCCTTATCCCACTCTCAAATCAATCCTCCCCAACATCAGTTACTCAAGCTACAACACAGATTGTTTCCCTTATAGATATTTCACTGCCATCAATTCTGGCGTCCACTATTTGCCCTACAATTTTTTCTCTTATTTCAAAGCATATGGAAATTGTTATTTCTGCTTACTACTTATGCTCCTTGATCCTTTGTTAAAGCTATTGGCGAATGAGGGTTTCATTTCAACGCTCTATGTTCATCGATTTCTTTTTAGTTTCTTTTCAGNTGTACAGAGCGATCTGGACTTAATAATGGGATCTCTACCCTACGGAAGAGATCCGGAGAGAAGAAATTTGGAGCTGGAAGGGGGATGACTTGGAAATCTTTCAATGCTTCGGTAGTCGACTGAGCAGAGAAGTAATCGGTAGCTAGGAAGCGAGTTCTCATGCTTACATCGATCAATGCCGCCGGAAATCTACGTCTAACGGCGTGGCAGGGAGCGGGAGATGCGTGGAGGCGGATGGACAGCAGTTTCGAGAGGAGTGCGGAGTTCAAACAGGCGCCTTAAGCTGCTTTTTATAGCAAAATTTTTTCTGTGTGCGACGTAACTCCAACGGTGTCTCAGGATATTTTTGAATTATTTTCGGCATATTTTTAATAATATGGAAATAATAATATTGAAATAATTTAAAAATAATCCTGAAATAATACCGCTGATTATTTCTGAGTTATTTTAGATTATTAAAAATAACTCAATAATAACCTGAAAATAACTTATAAATAACATACACCGCACGTAGAGGTACGTCTAGGGCTGTAAAAACGGTTCGTTGTTCGCGAAGAGCTCGTGTTCGGCTCGTTAATTTCGTTTGATAAGTTAACGAGCTGGACACGAACTAAGATGTGTTCGTTTGTGTTCGGCTCGTTTTGCCTCCAAATACTAGTCATCAAGTTTATATATATATATATATATATATANACATCAAAAATATATCAGTACGAATCTTGAGGATATCTAATGGATGAAAAGAAGCATAGTCAAAGAAGATCCGCTGAGGGTAAAAAACAGGGCACGTGAGCCTGCAAGGCCCATTGCGTTACGTCTTCCTCAAAGCAGGATCTAAAGTCGATCGACAGATCGAAGAAGGACCGACCAACAAGGCCGACCAAGCGAAGATTTGGGCGACCGATAAAAAGTTCAAGTCGACTGTCAAAGTTTTGAGAAAAATAGACTGAATTCTGAAAAAATTCAATGTCTTTTCACTTTGCTTTCATTCCATTAAATAATAATCTTACAATCTATTTTAGGTACAAAATATTCTATATAATATATTTTAGATAACTTAGTAATATATATTCCTAATTTAAATATTCAGCTATAGGGGAAATGAATCAGAATAAATATATTGGAAATAATTTAAATAAGGAAGCTCCTAATTGAACTGTCTGGTTTCCGTCATTCCTGATTGACATCCCCCCTCAAATTGATGCGAACTGATCAAAAAACAAAATTGATAAAATTGTCAGGACTAAAAATCCTCAAACAGTGAGTGTCGAAGCTGAAAGTGTCAAAGCCTGAGAGTGCCGAAGCCCGAGAGTGTTGAAGCCCGAGAGTGCCGAAGACCGAGTGTCGAAACCCCAGGGTGTCGAAGCCTAAGATCTATGGTTTGTCGAAGTCGAAGCTTAAGCGGACAAAGCGAAGAGTAAGAAGCAATCGAAAATGTCGTAGAAGCAATGATGGCTAGCGAAGGAGATCCGAAGAGGACGAAGTGAACGAGATCGCAGATTACGGATGAGACTTGAATCAATGATGAGATAACAAATGAGCAGGATCACAGATCGAAGCTGGAATCAAGCGCGGGAGACGAAACCAGACTCAGGAGATGGAAGAAGGCAAACGAGGCAGTCGCAACAGACGAAAACCCTTAGATGGGCGAATCAAGGCAAAGAAATAGTTCTCCCCTTCCGGCAAGAAGGCCGACGGGAAGGGAGCCTTGACGGTCCTCAATAGCTACTAATTGTTAGGGCAAAAATTTAGCTCTAATACCATGTCAAAATTTTGAGAAAAATATGTTGAATTCTGAATAGACTCGATGTCTTTTCCCTTTGCTTTCATTCCATTAAACAATAATCTTACAATCTATTTTAGATACAAAATATTCTGTATAATCTATTTTAGGTAACTTAATAATATATATTCCTAATCAAAACATTCAGCTAAAAGGGAAATAAATCAGAATAAAGATATTGGAAATAATTTAAAGAAGGAAACTCCTAATTATAGAAAACTCCTAATTTAACTGCTTGATTTCCGTCCTTTCTGATTGACATCGACTAGCTATCAAAACTAAAGAAGTCTGCCAAGAGGACCCCGCAGATCCAAGGATTACCAACCACAGTAAGCCAAGCGGTGTGAGAAGCCGAGCTGAAGACTTTTTAGTAATTTACTTATTACTTATTTATTTATTTCCTTATGATTAAATTACCCATAGTGCCCCTATTCAAACAGGAGCAAGCATGTAATTGTACTTCTTATACTCCCTTACCTATAAATAAGAGGGTCATTTCTACAAGCATGTAATTGTACTTCTTATACTCCCTTACCTATAAATAAGGGGGTCATTTCTACAAGCATGTAATTGTACTTCTTATACTCCCTTACCTATAAATAAGAGGGTCATTTCTACAGTAAAAAACCAATCAATCACGGATTAAATCTTTATCAATTTTACTCTATTGAGTGTTCTCTCTCTCCTGCTTTATATTCTATTCTTTGGGTGTGATTTACAAGACAGAGTTGTATTCAATATATGCATGTATATTCCTTTCAGTTTTAAATTTTAATCATGCCAAATTTATCTACTTCAGCGGTTGATAGAGACTTCTTACTCAATGCACATAGGGAATAAAGCACCTGAGGATTTGGCAGTATGATATTGCATTCTTTCCACAAGTAAACATATATTCTTTGTTTTGAGCAAAATTTTCCCTCTCAAATATGAAGCCAAAATGCATTTACAGAAAATGAAACAATACTCAAACGTAATATAAGGTTAGATATATGATTGTATATTTCCACTTTAGAAAAGATTGATCAAAAGGTATTTATGTGTCAAAAAGCTTAAAATTTGCTACATCAATATTTGACTACTATTTCAACCATAGGAAATTCTGAGTATGTGATATTAAGTGGCATACCTAAACATCACCTCTCTGCCTTTTCCTCG
Source organism: Phalaenopsis hybrid cultivar (assembly GCA_002079205.1). Taxonomy (NCBI): domain Eukaryota; kingdom Viridiplantae; phylum Streptophyta; class Magnoliopsida; order Asparagales; family Orchidaceae; genus Phalaenopsis; species Phalaenopsis hybrid cultivar. The sequence continues at coordinate 129,549 of JXCR01059821.1, forward strand.
AACCAAAACCTACACGAGGGCTCTCACTTCTTCTCCATGCAAGTCTCCTTTGCTGCTCATTTCCAGTGCGCACGAAAGACAGTTGCTATAGTTTTTTAAGAAGTGAGATTTTTTAACAGTAAACAAAGCATCTTTTTAAAATATAAACAACAATTAACTGAATAACACCTGTCTAGCTCGCTTATCAATTGGTGTCCATGAAGGAATTATGAAGGCCGAATCCATCTTATCGAGATCCCGCGGACTTGGTTGCACCCTGGTTAAGTTCTTTCTCTCATTCACGGTTCCCTGGACATTTTTGTTGCCTCCTTGGTACCTGAAACTGTCGATAATTGATGGGCTTTTTTTCTGACAAACAGCTTTTCTTTTCAGACTCCCCGGGCAACTTAGGCACGTGTTGCATGAAAACTGTTGATGCATTTTGCTCCTCTCATTTGCCTGTCCAACAGATTCGATAATGGATTTTTGGCGGTATTTTTGTTGAGAAGGCTGACTTACAGTTGAGCGAAGAAATTCACCAAGATATGGAACTCCTTTTGTCTTATTCAGCAGTCCAGGGGTATATTTCTGATTTTGATGTAAGAAATTTTTCCTTTTTGTAATCAATTCTTTGTTAAATAATGAACTTTTATATTTTCCGGATTCCTTCTCCGAGCCATTTTTCTTGCAAAATTTAGTCAAATCGTTTTCAGAACAGTTGATTTCAGCAGACGTCGGAAATGTACGACTTTGGCCACCCAAGAATCTGCTCGAAGAAAGAAAGCTCTCATCCATTGGTTCAGATCTTAAGTCTGGTGTCCTTGGATTAAATCTGCTTCTTGGGATTGACGCAAATGGCTCATTTAAGAAGTTGCAATTGTAATCAAAAACATCATTGTGGAATTCATCATGTGGATTGCTGTGTCTAAAGACTCTAAACAACGTATCCCCACCAATATTGCTCATCTTATAATTGTTTAATTCTTGTTTTCCTTCCAAAATATTAGCATTGCTGAAAAGCTGAGCCTCTTCTGGTACATCACGAGGCCTGAAAATCTTTGACTGGTATGGCTGGGATGGCTGAGGGATCACATTGCTGCTATGGTATAATTGACTTGGTTCAACATAAAAGGATTCACCTACCAGCATGCCAGGTGTGCCATGACTGATTTCATGTATTTTCTTTTTTCTTTTAGATTGTAGCGTGCCACTAGTATTTTCTGAATCTATGGATGAGCAATCTGTCATTACAGATTTGGATTCTCCTAACTCCCCATATCTGCATAAAGCATTGAAAAGAGATATGCTTTCATGGGGCACCTTATACTTCCCAATAGCCTGAATTCTGCGTTCAGGTGACCATTCAAAGAACTCAACAAGCATGCCACCAGAGGAAAGTATCGAATGTGCGGAGAGTGGATTTATAGAAGGAAACTTTGTTAGAAAGGATTCAGCAATAGATTCTGATTCAGGCATTGCTGAGTGAAGACCTCCATCTTTTGTGCTTGTCATTCCGATACATTTTAGAATAATGTCATCAGTATTTTCAGGCGTATGTGAGCAGAACAATTGTAAGTTTAAGTCAAGACTTGCTGCAGCTGCATAAAGCATGTCGGATGATTCCATTATGGATGCAAGGAAGTTCCTTTCCCCCTCAAAGATCTGAAAAAAAAAAAAAAATCATACAAAAATCAGATATTGATGCCGAGGAAAAGCAGTATAGATTATTAAGAAGTTTGCCTAAAGCTATATAAATACTAAATGTAGTATGTCTTTAGAGAATGAAGAAGCTACTGAATCATAGGCATGATTAGTTTCTTATATCAAGTCAATCCTGATTAGCACCTAGCTTTATGACCATGGATAACTTCAGAAGTTAATGATGGATGTAAATTAGAGGATAAAGCGGAAGATTTTATGATTTTTAACAGAATTTCTACTCGGAATTTTTTATCCTAGAACTTCATCACAACCTCCGTGATATTTCACATATTTCATGAAGTTCCATAGCTCTCCGTGAACACATACTCCTTGTTCTCTACATTCACGTTCCACATAGAAATTAAATATCTTTGCTATGGATAATGAATAGATGATCAAACAGAGTGTAGAAATGTCGCTGGTACAAAAGTTTTAATGAACAATGATCTAGAGTAATCTACAAAAACCCTCCAAAGCTCGTTTACCAGTATGCAACCACTGAAGGAAGAACTGAGGGACATCAAAATTTTAGTTGCAATATTCTCGATGAAAGCAGGTATTGCTGAAAAGCTAACTACTGCTTCTGTTTTGTCCACAATATTTATTGCCTCATACCAAACTAGGCAAACAGCAGCACTGAAGATGAAATCCAAAGGAAGATTAATATCCCGCTCCGCAACTTGCACACCACTCTTTTCTAGTTCCAAAATTTTCTGATAAGAGCTTCTTCTTGATATGATCATATTTTTTTCCAAGTTCAGGGTGTTTACAATTATGACTGTCTCTGGATCTGAACAGACTTTTGCAGTTGTCTTGTTTGAACTTGACAGATACAGCATGTTCATGGCACACTCATTATCATGGGAGGGATCTGCGTTGAGTACAGGTTCACATGAATTATTACAGGCCTTGTGGAGCGGGAATTGAGTGAAAATCCCTTCAGTGTTCTGATCATTTAAGCAACCTTCTAGATGGGTCATATAGCTTGGGAACCCATTCTGGTACAGAAAAAGGATATCAAAGGCGTTAGATTGATAATGGCAGTCGGAGAAAAGCAAACTGGTGGAATTCGGCATTGAGCCATCTAGGAGTAGAATTAGTGACATGGTCGCTACTCACAAAACATATTTAATAAGGTGAATCATCTAAAAGCAATACAGTGATGTCGGATAAGATTGTCAAGAACGAAGCCTGCATGATGTTATGTAAAACTAAAGAGTAAAAAGAAGAAAAAAGGAGTATACTAGCAAATGCATTCTTCAATGAGAGAAATTTTGACATTGAAATTGTTTCCTCTCCCTTGCACCTTGATAGTTTGCAAGATGTTACAAAAAATTAAAAAATTTCGAGTGAAGTGGCTGCTACATACATCAATAAAGGAATTTTTGTCAATGAAATTGTATTTCTCTATTCCTGTTAATTTGTATGGATTTCACTGCGAGCCCCTCCCCCCCATCCACCGAAATCCTCTTTAAAAATAATAAGAAGCCAATGTAGGAAATATGTCATCCTTATGCCAATAGTTAGCAGATTTTTTTCATAAAGCTTCCAAAAAGCCAGTAAAGCTTAGGTTGCTCCATCCCCCAAAAATTCCTCTTCCTGATAGCTTGCAAGATGTTACAAAAAATTAGAAAATTTCAAGTGAAGTAGCTGCTACATACATCAATGAAGGAATTTTTGTCAATGAAATTGTATTTCTCTATTCCTGTAATTTGTATGAATTTCCCTGCGAGCCCTTCTCCCCACCCACCGAAATCCTCTTTAAAAATAATAAGAAGCCACTGCAGGAAATATGTCATCCTTATGCCAATAGTTAGCAGATTTTTGTCATAAAGCTTCCAAAAAGCCAGTAAAACTTAGGTTGCTTCATTCAGCAAAAATCCAAAGTAAATTGGAGGCTCTATTCAACAATAACTGTCTGATGAATGAATGTGAAGTGGACAAATCATCAGCCAAAAAAATAGAAAAATACATTGAAATAAGCTTGTTCAACGAACATTTAGTCTAAGATCGAATGGGATTTGCGATCAAAGTTCACTAAAACCCTTGCACATAAAGCAAGCAGAATCAAATGCCAGATCCATCTTATAATACGAGAGAGGCATCTGGTAGACAAACTTATCATATCAAAAAGACTTCTTAATTTAGATGAATAAGAAAATACTAATATGAGCATTCATCAAGTAAATACCGGGAAAATCATGGAATTATTTGAGGCTTCAAAACCTTCACAAAGCGCCTTTGCAACATAATGATTCTCCACATCAAATCTGATAAAGTGAACACAAGGAATACTACCTAAACACGGAAAAATCTCAGATATTATGGATGTAGAACGAGGTCCTCCATATTCCAAAATGCTGCTAAACATGTTGAATGGAAAAGATGCTGAAGTGTTCCTGCAATCAAAAACACAAGATTAGTCGCTGTAAGGATATCTAATAACAACTTATGATAGTGATTCAGCTTACAAAAATCCGGAGTAGCGTCTAATATGAATAAGGTTACAGTCATAACAGCAGAAGTACATGGTATATGGAAGTAAACAATAAAATAGAATATTTCTCGCATTCAAATCATAACTGTGTTTTATGTAGCACCACATACGGTCATGACTAGAATGTATACATGTGCATATAAATATGAACATTTTTACCGAACACAAAAAACTTGCATTAAGATAGTAAAAAATGAATCGGAAGATGGTCCATATATATTGTGAGGTTGAAAGTATCACAAGTAAATTAATTTTAATAATCAAATATTGAAAATAGTGCCACAAAGCACTCAATTGACTTTGTAATTGAAAATTAAAGCTAAGAGTCTATGGGAATATGGAATAGAACATTCATGAGATGCAAAAGAAATGTACACCTTGACAATGTTTACTATTTCTTTAGAGCTGGCCTCATCCCAACTATTGTGTGCTGGAATGTTTGTGGTAGCAGAGACATTTTACCATCTTGGTATTATAAAATAGTCACCTTACTGGACATTTACAGGAGGATGTACCTTGGTGTATGTTTTTCGTTGATGATATCCTTCTTGTGGATAAGACTAGAGAAAGAGTGCAAGACAAACTTTTATGAAGGCCTAATTTAGAGTCTAAAGACCTTCATTTTAAGTAGATCTAAAACTGAATAAATGAAATGTAATTTTAGTAGTAGATCTAGTGCAGAATTGTAGCAACGAGGAATCAAATCATTAAAAGGAGTGAAAGTTTTAGATATATCGGGTCTCTTGTTAAAAGTGTGATAATATAGATGGAGGTTATTAGTAGAATTCAAGTTCGATGGTTGAAGTGGATGCATCAGGCCTATTGTGTGATAGAAAAGTACCGCTTAGACTTAAAAGAAAACTTTTATAAGATGGTGGTGTGAATGTTTTATGCCGCAGAATGTTGTCCCATAAAAGAGAAGCATAAAAGTAAGCCAAGTGTTGCTAAGATGAGAATGCTTAGGTGGATGATTTACTTTACACTTAGAGATAAAATGCGAAACGAATATATCCATAAAAGGGCCGGTGTAGCTCCAGTGGTAGACAAGATTGGAGAGAATCATCTTAGATAGTTTGGTCATATTTATAGTCGACCATGTGATGATCCGGTTAGGAGAGTGAATGTTTTAGATTCAACTTATGTTAAGAAAGGTAGAGGTAGACTTAAAAAGACTTGGGCATGTTGTATAAAAAATGATTTTAATTTATTAGAATTAAATGAAAATATGACAATCAATAGGAAACAATGGAGAAAAATGATTCATATAGTTGACCCCACTCAGTAGGATAAAGGCTTGTTTTTATTGTTATTGTTGTTGTTGTATTTTATAATAATCTTATACGAACACAAATAAAAAAAGTTGAGAATTCTTAAAAAATATAAGGTGTTTTATGGAGAAAACCTGCAAAGGAAAAAAATCATGTCAATTGTCCAAACTGAAATAATTTATTTTATGAGTTGTATTTTATAAATTGTACGCTTACCTGCAGCTGGAGAAGACAAAATACAACGTAGTTGATATGAAGTGTAAAACATGGCTTTCATATTGAAAACAAGGGAAGACTTATTTGATGACTTTTTTGATCATTCTCATCGTAGATGGAAAACTAGCGAGCAGGAAGGCATGAATTAGTCTTAGCAGCAATGACAGATGTTGAAATTTGTCGAAGGTGGGTGTCAACATCATTAGTGTCAATGAGCAATGGCTTTATTGGCGATAATTGCATCAACCATGTAGCAACTACAAGTTTCAACCTTATTTGTTACAAAAAGTTTCGAGATTATTTGTGATAATGGGTATCAGCCTTCTTGGTATCTATAGGCGTCTGAGTTGAAATTGAACAATGAATGTCAACATTGATAGCAAAATTAAGGGTCAATCATGTTGGCGACTGTAGCTATCAGTTGTTTTAGCGACAATAGGTGTTGGCCAAATGTTGGAGTTTACAAGCATCAATCGTTTTGGCAACAACAGGCATCAGCCATGTTGACAATCACAGGTACCAATTGTATTGGCAGCAATATTGGTGATTACAGACGTCATCTTTGGGAAACAAGTGTCAGTATTGTTGACACATGTGGATGTCAAACTTGTTAACGATGATAGACCTCGACATTATAAGCAATGATGGGCATTGACAATGTTGGCAATATAATTTGCCTGTCTTTTCTGTGATGGTAGGCGTCAGCTTTGGTGGAGTCAGATGGAATCAACCTTAGTGATGATAGTTGGGCATCAATTGTCTTAGATGTTAAAGTTTTGAACAAATAGGCTGAATACTGAATAGGCTCGATTGCCTTTTCCCTTTGCTTTCATTCCATTAAATAACAATCTTACAATCTATTTTAGGTACAAAATAAAGTAAATATAATCTATTTTAGGTAACTTAATAATATATATTCCTAATATAAATATTCAGCTAAAAGAAAAATATATCATAATAAAGATATTGAAAATAAGGAAGCTTCTAATTATAAAAAACTCTTAATTTAGCTGTCTGATTTTCATCCTTCCTGATTGACATCCCCCCTCAAATTGATGTTGATTGATCAGGAAGCATCAATTTGCCAACAAGAAGTTGATAACATTGTCGGGACAAAAAATCCTCAAGCCTTGAGTGTTGAAGCCTCTGAATGCCGAAGCCTGAAAATGGCGAAGTCTAAAAATGCCGAAGCCTAAAAGTGCCGAAGCCCGAGAATGCCAAAGCCCAAAAGTGTCGAAGCCCAAGAGATTTATGGTTTGTCGAAATCGAAACCATCAATCTAGGAAGGAGTGCCAATTTGCGAAACTTGCAGGTTAGAGCTCATGTGCCTACAATTAATCGCAAATCCATGCGGAATCCTTAAGCATCCACCTCTCTCGAATCCCATCCAAGAGTATGACTGATAGCTCATCGCCGAAGCCGCCCATAGTCCTCTAGATCCCCGTGATCAAAGAACCTCACGAAAAGTAACGAACCCTCGACAACAATAACAAAACCGCTCTATCCCCGCTCCCGTCCGCTCCAGATCTTGAATAATAAACCCAATAACCTACATCTCAAATCCAGAGAACAATCTACACAAAACCCTAGAAGAAGGAACATAACTGTTGGCAGCTAGACGGCGCGGGATAGGTAGAGCGAATCGGTCGAAGATGAAGCAGACGAAGTAGGGGGAGCGAGTGTAGCAATTAGAGCTGCTTATAAATCTTTGAAAGACATTTTTGTTCATTTTGACGAGAAGTTATTACACTTGATTGGATGATCTATATTGAGCCCCCTGATTGTATAGAATTTTCTGAATGTTTTAGCGCATTAATGTATTAGAATAAATTAATCTTGAGTTCGTCATATTCATCTCATTAAGATACTAGTATTAACTATAAATACACATAAAATAAAGGTCTTTTAGTACCTCAAATAGTCTTCTGAAATTTCCAAACAAAGCATTCAAATGCTTGATTTAGGTCTATTTTGATTTAAATTAATACAAATTTAGCATCATTGGGTTAGTCACACCAAGAAACTCCTTTTGACCATAAGTGTTTTAAAAATAGATCAAATCATCAAAGATATTTTCAGAAGTTTTGGCTTGAATATTTTCGCACGCTGCCCCCTGCTTATTTCCATCAAGAACCATGTTTGAGTGGATAGTTTTTTTTGTCAATATATATCACTAATTATTTAAGAGTTTAAGTGAATGACCCTTCTTCACATTTCATTTATGTTAATTGCTGCATTTGGAGTTAAGTTTAGTTTAGATAAGTATTTTTAAATAACATAAAGCCTTATCATTAGAATATATTTTTCCTTCTTATTCCTTCCTTGTCAATTTATCCACTGCCGACATGGCTGCATCTTTTAATCTTATTATATATGCCCAAACTACCATATTTATCTACTACCGACACTCTACAACATGGGTGCATTTGACAAAAACTGGTGATGGCGTCACACGCTTTGAGAGTGGATGCAGGACACCCGCACATAAGCAGATAGAGAGTCTGCTTGCTTGGACTGATTTGGTCCAGGCTTTCTTGTGTTGTGGAATGCTGGTAGGCCCTTAGGCTCAATCCTATTTATCTTATTATTATAAATTTATTTTCTTGGAAATATAGGGTTATTTTTTGTCGGGTTTCTGTTCAGGACAACAGTCAACATCCCCGTGTTCCCTTCTATGATTTTGTCTGAGTGTCCAATGGTGTTCTGATAGTAGCTCACTTCTGAGGTGGCAATTATCTTCGTTACCCCTTTCCCCATTCTCCCCACATCGTTTACGGACTCCCCTTCCCTGCTGCAGCCACCCGAAATAGCTGTCCTGGCTATTTCTTCATGCAGTTTTCTATATTCCAGTCCTTGCCAGCCGGTTTTCTTATTGTTGTTGCCATCCAAAACAACAAGGAGTTGTTATCCCTGCCTTTTCCAGCCTTCCCAGCCACAGTTACTCCCCTTCCAATGCACTTTTGTCTCCAAAATCCGGGCACTGCCCTCTCCCTCCCACTTGCTTCCATCTTCCAGAACTTGCCCCCTACCTCTTCACAGTTGTTGTCATCTTCCAAAATCTCAACTATCACATTATCCCTTGTTCCTAACACCCTAAACCGCCCAACTTTTGTTGTTGTTGCTCTAGACTAGCCACATCTTGGTTGTCGTTGCTCAGGACGGCTCTCCCACATCAATTCCAACCTTCCCATGCCCTTAAAGATCACAACAACTACTTTGGAATACAACCCTAGTTGAGTTGTGTGCCATGTTTGTTGTTATTTCTCATTCCAGTGTGTTGGTTGTACTCTCCTAATAGTTTTGCAGTAATACTATTTGTTTTCTTATGTTTCTTAGGGTTAGCTCCGGTATCATTTCGTATCAAGCTAACTTAACCCTAGTCCTAACCTAGCGCTATCTAAGCCCCCCTACCTAACCCAGAATTTTTCTTTCCCACCTGGCATCACTCCCATACACTCTATTCCACCAACCCACACCCAAACCTTAATCATGTTACCGAGGAAACAAGTGTCGAATGCTGATCAAAAGTTTATCATAGAAGAAATGTAGTTGCAACTCTGCCGAGAGCTACAATGGATCAATGAAATTGAGGGTAGGACCCAAGGAGAGGTCACCACCTATCATGATAGAGAGACCCAAGGAGGAGAGCAAGAATAATATCTAAATCCAAATCCTTTTTCATATTAATGATTTCAATGAAGAGGAGAATCAAACACAACGCTTCGAGATTCAATATCAGAGGAGGTCTAGAGAAGAAGTGTCTGTTGAAGAATACAGAGACTTATGAGTGAAAATGAATATACAGGATTTCGAGGGAAGAATGAATTCAGATGAATTCATTAAATGATTGTAAACTGTCGAGCTTTGAATACAAAGAGGTACCATATGACAGACGGGTGAAACTCGCTGCCATCGAGTTGAAGAAAAACACCACGTTGTAGTGAGAGAATCTAAAAGGAAGAGGAAGAGAGAAGAGAGAAGATCGAGATAAGATCACCACCTAAGAGAAAATGAAGAAGGCAATGCAACACAAGTACCTACCCGTTATTACATGTTATCATGTTCTTGAGGCAACATCAATGAGTGATTACCACATCTTATATGAAGAGTTCAATCTTAGGATCAAGTAGCAAGACTACACCCAGTCGAGCATCCAAGCTAACCCTGCCTAAAGAGAAACTATTCCCAAATCTGTCCTCGACAGAAAATGCATTTAAGTGTCACGAGCACAGTGCATCAGGTTTCCTAAACAAGAGTACGATCTAATTCAGTGAGTATGGAGTTGTTGAAGAAATTGATAATGACACAATAGACACTAAAGAAAGTAAGGACACAAATAAGTACCAGCTTCCAACTTATGAGGGAGAGATGCACGTAATTCAAGATGAGCTCGTGAGAGAGACTCCAACCTAATTAACATTCGTTGTCCAAGACGGTCGTGAGTTTAAGGAACCGAAACCAAACACATGATAATCCCATATAAGAGAATTTCAGACTTTTAAGATGAATAATTTACTTTCTGAGTTTCCCCCACTGAGAGTGCTCAAAAATATAGATGAGAATCTTCTGTGCCACTTTTGGAAGATAATATGTAGTCATTTGAGTGTTAAAAATAGTTAGCGGTGTACCCACTGACAAATGATCAAACAGGAGGGGTGAACTAAAGTGTTAGAAATCGCCTAAGGAGTTTTGCGGGAAAGAACATTCTACAATGGGATCTAGGTCCTTCTAGAGAAGCCTGATTGGTTGTTATTAAGAGGTGCCCAGCATGTTATAGATTTTGTCTCAGAATTGAATCCTCCTTACATACTTGTTTATCAAATACACTCAGACGAGTACTAATAGTGGAGGAAGCCAATTACAAATTTAATGTCTTCGTGAGGATGACCATCCACATGTAATTTCAGTTCTGGTTGTGCTATAAAAGGACAGATCCCTATTCTATCAGGATGTGCTTAGGAATGACATCGTTTACATAATTGACTTAACAAAAGATTATGTCTTTTCCACTACTTCAACTGGGACAACTTGACACTATACTATGAGGAGATTGAAGCTTCTACGGATGAGGACGAAGCTCCTCCAACCCCAGGATACCGACGTGGCATCTCCTACTACTGGTGTGGACGCGGGACTCCCGCACGTAAGCAGACGGAGCATTTGCTTGTCTGGACCAGTTTGGCCCAAGCTTTCTTGTGTTGTCGAGTGTCGTCCGGACTTTGAGCTCACTCTTATTTATCTTAGGATCATAAATTTGCTTTTGTGGGAGTCTAGAATTTTTTTTTCTTATTTTCTGTTCAGGACTTTCATCAGTGCCCCTGTGTTCCCTTCTAGGGTTTCATCCGAGAGTCGAGTGGTGCTCTAACTGTATCTCGTTATTGAGGTGGTGATTACATTCCTTATCTCCTTCCGCATTCTCCCCACATTGCTCATGACTGTCCCTTTCCTGTTGCAGTCACCTAGAACAACTGTCTTGGCTGTTTCTTCCTGCAGTTTTCTATCTTCCAGCCGCCGTCATCTGTGTTTTTGCTTGTTGCTACCATTTAGGATGGCAAGAAGTTGTTGTCTTTTCCTTTTCCAGCCTTCCCAGCAACCACTCCTCACTTTCCAACGTGTTGCGCACCAAGAATCTGCGCCCTACCCCTTTCCACTTGATGCCATCTTCCAAAACTTCCACTATCACATTCTCCCTTGCTGTCAACAACCTAAACCACCCAACATTTTTTGCTGTTGCTCTGGATCAGGCACATGTTAGTTGTCGTGGTTCGAGGCAGCTCTCCCACATCAATTTCAACCTTCCCACGCCCCTAACGGTCACGACCACCACTTTGGAATACAACTTTAGTTGAATTTTATGTCGTATTTGTTGTTATTTCCTATTCTAGTGTGTTGATTGTACACTATTTACTTTTCAGTAATAATATTGCTTTTTTATTGTTATTTGGGTTAACTCCAACATCGCAAACTAACCACAATTTAAACATAGGACATCAATAAGATCGCTAGTAAGATCTCACCATCTTGCATGAGTTTTGTAATCAAATATTTTATTATTTTAAATGCAAGGTGGAAAAGTACAACCACGACTAATCCCATTACCATTCAAAATAAGGTAGTATATCTTTATGCAAATATTTTTGCATTATTTCGCCTTCTGGCATTTTCTTGTTGACATTACTCCCACATTCACGTTCACTCACGTTAACATCTTTACTTCTTTCATATTTATCATTACAATATCACAAGCATTTCAACTCCTTATCCCACTCTCAAATCAATCCTCCCCAACATCAGTTACTCCTCAAGCTACAACACAGATTGTTTCCCTTATTGATAATTCACCGCCATCAATTCTGGGGTCCACTATTTGCCCTACAATTTTTTCTCTCATTTCAAAGCATATGGAATTGTTATTTCTGCTTACTACTTATGCTCCTTGATCCTTTGTTAAAGCTATTGGCGAATGAGGGTTTCATTTCAACGCTCTATGTTCATCGATTTCTTTCTATTTTCTTTTCAGCAAGAATTAAACCCTCCTCAATATAAGTAAACATTCACTTTCCATGGTAAAAATATTATTGTTTACACTAAAGCTAAACTTTTTGAGCTAGCAATTTCATACTCTTTCGTTATTATGGGCAAGTTTTCATAATAACAAAAATAAAACTATAATGAGGAAATAATATTTTACCGAAGGAAATGAGAATCAGAAACTACATAAGAGATTCAGATAAAGTTACATACACTGAGGAAGTATACCAAAACACAGAAGGAAATAAGATTTAAGAACTGTTCAAAGGATTGATATAAAAGAAAGAAGGATAAATATGGAACAAAACTAAAACATGTAAACCAAAACGTATTTTCATGATAAAGACATTACTTACTCATAGGATAGTAATAAGCAATCTGAGTGCGATAATTCTTCCAAAATAGAATTATAAGTTGTACAGTTATCCAGAATGTCCAATTGTTCTTCAGGACATGGATTTCTAACTTCATTAAATGATATATTCAAACTAGTGAGCTTGTGTTTCAATGAAGGCCAAAACACTTCATTAGATATAATTAGTGTTTTTTTAAGTCCTTTAGAAGCATTTGACCTCAGAAGGCCTTCAATCACAGAAAGTGATGGATGTGATTCAAGAATTTGTTTCTCAGCTTTCCAAAGTGCGACTTGAAGCAAGGACTGCAAAGGCTGTAACCTCTCTGCCAGGTTGTCCACTTTACTCGAACAGCTCACATAGACGTAAGCGATGTGGATCCCAAAGAAGCATAAGTAGTAAGCCAGTTGTTTTAGTGCATATATTGCAAGTAATGCAACGAAAGGTTCATCTCTAGCTCCCAAAGTACATCGGCTTCCACCTTTCTCTGAAATTAACTCCAACAGCCTTCCCTTGGGAATGCTTAATAGCTCCATTGGAGTTGATAATGAACTATTAGTTATCAAATGCCTGCAGTTGTTTAAGTTTGAAAAATAGATCCCTTTTATTTGATCAAGAAGGCTTAAAGTATAACCTGATAAACTAGCTTTATGGAGCTCAATCTTTTCAATATTTGATGCTGAAAAAAGCGATGTTTCAGATGGCCCCTGTAGCTCATCCCCTGAAGTGCTCCTGATACTAGGCTTATTTGCACTCAAAGTTTCAAAGCAAGAAGACACCTCAACACCTCCTTTTCGTACACCTAAGAAGAAATTGAGATCATTAGACTGTGAAATTGACTCGAGCACCAAAGAAATATTGGCAGGATTTTTCTTCGGAATTTGCTTTGCACTGTTAGGCTGTTTATTGTCATCATTAACTTTCTCAGTAACAACAGTATCAACTGCTGGGACCACATCATCGTGACTGTTTTGATGAACATCAGGAAGTTCTTTACACTGTGCTGTGCTTGACTCAACCAAAGAATCATCCAAGAAATCAAAATCAGAATGCATGAAAGAGTCATCTTGGGATATAAGCTCTGAGGTTTCAATCCTATAACTACTTACTTCTTGCACCATGGACAAGAAAGTTGAACAAGCTTCATTGTTACAACCCCCTTCCAAAAGAGGATGCCAATCCAAATATAATTCATCACTGACAGAAAAAGTGTGTGGTTTGAGTGCATTAAAGATATCTTCCACAATCCTCGATTTTGATTTCAAAACTCTATCATCACTAAGAATTGGAGCAGGCAAAAATTTAAATGGATCATCCGTGAGAGAAAGTTCCGAAGTAAGGACTGAATCATAAAAGTTTTCTATTTGCCCTACTTCTTCTTTGCACATCTGCTCAGAAAATCCTTCTTCCTCCACTGATTCAAAACTGTTAAACATATCAGGCACATTAATAGTTCCATCTAAAACCTGTACTTCTTCAAACTGAGCTAAGCATGGAATATGTTGAGAACTTTCATCTGATACCGTCTGATATATTACTGATTGCTTCTCAAAAAGAATGCAACCATTGAGATTAATCAGATCCAACTCTAATAAAGAATTCAAAGGCAGTAATTTGTTGTCAAGGTCATATTCAGATACTTCTTGATTCAAAAAATGCTTTAAAAAATTGCCATCAGTGGTTCCGAGAAAATCCTTTGCATTGACTACCAACTCATCATCATTTTTCTGTGGCATTTGATAAGCTAGGAGATCATTGAATATTTCATCCATAGACATGCTTTCATGGATCCCCAAAAGACTTTCACCAATTTCAAAAATGGGTAATTTAATATCATGCCAACGCTCGTCTTGTGAAAACTTGCCATCTTTGGCTGAAAAGTTTTCCTGACCAAGAGTCAAAATGTCTGGAACATCTTCAATAAGACAGAGCATTCGTTCAACCTCATACGGACTTGCTATTGATATTTCCATTTTAACATCGATGAAATCCTAGGCATTCAACAACTTCTCCATTAGAAGAAAGCATTATTTCATAACAAAGAAATAACTTTACTAAGCTAAACTATATAAATAAGATAGTTTAATAAATTTCTGGTGAATATTTATTCAATCTTTTCATTTTTTTTATCAATCAAGCAAAGCTAGAAACCAAATTAAAAGCACAATATACCAAAAATTTATAGGTTGAGTTATTGGAAATTGAATGAGTTTGGTTTTTTTGATTTCATCCCCCGTCCAAGTATTAAAAATAGTAGATTAATAAAGTGCATAAGCTTTAAGCTAATTAAATGACTCCTTATCTAATAATAGTGCAAGTTAAGATTTCCTGCTATTTTGCTTGTAGTAGCCATTTAAAACAAAATTAAAACACAAAATCAAATACTTCTCTCAGTATGATAGTATAGGAAATCACTTTTTAAGGTTTAACTGCTCTATATACTGGCCGCCTTGAAGCACACTGTTAAAATTTAGAATAATGCGGAATAAGGTGGAATACTTTGGAATCACTTAATTTCATTGATATGAACGGGGTTATAAATAACCTTAGCAAAAATCCTATAATAGGAAAAATAATAAAAAATAAAAGATATATCATCTGATATCTCCAATAATTAATTCAAATTAATTATTATGAGATACTAGGAAATAATATAAAATAGTAAAACAAATAATTTCCAATATATGAAAAGAAAATATCTCCTTATATTAAGGAAAAAATTTATTCCTCATAACTTTTTTCTAGGAATAAATTATTTCCTATTATAAGTTTTAACAGGAAATGCAATAAATTATGTAATTTAATTAGATATTTCAACACACACATATCAGAAATCCAAAGGATTTAAAACATTTATTGAATTGGAAATCTATAAGAGAAGACATACCAGCGGAACACTAATTCCATGGATCTCAAAGAATAACATATCCTCATTGTCTTCACAAGAGACTCCCAACTGCCATTGTTAGAAAACATAAGAATTAACTATGTAAATAAAGCATTAACAAAAATAATTAAACAAGATGCCTAACTCCTAGAAAAGGGTAACACGATACCAGGGGAAACTCCTCCACCTCAGGTATCTCAAACTGGAGAAATGTCTGCCGTTTCCAGGCCCCAAGACACGACATGAGGAGTAAGACATCACATACAAATATCAATTAAATCGAATGATCGGCATTAACATAAGTTTCGTACCTCTGGCAATATATGATTAAAAGCAGCATACTCAATATCCAAGGTCTCTTCAACTTCCATCTCATTGTAAAAGGAACCATGTACTCCCTTCAAGGAAGTCAAGGTCAGGATTCTACATAAAGTAACTCGGTTTTGAAGGATTAACCAATGACATTGACTTTTTAAGAAATTACAAATTTCAGAACTGAGGACCTCAATTTCTTTCAATACTGAATCATAGATAAATGGAATTCAATAAAATAACCATCTGAGAGCAAAATAGAATCCGTTATTTAAAACTTTAGATGGCTGAGTCACCTCAATGCATTTCATCTCACATGACGCATATCCGATTTCCTCATTGTTGTTCTCGGAGCACGGATTAAACTGAATCCCAGTGCTGCCATGACTGGATCGTCTTCCTTCCGCATCAAGGAACCGGGGGATGANGTCTCTTCAACTTCCATCTCATTGTAAAAGGAACCATGTACTCCCTTCAAGGAAGTCAAGGTCAGGATTCTACATAAAGTAACTCGGTTTTGAAGGATTAACCAATGACATTGACTTTTTAAGAAATTACAAATTTCAGAACTGAGGGCCTCAATTTCTTTCAATACTGAATCATAGATAAATGGAATTCAATAAAATAACCATCTGAGAACAAAATAGAATCCGTTGTTTAAAACTTTAGATGGCTGAGTCACCTCGATGCATTTCATCTCACATGACGCATATCCGATTTCCTCATTGTTGTTCTCGGAGGACGGATTAAACTGAATCCCAGTGCTGCCATGACTGGATCGTCTTCCTTCCGCATCAAGGAACCGGGGGATGACATCGGATAGGAAGTCAGTAATAGCTTCCTCAAATGGAAACCTATCGATTTCATGTTGTNATTTAAAACTTTAGATGGCTGAGTCACCTCGATGCATTTCATCTCACATGACGCATATCCGATCTCCTCATTGTTGTTCTCGGAGGACGGATTAAACTGAATCCCAGTGCTGCCATAACTGGATCGTCTTCCTTCCGCATCAAGAAACCGGGGGATGACATCGGATAGGAAGTCAGTAATAGCTTCCTCAAATGGAAACCTATCGATTTCATGTCGTACAGAGAGATCTGGAACTAATAATGGGATCTCTACCCTATGGAAGAGATCCGGAGAGAAGAAATTTGGAGCTGGAAGGGGGATGACTTGGAAATCTTTCAGTGCTTCGGTAGTCGACGGAGCAGAGAAGTAATCGGTAGCTAGGAAGCGAGTTCTCATGCTTACATCGATCAATGCCGCCGGAAATCGACGTCTAACGGCGTGGCACGAGGGAGATGCGTGGAGGCGGATGGACAGCAGTTTCGAGAGGAGTGCTGAGTTCAAACAGGCGCCTGAAGCTGATTTTTATAAACGTAGGACATTTACATACATACCACCCAATTTCTATGTATTTACATAATACACCTAAGTTTTATTCGCCCAAAATTTCCACATCACATGTGAAAATATCACTATTTTGACTTTAAAAAATTGAATATTTTTTTTTTCATGCATAGAGCAGATGTCATGTAAGTGTATATTTATATATATATATATATATATATATATATATATATATATATATATNAAAGCCCAACCGCAAGACCATTTGAAACGCCTCGTGTGTCTCGATTTCGAGTAATTTTTAGCATGTTATTCTACCTTCGATAAAAATTATTCTTAGTTTGATCTAATTCCAATTGAAATTCCCGAATAGCCATATTCGAGCACTTAAATATCAAAATCTATAGAAATACAAGAGCCAATATGTTAATTGAGTGCTCCTTTAAAATGAACTCTTATAGGTTATAACTAATCACAAGGATTTGCCCTTATATGGAATTTATATCCCATAATAAATAAAAAAATACTATCCTACCCAAGCTCTTTGGTGAAGTAGACCGTGTGACTTGCTTATTTTGTGATTAAATCTATTGTCGGGTAATAATTTTGTATAAAGTTTAATTATTATATAAAGTATATTTTTAGATTAATTTTTAATTTTATATTTATTTTATNAGTAAGATAATTTGAAATTCCCCGAGTGTTTGCTTATTTTGTGATTAAATCTATTGTCGGGTAAGAATTTTGTATAAAGTTTAATTATTATATAAAGTATATTTTTAGATTAATTTTTAATTTTATATTTATTTTATTAATATATATTTATTAATTAGTTCATATTTTATTATTTTTTAATTATTAACTTTTACAAGTTCACATTGTTTCTATCCTTATATTGCATCATATAAATTTTATTTCTAATTACATGACAAAGAAGCTGTAAAAATTTTTAATATTTTTTTAAGGAATGTTNATGTAAAATCATAGTATATGTATTCAATGTGAATCAATTTGTCAATATTAATGATCATTTAGTTTGATAAATTATAATAATTTCTTTCTCTTGATTAAATTGATCATCCTTATAGTGCAAGGAAATGTCATCTTTATGGTGTCTTGTCAATTCAACAAGTAAATTTGATTGTATGATTTTGTAAAGATGTGGCATTTTGATATCATATGGTATAATGCACAACATCTTACCATTGAACTAGTACTAGCTAGAGTATTTACTTCATTTGTTAGATTTATTTTTTATTTTATCATTTTAAAATGATTGGGCAACAATAATATGATATCATTAATATATTATATTGATTTGTCAGTTGGGCTAAAAATTACTTTTAAAAAATTGTTACATTAAAAATTAACATAGAGTTATAAAAGTGAATATCAGTTTTTTTTTCATTCTCTTTTATTATACTTGATCTATATATCATTTGTTTTTCTCAGTCATTTACAATTTATGGAATGTTTCACATTATGAATCATTTTGTACTATTATTTCCTTCAAAATTTTTCTTGTTGTTTTCAAGTTTATTCTTTTATCTCAAGGCCTCTTCGTGACAGATTTCTGTCTGCTTTGTTTTTCAAACCGCTACTACAGTTCTGTTGGTCAACTGTTTTTTGCTATTTTTTTAGAAATTTTTGTGATAGAAAACAATTTTTTTTCAACCTTGAGTTGTTAAAATGTAGTGACATCTAAAAAGGTACAATATTATTTTTTAAAAATTAAATAAAATTGTAATAGTTATCGTAGCTTTTTGAAAAACTGATTCTTCTGTAGTTGCTTCTTCAAACAACTGCAACGGCCTCAAACAAACCCTTAGAATTCATTCTTGTAAGAATATATCTTTTATAGAAAAAAAATTTCTGTGTAGACTCCTAACGTAGCTCTACGTGTGGATCAAGTTATTTCAAAGTTATTTTCAGGTTATTTTTACTAATACCCCAAAAATAGACCGCGGGTTATTTCTGGGTTATTTTGATATTATTGAAAATAACTCATAAATAACCTGAAAATAACTCATAAATAACCTGAAAATAACTTAAGAATAACCTACGCCGTACGTAGAGTTACGTCAGGAGTCCGGACTGTAAAAGCGCTTCTTTTATAGACACTAGATGACATCACGTGGTTTAATTCATTTGCTTATATATTTCATTCAATTTTTTACTCATTTAGATTTATTAAATTATTTTTTGAAATTATGTTNCATTAACTTTTATAAGTTCACATTGTTTCTATCCTTATATTGTATCATATAAATTTTATTTCTAATTACATGACAAAGATGATGTAAAATCATAGTATATGTATTCAATGTGAATCAATTTGTCAATATTAATGATCATATAGTTTGAGAAATTATAATAATTTCTTTCTCTTGATTGAATTGATCATCCTTATAGTGCAAGGAAATGTCATCTTTCTGGTGTCTTGTCAATTCAACAATTAAATTTGATTGTATGATATTGTAAAGATGTGACATTTTGATATCATATGGTATAATGCACAACATCTTACCATTGAACTAGTAATAGCTAAAGTATTTACTTCATTTGTGAGATTTATTTTTTATTGTATAATTTTAAAATGATTGGGCAACAATAATATGATATCATTAATATATTATATTGATTTGTCAGTTGGGCTAAAAATTGTTTTAAAAAAAATTTGTTCCATTAAAAATTAACATAGAGTTAGAAAAGTGAATATAAGTTTTTTTTTTCATTCTCTTTTATCATACTTGATCTAGATATCATTTGTTTTTCTCAGTCATATACAATTTATGAAATGATTCACATTATGAATCATTTTTTACTATTATTTCCTTCAAATTTTTTCTTGTTGTTTTCAAGTTTATTCTTTTATCTCAAGGTCTGCTTGTGACAGATGTCTGCTTTGTTTTTCAAACTATTACTACAGTTCTGTTTGGGCAACAATTTTTTTGCTACTTTTTTAGAAATTTGTGGTAGAAAACATTTTTTTCAACCTGAGTTGTTAAAGTGTAGTGACATCTAAAAATATACAATATGACTTTTTAAAAATTAAATAAAATTTTAATTGTTATCGTAGCTTTTTGAAAAATAGATTCTTCTATAGCTGCTTCTTCAAACAATTGCAACAGCCTCAAACGAACCCTTAGAATTCATTATTGTAACAATATATTTTTTATAGACACCAGATGACATCTCGTGGTTTAGTTCATTTGCTTATATATTTCATTCAATTTTTTACTCATTTAGATTTATTAAATTATTTTTTGAAATTATGTTCACAAAAAATGTACAAATAAAGTTCAAATATTAAAAAATTTAAATAAATATGTTAAATCCTAATTTATTTTCTTGTGGAACACACGTCAAGAGTTTGAGCCGAGAGAGCTAAAGTGAGGGGAAAAAAGAGATAAAGGTGAGGAATGTAAGAAATCTTTAAATATCAGAATTTTTCAGAGAGGATCCAAAAGATCCATTTATTGATGTCACGACCTCCTATTTAAAAGGGCACAGGAATACAAGTACATGTAAGGAAAGAACACTTTCCATAATTGTTTGAATGATTGAATTCAAATTACATGGTAATAAAAATAAAAGTGATGCATAGTAAATCGCCCAGAGTCTTGAGATCGACTAACTGTGTTGGTCATCCGTCGTGTGCAGGTATAGTTCGATCATGTCGGTCGATCGTATCTTCTTCTTGAAAATTGGGTCATTTAACCAGGGTGTGCGGACCTTCACTGCGGTCTCAAGATCGGTAACTTTGTCGGTCGACGGATTGCACTAAAAAGATTTCATCGGTTTGTTATGTCGATCGACTGAGCTGTAGTTGTAAAGCCGGTCAACTATTTGATCCCGACCTCCAGTACCCACTTTTGCTCATTAATTGTTGATCGTTTGATTTCTTTGAGATTTGTGCTGACATATTCACAATACACATATTAGTTTCCCGATTTTTTTGTTCTTTGATGGTAATAGCTACAGTAAGGACAAAAATTTATTAAGCAGTAAATAGTACAAAAATCAAGAATATTAATTAAACAATCAACTCTCCCTTGTTTTTCATGCCCAATGAATCTTATAAGTAGAACTAGAGGCTTTGCACTTTCTTTTTCCTTATCCACGCTTTGAGTCTTTCGATTGATACTATGGTTGATGGTTCGAGTAAAAAGGAAATGGACGACCTTCTAGCTTTTGAAGGCTTTCGGCCTCCTTCATCTTCTATAATTGAAAAGAAGAAGAGAATTGCTAAGAAAATAAGCCAATGACACCCAATTCTAAGCCAGCGGAGAATGTTGCTTATTTTGACAGCTCAGATGCCTGACCACTGAAAGGATGTCGACAGTGGACCCTTGTCTATCTAGTGTGGTCATTGAGGAGGTTGAGTGGGTCGCTCCTCTCATCGAGTCAGGTCAAGTGGGAGCGAGAGAAAAGTCTACAACCGATTACACCCCCACCCCTCCCGCTGACTTTGTCAAGTAAGGACAGAGATGCCCTGACCCAAGGGAACAAGAGTTTTTATGACTCTTTCCAAATTAGAAAGATTTTTAGCTATGTAGAAATACTTTTTAAGATAATTTTCTAGTAATCCCTTGACATTATTGTCAATATAGATGAGACAACAATTCTGAAGACCAAAATTGAGGGAGGGTTGTCCCAGGACGTCATTGATTCTACCCAAGCAATCGCTAACGTGCCTTTAGGATCAGTTCTTTAACAGCTCCCAGTAGGAGTGATTGCAGTGTCAACAACCGTCTTCCGCCTTAGTGGAACAACATATGGCAAAGATGGTTGGTCTTTCGACCCAAGTGGTTGAAAATCTTGCCAAAGCATCCATGTCGGAGTGTTTGGTTCATTGCGAGTGTCTGGAGGTAGCGATCGCCACATTTCAACAAGGTCAGCCGACATTACTAAGCTAGAGGAGGAGGTTGAGTCACTCTAGAGATCCATGCAGAATGTGTGTGCTAACTTAGGGCCCATTCGTAAGTTCACTGACCTGAGCAGATTTCATCAAGATGTCGACCGAATGAGACATATTAGGTTTGGTGGAGAGATGATATTCCAGAGGATGCTTCAGAAGGGGTACGCCCCAGTTGAAGTGCCAGAAGATCCTTTTATAGTTTTTTTGTTTATTTTGTGACCTGTAATGATGTTATTTACAATAAAATAATACTTAAATATGTGAAATGATGTTTGGTGTGAACTTTCATCATTATGTGATACCTCACTTTCCACGCTCACTATATAAATAGGGTTATAGGCTGCCTTTTATCTTTTATGCTTTATGTTTTTCTTCTCAGTGTCTTTTGATCATTTCCCCTCCATTTCATCTCTCGATTGTTTCCTTGGCCTAACATGATGGCTCCCAAGTATTCTCCCATTCTCTTTGGTTTCTCTATCATTGCGGATGCCTCAATCTTGACATGGGAGATGTGAAAGAGATGCAAGAGTGGTACATTTTTTTATGATAGTATCATGCTTCAAAAGGTGTCGAAGTGGATACACACGACATATGATGTTAGTACAAATTTGGTCTTTTATCGGGATCAGTTCAACTATGGCCTTTGACTACCCTTATGTGTCGAGCTTTGGAGTTTTTTTGTTATTAAATATGGGGTTATTCCAGCACAAGTTCTGCCAAACTCTATTGTCGCGATCATGACCTTGGTCATTTTCTGTCGTCGGGAAAGCATCCCTTGGTGGATTGATATGCTTAACCATATTTATTCTTTTAAGGTTGACAAGGAAGGCTTCATCATGTTTTCGGCTGACAAGAATGTCCAATTACTTGGAGTTGTAAATAAGATAATGGACTGGAGAAAGAAATTTGTGATTGCTTCTTGCTCAGGCGACTAGGGAATTTTGACCAAGTCGAAGGGCCCAACGTCAGACAAGTTAAAGTCCCTCCTGAGGAAACTGCATGTTGTCAAAATAATGTTGAAAGGGCACCAACTTTCGATTCCTCAATATACCGCTAAGAAGACAGTCACCCGGGTGCTAAAGGGTGTATTCATTCAAGGTTTATGGCTAGTTTTTTTATGTTATTGAGGCCACCCGGTCGAAGGCAATAAGAGAAAACCTGGCCTCTAAGCAAAAAAAGTTGAAGCTCCCCTCGACAATAGGTACTTTCATCAAAAAATCTATTTTGAAAGATTTACCCTTTGGTGTCGTTGCCTCTGCGATGCCCGACACCAATGGTGCAAAATTTTATTACTTATGTGTCTAAGACCACATTCGTTATTCAAAATAACGTGATCGGCGAAGTTACTCTTATTGCTAGATCTTGTTCAATTGATGTAAGAAAAAGCGAGGGAAGGAGGTTTGAAGTTCATGAAGGAGTTCTAAAGGAGCCGAGGCTCCTAGTATTTCCTCTCTTCAGTCCACTCAACCATCTATGACATGCTAAAACAATCGAAATCCCTGACATCTTTTGGCAGTCCAAGCAAAAATGTTTCGATGCTTGTAAAGAGTCTGGATTAGCAGATTTTTATGACCTGCATCAAAACTTTCACTTATTAGGAAATTTTACAAGATTCATTGCGAACACTAGTAGGCACTTCAAGCATGGTCTCGATGGTCTTAAGATCCCAATTCCTTTAGATCTGGATACCGAGCGACTCGTACTCCATGAAGGTGACCCCTCAAAGATAACAGCTCGTTGATTGTTCCAGGTTCTCCAGATGGTTATAATTTCTCTTTTGTCAGGGAACTTTACATCCACATGCTAAGTTGAAACCACCGCACAATAGTTGTTCAACATTGGTTGGTCAAACATGACGTTGTAGGTTGGCAGGGATTCAACTACCTGAAAGTTGTCCTTATTGGTGTATTGTTGTTTACGCTCTCCACACCAGATGCCTAGTGCGATGAAACAAAAAGCTTCTTTTCTTTTGCTAGAGAAACCAAATAGTGGGTCAGGTGGGGTTGTCAATCATTCAGTTTTGAGGTCAATTTTATCGAACACCATCTTGAAAAATATGTTCACTAAACACCCAATGTCTACCAGGATACTGCCCACCTGGTTGTTGTTGATTTGGGCAGTAAGGATGATCACGTCGTAGAGGGGATTTCATTTCGGCGTGAGATCTACATTTGTAAAAATAATATGAGGATTGTTATGCTTAAAAGGAGCAACAGAACATACCTTGCCCCGACCGATGCCTCTTTTGGCTGGATTGACTAGATATTTCTCTACCTCCCCTGAACATTGCTGGGATGATTCCGACAACATGCACTTCGCTCTCCCTGACAAGTCCTTTTGTATATCAGATGGTTCCTCAATGGGGGATTTTCTCTGTCGCTGTGTCTATTCTATTTGTTGAGTGTCGATAACAACGAACTCCTTCAGTTCCTCGACCTTGATCAATTCTTCCAACAAGCTATGGAGGTGACAACACTCCTCTGTTTCATGCCCATGGTCTCAGTGGTAATCGTAATATTTGTTTGGACTCTGGAGTGCAGATTCCAACCTTCGGAGTTTCTACTAATTCTCCAATCAATAATTGATGTAAGAAATACTTGAACCAATTGATGTAAGAAATACTTTTTATTTTGAATGGTTTCTACTAATTCAGCCTTTGAGACATTTAGCAAGGTTAAACCCTGCATTTCTCGGTGCACGTGGGGTTGCTCGAAATATTGAGGTGCCCATTGATTAAAATTTTGATGCCAACTCTGATGGCCTCGGTTCCCCTGCGGTTGTTGGGCATTGCTGCGATGTTGACAACCATAGGAGTTTCGATCGTCCTTCGACCTCTATTCTTCATCTCAAGCCTCCTTCTTCTTTAATCGTGGGTCGATTGATGCCTTATTATCTAGAGAGGAGTCTGTGAAGGATTCCTCATCGATGATATGACTATTGGCCATTTCTAGCATCTCAGAAAGAGACTTTGGTTCAAGAATATTCAGATCATACTTGAAACACCCATCTCTAACCCTTTGTGCTAGGGTGGTCTGGGCTATCTTTGACTGAAAATTATGTACTTCTAGCATCTCCATCTAAAAATGAGAGATGTATGATCACAGGCCCTCGTTCTCTCCAAGCTTGATTAGTAGCAGAGCCTGCATTTTTTTCATCGGCTTCTGTATATCAGTGAAATGCGAAGAAAAAACTTTTTGAATTCGATGGGAGGTCAAAATGATCCTGATCGACAAAGCATGGAAGTAGCGAAGAGCTGATTCCTTGAGTGTCATCAAGAAGAGGTGACATTCACGGCATCATCGATCTACATGATGTCGACCAGTGATTCGAAAGACGCTAGTTGGTCGATCGAATGACTTTTCCCCTTGTAAGGGTCTTGATGGAAGATTCTTAACTTTGCTGATGGTATGACCTCCAAGCTCTGTCGATTGAAGACGCTATCAGGGGAGGCCAGACTGGTATGTTGATACGATCCACTCGAGATCCAACCATCGGCGTATATTAGATACTGACAAGTTTTGAGAATCCCCTTCCTCTTTGGTTGTTTGATTATCGATGTGTCTGATCGACGCCGATAGTTGCTCCGGGGGAACCCTCTGAGGTTGAGTTCCTTGAGAGTGTAGGCTGATCGTTCTTTTGCAAGATTGTTTGTCGAAGGACCTCGAACTGGCCCATCATCTGATACCACAAATCTTGAACATGTCGTTGGATTTCTTGATTCATGGATTCTCTGTGAATTCCATTGTCGCTTGATCTCTTTGTTGCGATTCTCCTTTGTATTTGGTTCCGCTTCTTGTTTGTGGCATGTTCACGTTCACTACACCACCTTTTAGGATGTTGATTCTTAATTGTTTTTTTATGGAACATGCCCCAAGAGATAAAGTTAAGAGAGAGAGAGAGAGGGAGAAAACAAAAGAAAGCTGAGGAATGTAAGAGCATCTTTAACTGTTAGAATTTTCTCGAGCGGATCCAAAAGGTTCATTTATTGATGTAATGACTGCCTATTTATAAGGGTTTGAAAATACAAGCATATGTAAGGAAAGAACACTTTCCATGACTGTCCAAATGATTGAATTTAAATTGCATGGTATTAAAAGGCGACACATGATCAATCGCCCAAACCATTGAGGTCAATTGACCGATACACATCTTCTTCTTGGCAAATTGGTCGTTTGACCAGAGTGTTCGACTTTCGATAGCGGGCTCATGATCTATAACTTTGTCTGTCGGCATATTCTGCTTAAAAGATTCCATCGATCTGTTATATCGATTGATGAGCTGTAAAGCCGGTCGACTATTTACTACTAAGTTATCTGTCATGTCGTTCAGTACCTCATTTATGCTCCTCTTTTGTTGATCATCTGATTTCATTGAGATTCATGCTGAACTTTATACCAAAACTCAACACAAACTCAAACTAAATATGAACAACTTACACGTGTTCCAAATCAACTCCAATCAATAATAAACTTCACTCTAGTGGGCTCGATAACAGCCCTAGGTGATATTCAGTATTCACCACAAAAAATATTTCCTCGTCGCAAGTCCGGTGTGCCCCTTGCATATCTCCCTCTCTCTATTGTACCGCTCCGTTCTTCCTCCACCTAATGCTGTTGAACGCCGTCTTTCGCCCTCTTTTCTGAGCCCGTTATCCCCAACCTCCATCTCTGGTATGTCGCTTCTCCATCAGTAGCTNTCGGACCACATCATCGTGACTGTTTTGATGAACATCAGGAAGTTCTTTACACTGTGCTGTGCTTGACTCAACCAAAGAATCATCCAAGAAATCAAAATCAGAATGCATGAAAGAGTCATCTTGGGATATAAGCTCTGAGGTTTCAATCCTATAACAACTTACTTCTTGCACCATTGTCAAGAAAGTTGAACAAGCTTCATTGTTACAACCCCCTTCCAACAGAGGATGCCAATCCAAATATAATTCATCNAGAGCCGAAAGAGCTAAAGTGAGAGGGGAAAAAAGAGATAAAGCTGAGGAATGTAAGAAAATCTTCAAATATCAGAATTTTTCAAAGAGGATCCAAGAGATCCCTTTATTGATATCACGGCCTCCTATTTATAAGGATATAAGGATACAAGCACATGTAAGGAAAGAACACTTTTCATAATTGTTTGAATGATTGAATTCAAATTACATGGTAATAAAAATAAAAGTGATGCATAGTAAATCGCCCAAAGTCTTGAGATCGACTAACTGTGTTGGTCATCCGTCGTTTGCAAGTATAGTTCAATCATATCTTCTTCTTGGAAATTGGGTCATTTGACCAGGGTGTGCGGACCTTCACTGCGGTCTCATGATCGGTAACTTTGTTGGTCGACAGATTGCACTAAAAAGATTTCATCGGTTTGCTATGTCGATCGACTGAGCTGTAGTTGTAAAGCCGGTCAACTATTTGATGCCGACCTCTAGTACCCACTTTTGCTCATTTATTGTTGATCGTTTGATTTCTTTGAGATTTGTGTTGACATATTCGCAATACACATATTAGTTTCCCGATTTTTTTGTTCTTTGATGGTGATAGCTACAATAAGGACAAAAAATTTATTAAGCAGTAAATAGAACAAAAATCAAGAATATTAATTAAACAATCAACTCTCCCTTGTTTTTCATGCCCAATGAGTCTTATAAATAGGGCTAGAGGCTTTGCGCTTTCCTTTTCCTTATCTACGCTTTGAGTCTTTATATTGATACCATGGTTGATGCTTCGAGTCAAAAGGAAGTGGACGTTCACCTTCTAGCTTTTGAAGGCTTTCGGCCTCCTGCATCTTCTATAATGAAAAAGAAGAAGAGAATTATTAAGAAAAAGAAGCGAATGACACCCAATTCTAAGCCACTCGAGAATGTTGCTTCTTCTGACAGCTATTATGCTTGCCACTGAAAAGGACGTCGATGGTAGACCCTTGTCTATCTAGTGCGGTCGTTGAGGAGGTTGAGCGGGTCGCTCCTCTCATCAAGGTCGGTCAAGTGGGAGCGAGAGAAAAGTATACGACCGATCAAATTACATGGTAATAAAAATAAAAATGATGCATAGTCAATCGCCTAAAGTCTTGAGGTCGACCAACTGTGTCGGTCATCCGTCATGTGTAGTTATAATTTGATCATGTCGGTCGATCGTATCTTCTTCTTGGCAATTGAGTCATTTGACCAGGGTGTACGGACCTTCACTGCGGTCTCATGATTGGTAACTTTGTCGGTCGATTGATTTCATTAAAAAGATTTCACTAGGCTACTATGTCAGTCGACTAAACTATAGTTGTAAAGTCGATCAAATATTTGCTGCCGAGTTATATGTTCTACCCTCTGGTACCCACTTTTGCTCATTTATTGTTGATCGTCTGATATCTTTGAGATTTGTGCTGACGTATTCGTAATACACATTAGTTTCCTGATTTTTCTACTCCTTGATGGTGATAGCTATGGTAAGGACAAAAAATTATTAACCAGTAAATAGCACAAAAATCAAGAATATTAATTAAACAATCAACTCTCCCTTGTTTTTCATGCCCAATTAATCTTATAAATCGAACTAGAGGCTTTGCACTTTCTTTTTTCCTTATCCACGCTTTGAGTCTTTCGATTGATACTATGGTTGATGGTTCGAGTAAAAAGGAAATGGACGACCTTGTAGCTTTTGAAGGCTTTCGGCCTCCTGCATCTTCTATAATCGAAAAGAAGAAGAAAATTGTTAAGAAAAGAAGCCAATGACACCCAATTCTAAGCCAGTGGAGAATGTTGCTTATTTTGATAGCTCAGATGCATGACCACTGAAAGGATGTCGATGATGGACCCTTGTCTATCTAGTGTGGTCATTGAGGAGGTTGAGTGGGTCGCTCCTCTCATCGAGACAAGTCAAGTGGGAGCAAGAGAAAAGTCTATAACCGATTACACCCCCCACCCCTCCCGCTGACTTTGTCAAGTAAGGACAGAGATGCCCTGACCCAAGGGAACAAGAGTTTTTATGACTCTTTCCAAATTAGAAAGATTTTTAGCTATGTAGAAATACTTTTTTAGATAATTTTCTAGTAATCCCTTGACATTATTCTCAATATAGATGAGACAACAATTCTGAAGACCAAAATTGAGGGAGGGTTGTCCCAGGACGTCATTGATTCTACCCAAGCAGTCGCTATCGTGCCTTTAGGATCAGTTGTTGCACCTCCTTCCACAGCTGACTAGTATTTCTAGATGTCGATCAACCAATTTAACAGCTCCCAGTAGGAGTGATTGCAGTATCAACAGTCGTCCTCCGCCTTAGTGGAACGACAAATGACAAAGATGGCTGGTCTTTCGACCTAAGTGGTTGAAAATCTTGCCAAAGCATCCATGTCAGAGTGTTTGGTTCATTGCGAGCGTCTGGAGGTAGCGATCGCCACATTTCAACAAAGGTCAGCCGACATTACTAAGCTGGAGGAGGAGGTTGAGTCGCTCTAGAGATCCATGCAGAATGTGTGTGCTAACTTAGGGCCCATTCGTAAGTTGACTGACCTGAGCAGATTTCATCAAGATGTCGACCGAATGAGACAGATTAGGTTTGGTGGAGAGATGATATTTCAGAGGATGCTTCAGAAGGGGTACGCCCCAGTTGAAGCACCAGAAGATCCTTTTATAGTTTTTTTGTTTATTTTGTGACCTGTAATGATGTTATTTGTAATAAAATAATACTTAAATATGTGAAATAATGTTTGGTGTGAACTTTTATCATTATGTGATACCTCAATTTCCACGCACACTATATAAATAGGGTTATAGGCTGCCTTTTATCTTTTATGCTTTATGTTTTTCTTCTCAGTGTCTTTTGATCCTTTCCCCTTCATTTCATCTCTCGATTGTTTCCTTGGCCTAACATGATGGCTCCCAAGTATTCTCCCATTCTCTTTGGTTTCTCTATCATTGTGGATGCCTCAATCTTGACATGAGAGATGTGAAAGAGATGCAGGAGCGGTACACTTTTTTATGATAGTATCATGCTTCGAATGGTGTCGAAGTGGATACACACGACAGATGATGTTAGTACAAATTTGGTCTTTTAACGGGATCAGTTCAAGTATGGCCTTTGACTACCCTTGTGTGTGGAGCTTTGGAGTTTTTTTGTTATTAAATATGGGGTTATTCCAGCACAAGTTCTGCCAAACTCTATTGTCGCGATCATGACCTTGGTCATTTTCTGTCGTCGGGAAAGCATCCCTTGGTGGATTGATATGCTTAACCATATTTATTCTTTTAAGGTTGACAAGGAAGGCTTCATCATGTTTTGGGCTGACAATAATGTCCAATTACTTGGAGTTGAAAATAAGATAATGGACTGGAGAAAGAAATTTGTGATTGCTTCTTGCTTAGATGACTAAGGAATTTTGACCAAGTCGAAGGGCCCAATGTGGGACAAGTTAAAGTCCCTCCTCAAGGAACTGCATGTTGTCAAAATAATGTTGAAAGGGCAGCAACTTTCAGTTCCTCAATATACCGCTAAGAAGACAGTCACCCAGGTGCTAAAGGGTGTATTCATTCAAGATTTATGGCTAGTTTTTTATTCTATTGAGGCCATCCGGTCGAAGGAAATAAGAGAAACCCTGGCCTCTAAGCAAAAAAAGCTGAAGCTCCCCTCGACAATAGGTACTTTCATCGAAAAATCTGTTTTGAAAGATTTACCCCTTGGTGTCGTTGCCTCTGCGATGCCCGACACCAATGGTGCAAAATTTATTACTTATGTGTCTAAGACCACAATCGTTATTCAAATTTAACGTGATCGACGAAGTTACTATAATTGCTAGATCTTGCTCAATTGATGTAAGAAAAAGCGGGGGAAGGAGGTTTGAAGTTCATGAAGGAGTTCTAAAGGAGCCGAGGCTTCTAGTATTTCCTCTCTTTAGTCCACTCAACCATCTATGACATGCTAAAACAATCGAAATCCCTGACATCTTTTGGCAGTCCAAGCAAAAANCTCAAGCTAACTTAACCCTAGTCCTAACCTAGGGCTATCTAAACCCCCCTACCTAACCCAAAGTTTTTCTTTCCCACCTGGCATCACTCCCATACACCCTATTCCACCAACCCACACCCGAACCTTAATCATGTTACCGAGGAAACAAGTGTCGAATGCTGATCAAAATTTTATCATAGAAGAAATGTAGTTGCAACTCTGCCGAGAGCTACAATGGATCAATGAAATTGAGGGCAGGACCCAAGGAGAGGTCACCGCCGATCGTGATAGAGAGACCCAAGGAGGAGAGCAACAATAATATCTAAATCCTTTTTCATATGAATGATTTCAATGAATAAGAGAATCAAACACAACGCTTCGAGATTCAATATCAGAGGTCTAGAGAAGAAGTGTCTTTGGGGAGTACAGAGACTTATGAGTGAAAATGAATATACTGGATTTTGAGGGAAGAATGAATTCAGATGAATTCATTAAATGGTTGTAAACTGTCGAGAAGATCTTTGAATACAAAGAGGTACCATATGACAGACGGGTGAAACTCGCTGCCATCGAGTTGAAGAAAAGCACCACGTTGTAGTGAGAGAATCTAAAAAGGAAGAGGAAGAGAGAAGAGAGAAGATCGAGATAAGATCACTACCTAAGAGAAAATGAAGAAGGCAATGCAATGCAAGTACCTACCCGTTATTACATGTTATCATGTTCTCGAGGCAACATCAATGAGCGATTACCACATCTTATATGAAGAGTTCAATCCTAGGATCAAGTAGCAAGACTACACCAAGTCGAGCATCCAAGCTAACCCTGCCTAAAGAGAAACTATTCCCCAATCTGTCCTCGACAGAAAGTGCATTAAGTGCCACGATTTTGGGCACAATGCATCAGGTTTCCTAAACAAGAGTACGATCTAATTCAGTGAGTATGGAGTTGTTGAAGAAATTAATAATGACACAATAGACACTAAAGAAAGTGAGGATACAAATAAGTACCAGCTTCCAACTTATGAGGGAGAGATGCACGTAATTCAAGATGAGCTTGTGAGACAGACTCCAACATAATTAACATTGGTTGTCCAAGACGGTCGTGAGTTTGAGGAATCGAAACCAAACACATGACAATCCCATATAAGAGAGTTTCAGACTTTTAAGATGAATAATTTACTTTATGAGTTTCCCCCACTGAGGGTGCTCAAACATATAGATGAGAATCTTCTGTGCCACTTTTGGAAGATAATATGAAGTCATTTGAGTGTTAAAAATAGTTAGCGGTGTACCCACTGATAAATGATCAAACAGGTGGGGTGAACTAAAGTGTTAGAAATCGCCTGAGGAGTTTTGCTGGAAAGAACATTCTACAATGGGATCTAGGTCCTTCTAGAGAAGTCTGATTGGTTGTTATTAAGAGATGTCTAGCATGTTATAGATTTTGTCTCAGAGTTGAATCCTCCTTACATATTTGTTTATCAAATACACTCAGACGAGTACCAATAGTGGAGGAAGCCAATTACAAATTTAATGTCTTGAAGTTTAATTCGTGAGGATAACCATCCACATGTAATTTCAGTTCTGGTTGTGCTATAAAAGGACAGATCCCTATTCGATCAGGATGTGCTTAGGAATGACATCGTTTACAGAATTGACTTAACAAGAGATTATGTCTTTTCCACTACTTCAACTGGGACAACTTGACACCATACTATGAGGAGACTGAAGCTTCTACGGATGAGGACGAAGCTCCCCTAACCCCAGGATACCGACGTGGCATCTCCTACTACTGGTGTAGACACGGGACTCCCGCACGTAAGCAGACGGAGCATTTGCTTGCCTGGACCAGTTTGGTCCAAGCTTTCTTGTGTTGTCGAGTGTCGGTCGGACATTGAGCTCACTCTTATTTATCTTAGGATCATAAATTTGCTTTTGTGGGAGTCTAGATTTTTTTTTTCTTGTTTTCTGTTCAGGACTGTCATCGGTGACCCTGTGTTCCCTTCTAGGGTTTCATCCGAGAGTCGAGTGGTGCTCCAACTGTATCTCGTTATTGAGGTGGTGATTACATTCCTTATCTCATTCCGCATTCTCCCCACATTGCTCATGACTGTCCCTTTCCTGTTGCAGTCACTCGGAACAATTGTCTTGGTTGTTTCTTCCTGCAGTTTTCTATCTTCCAGCCGCCGTCATCTGGGTTTTTGCTTGTTACCACCATTTAGGATGGCAAGAAGTTGTTGTCTTTGCCTTTTCCAGCCTTCCCAGCAACTGCTCCTCACCTTCCAACGTGTTGCCGCACCAAGAATCTGCGCCCTACCCCTTCCCACTTGATGCCATTTTCTGAAACTTCCACTATCACATTCTCCCTTGCTGTCAACAACCTAAACCACCCAACAATTATTGTTGTTGCTCTGGATCAGGCACATGTTAGTTGTCGTGGCTCGAGGAAGCTCTACCACATCAATTTCAACCTTCCCATGTCCCTAACGGTCACGACCACCATTTTGGAATACCACTTTGGTTGAGTTTTATGTCATATCTGTTGTTATTTCCTATTCTAATGTGTTGATTGTACACTCCTATTTACTTTTCAGTAATAATATTTGCTTTTTATTGTTATTTGGGTTAACTCCAACATCGCAAACTAACCACAATTTAAACATAGGACATCAATAAGATCGCTAGTAAGATCTCACCATCTTGCATGAGTTTTGTAATCAAATATTTTATTATTTTAAATGCAAGGTGGAAAAGTACAACCACGACTAATCCCATTACCATTCAAAATAAGCTAGTATATCTTTATGCAAATATTTTTGTATTATTTCGCCTTCTTCTGGCATTTTCTTGTTGAAATTACTCCCTCATTCACATTCACTCACGTTAACATCTTTACTTCTTTCATATTTATCATTACAATATCACAAGCATTTCAACTCCTTATCCCACTCTCAAATCAATCCTCCCCAACATCAGTTACTCCTCAAGCTACAACACAGTGTTTCCCTTATCGATACTTCACCGCCATCAATTCTGGCGTCCACTATTTGCCCTACAATTTTTTCTCTCATTTCAAAGCATATGGAAATTGTTATTTCTGCTTACTACTTATGCTCCTTGATCCTTTGTTAAAGCTGTTGGCGAATGAGGGTTTCATTTCAACGCTCTATGTTCATCGATTTCTTTTTAGTTTCTTTTCAGGAAGAATTAAACCCTCCTCAATATAAGTAAACATTCACTTTCCATGGTAAAAATATTATTGTTTACACTAAAGCTAAACTTTTTGAGCTAGCAATTTCATACTCTTTCGTTATTATGGGCAAGTTTTCATAATAACAAAAATAAAACTATAATAAGGAAATAATGTTTTACTGAAAGAAATGAGAATCAGAAACTATATAAGAGATTCAGATAAAGTTACATACACTGAGGAAGTATACCAAAACACAGAAGGAAATAAGATTTAGGAACTGTCCAAAGGATTGATATAAAAGAAAGAAGGATAAATATGGAACAGAACTAAAACATGTAAACCAAAACCTATTTTCATGATAAAGACATTACTTACTCATAGGATAGTAATAAGCAATCTGAGTGCGATAATTCTTCCAAAATAGAATTATAAGTTGTACAGTTATCCAGAATGTCCAATTGTTCTTCAGGACATGGATTTCTAACTTCATTAAATGATATATTCAAACTAGTGAGCTTGTGTTTCAATGAAGGCCAAAACATTTCATTAGATATAATTAGTGTTTTTTTAAATCCTTTAGAAGCATTTGACCTCAGAAGGCCTTCAATCAGAGAAAGTGATGGATGTGATTCAATAATTTGTTTCTCAGCTTTCCAAAGTGCGTCTTGAAGCAAGGACTGCAAAGGCTGTAACCTCTCTGCCAGGTTGTCCACTTTACTCGAACAGCTCACATAGACGTAAGCGATGTGGATCCCAAAGAAGCATAAGTAGTAAGCCAGTTGTTTTAGTGCATATATTGCAAGTAATGCAATGAAAGGTTCATCTCTAGCTCCCAAAGTACATCGGCTTCCACCTTTCTCTGAAAATAACTCCAACAGCCTTCCCTTGGGAATGCTTAATAGCTCCATTGGAGTCGATAATGAACTATTAGTTATCAAATGCCTGCAGTTGTTTAAGTTTGAAAAATAGATCCCTTTTATTTGATCAATAAGGCTTAAAGTATAAGCTGATAAACTAGCTTTATGGAGCTCAATCTTTTCAATATTTGATGCTGAAAAAAGGGATGTTTCAGATGGCCCCTGTAGCTCATCCCCTGAATTGATCCTGATACTAGGCTTTTTTGCACTCAAAGTTTCAAAGCAAGAAGACACCTCAACACCTCCTTTTCGTACACCTAAGAAGAAATTGAGATCATTAGACTGTGAAATTGACTCGAGCACCAAAGAAATATTGGCTGGATTTTTCTTCGGAATTTGCTTTGCACCGTTAGGCTGTTTATTGTCATCATTAACTTTCTCAGTAACAACAGTATCAACTGCGGGGACCACATCATCGAGACTGTTTTGATGAACATCAGGAAGCTCTTTACACTGTGCTGTGCTTGACTCAACCAAAGAATCATCCAAGAAATCAAAATCAGAATGCATGAAAGAGTCATCTTGGGATATAAGCTCTGAGGTTTCAATCCTATAACTACTTACTTCTTGCACCATGGACAAGAAAGTTGAACAAGCTTCATTGTTACAACCCCCTTCCAACAGAGGATGCCAATCCAAATATAATTCATCACTGACAGAAAAAGTGTGTGGTTTGAGAGCATTAAAGATATCTTCCACAATCCTAGATTTTGATTTCAAAACTCTATCATCACTAAGAATTGGAGCAGGCAAAAATTTAAATGGATCATCCGTGAGAGAAAGTTCCGAAGTAAGGACTGAATCATAAAAGTTTTCTATTTGCCCTACTTCTTCTTTGCACATCTGCTCAGAAAATCCTTCTTCCTCCACTGATTCAAAACTGTTAAACATATCAGGCACATTAATAGTTCCATCTAAAACCTGTACTTCTTCAAACTGAGCTAAGCATGGAATATGTTGAGAACTTTCATCTGATACCGTCTGATATATTACTGATTCCTTCTCAAGAAGAATGCAACCATTGAGATTAATCAGATCCAACTCTAATAAAGAATTCAAAGGCAGTAATTTGTTGTCAAGGTCATATTCAGATACTTCTTGATTCAAAAAATGCTTTAAAAAATTGTCATTAGTGGTTCCGAGAAAATCCTTTGCATTGACTACCAACTCATCATCATTTTTCTGTGGCATTTGATAAGCTAGGAGATCATTGAATATTTCATCCATAGACATGCTTTCATGGATCCCCAAAAGACTTTCACCAATTTCAAAAATGGGTAATTTAATATCATGCCAACGCTCGTCTTGTGAAAACTTGCCATCTTTGGCTGAAAAGTTTTCCTGACCAAGAATCAAAATGTCTGGAACATCTTCAATAAGACAGAGCATTCGTTCAACCTCATATGGACTTGCTATTGATATGTCCATTTTAACATCGATGAAATCCTAGGCATTCAACAACTTCTCCATTAGAAGAAAGCATTATTTCATAACAAAGAAATAACTTTACTAAGCTGAACTATATAAATAAGATAGTTTAATAAATTTCTGGTGATATTTATTCAATCTTTCCATATTTTTTTATCAATTAAGCAAAGCTAGAAACCAAATTAAAAGCACAGTATACCAAAAATTTATAGGTTGAGTTATTGGAAATTGANTGTTCAACCTCATACGGAGTTGCTATTGATATTTCCATTTTAACATCGATGAAAACCTAGGCATGCAACAACTTCTCCATTAGAAAAAAACATTATTTCATAACAAAGAAATAACTTTACTGAGCTAAACTATATAAATAAGATAGTTTAATAAATTTCTGGTGAATATTTATTCAATCTTTCCATATTTTTTTTATCATTTAAGCAAAGCTAGAAACCAAATTAAAAGCACAGTATACCAAAAATTTATAGGTTGAGTTATTGGAAATTGAATGAGCTTAGTTTTTTGAGTTCATCCCCCGTCCAAGTATTACAAATAGTAGATTAATAAAGTGCATAAGCTTTAAGCTAATTAAATGACTCCTTATCTAATAATAGTGCAAGTTAAGATTTCCTGCTATTTTGCTTGTAGTAGCCATTTAAAACAAAATTAAAACACAAAATCAAATACTTCTCTCAATATGATAGTATAGGAAATCACTTTTTAAGGTTTAACTGCTCTATATATTGGCCGCCTTCAAGCACACTGTTGAAATTTAGAATAATGTGGAATGAGGTGGAATATTTTGGAATCACTTAATTTCATTGATATGAACGGGGTTATAAATAACCCTAGCAAGAATCCTATAATGGGAAAAATAATAAAAAATAAAAGATATATCACATGATATCTCCAATAATTAATTCATATTAATTATTATGAGATACTAGAAAATAATATAAAATATGAAAACAAATAATTCCTAATATATGAAAAGAAACTATCTCCTTATATTAAGGAAAGAATTTATTCCTCATAACTTTTTCTAGGAATAAATTATTTTCTATTATAAGTTTTAACAGGAAATGCAATAAATCATGTAATTTAAATTAGATATTTCAACACACACATATCAGAAATCCAAAGGATTTAAAAAATTTATTGAATTGGACATCTATAAGAGAAGACATACCAGCGGAACACTAATTCCATGGATCTCAAAGAATAACATATCCTCATTGTCTTCACAAGAGACTCCCAACTGCCATTGTTATAAAACATAAGAATTAACTATGTAAATAAAGCATTAACAAAAATAATTAAACAAGAAGTCTAACTCCTAGAAAAGGGTAACACGATACCAGGGGAAATTCCTCCACCTCAGGTATCTCAAACTGGAGAAATGTCTGCCGTTTCCAGGCCCCAAGACACGACATGAGGAGTAAGACATCACATACAAATATCAATTAAATCGAATGACCAGCATTAACATAAGTTTCGTACCTCTGGCAATATATGATTAAAAGCAGCATACTCAATATCCAAGATCTCTTCAACTTCCATCTCATTGTAAAAGGAACCATGTACTCCCTTCAAGGAAGTCAAGGTCAGGATTCTACATAAAGTAACTCGGTTTTGAAGGATTAACCAATGACATTGACTTTTTAAGAAATTACAAATTTCAGAACTGAGGACCTCAATTTCTTTCAATACTGAATCATAGATAAATGGAATTCAATAAAATAACCATCTGAGAGCAAAATAGAATCCG
Organism: Phalaenopsis hybrid cultivar; assembly: GCA_002079205.1. Classification (NCBI taxonomy): domain Eukaryota; kingdom Viridiplantae; phylum Streptophyta; class Magnoliopsida; order Asparagales; family Orchidaceae; genus Phalaenopsis; species Phalaenopsis hybrid cultivar. Next base: position 167,805 of record JXCR01059821.1, read on the forward strand.
TTATTTAAAACTTTAGATGGCTGAGTCACCTCAATGCATTTCATCTCACATGACGCATATCCGATTTCCTCATTGTTGTTCTCGGAGCACGGATTAAACTGAATCCCAGTGCTGCCATGACTGGATCGTCTTCCTTCCGCATCAAGGAACCGGGGGATGACATCGGATAGGAAGTCAGTAATAGCTTCCTCAAATGGAAACCTATCGATTTCATGTTGTACAGAGCGATCTGGACTTAATAATGGGATCTCTACCCTACGGAAGAGATCCGGAGAGAAGAAATTTGGAGCTGGAAGGGGGATGACTTGGAAATCTTTCAATGCTTCGGTAGTCGACTGAGCAGAGAAGTAATCGGTAGCTAGGAAGCGAGTTCTCATGCTTACATCGATCAATGCCGCCCGAAATCGACGTCTAACGGCGTGGCAGGGAGAGGGAGATGCGTGGAGGCTGATGGACACCAGTTTTGAGAGGAGCGCTGAATTCAAACAGGCGCCTGAAGCTCCGTTTTATACTTTGGCTGGCACATGGCTCCGATGACATTTACATACATACCACCCAATTTCTATGTATTTACATAATATACCTAAGTTTTATTCTACCTAAAATTTCCACATCACATATGAAAATATCACTATTTTGACTTTAAAAAATTGAATATTTTTTCTTTTCATGCATAGAGCAGATGTCATATAAGTGTATAATATATCTGATTCCTTTTCAAGAAGAATGCNTCTCAGTATGCTAGTATGAGAAATCACTTTTTAAGGTTTAACTGCTCTATATACTGGCCGCCTTGAAGCACATTGTTGAAATTTAGAATAATGCGGAATAAGGGGGAATACTTTGGAATCACTTAATTTCATTGATATGAACGGAGTTATAAATAACCCTAGCAAGAATCTTATAATAGGAAAAATAATAAAAAATAAAAGATATATCACCTGATATCTCAAATAATTAATTCATATTAATTATTATGAGATACTAGGAAATAATATAAAATAGGAAAACAAATAATTCCTAATATATGAAAAGAAAATATCTCTTTATATTAAGGAAAGAATTTATTCCTCATAACTTTTTCTAGGAATAAATTATTTCCTATTATAAGTTTTAACAGGAAATGCAATAAATCATGTAATTTAAATTAGATATTTCAACACACGCATATCAGAAATCCAAAGAATTTAAAACATTTATTGAATTGGACATCTATAAGAGAAGACATACCAGCGGAACACTAAATCCATGGATCTCAAAGAATAACATATCCTCATTGTCTTCACAAGAGACTCCCAACTGCCATTGTTAGAAAACATAGGAATTAACTATGTAAATAAAGCATCAACAAAAATAATTAAACAAGATGTCCAACTCCTAGAAAAGGGTAACACGATACCAGGGGAAACTCCTCCACCTCAGGTATCTCAAACTGGAGAAAAGTGTGCCGTTTCCAGGCCCCAAGACACGACATGAGGAGTAAGACATCACATACAAATATCAATTAAATCGAATGATCAGCATTAACATAAGTTTCGTACCTCTGGCAATATATGATTAAAAGCAGCATACTCAATATCCAAGATATCTTCAACTTCCATCTCATTGTAAAAGGAACCATGTACTCCCTTCAAGGAAGTCAAGGTCAGGATTCTACATAAAATAACTCGGTTTTGAAGGATTAACCAATGACATTGACTTT
>JXCR01059821.1:170544-185534 GCA_002079205.1 Phalaenopsis hybrid cultivar
GTGTCTCGATTTCGAGTAATTTTTAGCATGTTATTCTACCTTCGATAAAAATTATTCTTAGTTTGATCTAATTCCAATTGAAATTCCCGAATAGCCATATTCGAGCACTTAAATATCAAAATCTATAGAAATACAAGAGCCAATATGTTAATTGAGTGCTCCTTTAAAATGAACTCTTATAGGTTATAACTAATCACAAGGATTTGCCCTTATATGGAATTTATATCCCATAATAAATAAAAAAATACTATCCTACCCAAGCTCTTTGGTGAAGTAGACCGTGTGACTTGCTTATTTTGTGATTAAATCTATTGTCGGGTAATAATTTTGTATAAAGTTTAATTATTATATAAAGTATATTTTTAGATTAATTTTTAATTTTATATTTATTTTATTAATATATATTTATTAATTAGTTCATATTTTATTATTTTTTAATTATTAACTTTTACAAGTTCACATTGTTTCTATCCTTATATTGCATCATATAAATTTTATTTCTAATTACATGACAAAGAAGCTGTAAAAATTTTTAATATTTTTTTAAGGAATGTTAAAAAATGTTGTAGTTGTTTGCAAGTAATGATAGATTGTGAGATTATTTTGTGTCAGCATTGAATGTGAAGTACTTCATTATCATTATCAACTTACATATTTTTTTGGGGAAAATATGTCTGCTCTTTGAGAGTTTTATTTTATTTTTTTTTTTTTTTATTGACAGCTCAAAAAATAATTGTAAATGTGATAAAAAAAAGATTGCATATTTTTTAAAAGAACTACTACCAAATTTTGTATTCATCAAAAATCATAGTATATGTATTCAATGTGAATCAATCTTGTCAATATTAATGATCATATAGTTTAAGAAATTATAATATTTTTTTTTCTCTTGATTAAATTGATCTTCCTTATAGTGCAAGGAAATGTCATCTTTCTTTTGTCTTGTCAATTCAACAAGTAAATTTGATTGTATGATTTTGTAAAGATGTGAAATTTTGATATCATATGGTACAATGCACAACATCTTACCATTGAACTAGTACTAGCTAAAGTATTTACTTCATTTATTAGATTTGATTTTTCATGCTCTTTTATAATACTTGATCTAGATATCATTTGTTTTTTGTCAGTCATATACAATTTATGAAATGTTTCACATTATGAATCATTTTGTACTATTATATCCTTCAATTTTTTTCTTGTTGTTTTCAAGTTTATTCTTTTATCTCAAGGTCTATTTGTGACAGATTTCTGTCTGCTTTGTTTTTCAAATCGCTACCACGGTTCTGTTTGGGCAACTGCTTTTTTGCTATTTTTTTAGAAATTTTTGTGATAGAAAATAATTTTTTTCAACCTGAGTTGTTAAAGTATAGTGACATATAAAAATGTACAATATGACTTGTTAAAAATTAAATAAAATTGTAATAGTTGTCGTAGCTTTTTGAAAAATAGATTCTTCTATAACTGCTTCTTCAAACAACTGCAACAGCCTCAAACAAACCCTTAGAATTCATTCTTATAAGAATATATCTTTTATAGACACTAGCTGACATCACGTGGTTTAGTTCATTTGCTTATATATTTCATTCAATTTTTTACTCATTTAGATTTATTAAATTATTTTTTGAAATTATGTTCACAAGAAAATGTACAAATCAAGTTCAAATATTAAAAAAATTAAATAAATATGTTAAATCCTAATTTATTTTCTTGTGGAACACACGTTACGAGTTAGAGCCGAGAGAGCTAAAGTGAGAGAGGTGAAAAAAGAGATAAAGTTGAGGAATGTAAGAAATCTTTAAATATCAAAATTTTTCAGAGAGGATCCAAAAGATCCCTTTATTGATGTCACGGCCTTCTATTTATAAGGGTATAGGAATACAAGTACATGTAAGGAAAGAACACTTTCCATAATTGTTTGAATGATTGAATTCAAATTACATGGTAATAAAAATAAAAGTGATGCATAGTAAATCGCCCAAAGTCTCGAGGTAGACCAACTGTGTTGGTCATCCGTCGTGTGCAGGTATAGTTCGATCATGTCGGTCGATCGTATCTTCTTCTTGGAAATTGGGTCATTTGACCAGGGTATGCAAACCTTCACTGTGGTCTCATGATTGGTAACTTTGTCGATCGACGGATTGCAATAAAAAGATTTCATCGGTTTGCTATGTTGATCGACTAAGTTGTAGTTGTAAAGCCGGTCAACTATTTGCTGCCGACCCTCTAGTACCCACTTTTGCTCATTTATTGTTGATCGTCTGATTTCTTTGAGATTTGTGCTGACATATTTGCAATACACATATTAGTTTTCCGATTTTTCTGCTCCTTGATGGTGATAGCTACGATAAGGACAAAAAAATTATTATGCAGTAAATAGTACAAAAATCAAGAATATTAATTAAACAATCAACTCTCCCTTGTTTTTCATGCCCAATGAATCTTATAAATAGAGCTAGAGGCTTTGCGCTTTCCTTTTCCTTATCTACGCTTTGAGTCTTTCGATTGATACCATGGTTGATGGTTCGAGTAAAAAGGAAGTGGACGTTCACCTTCTAGCTTTTGAAGGGTTTCGGTCTCCTGCATCTTTGATAATGGAAAAGAAGAAGAGAATTATTAAGAAAAAAGAAGCGAATGACACCCAATTCTAAGCCACTCGAGAATGTTGCTTCTTCTGACGGCTCTGATGCTTGACAACTGAAAAGGATGTCGATGGTGGACCCTTGTCTATCTAGTGCGGTCATGGAGGAGGTTGAGCTGGTCGCTCCTCTCATCGAGGTCGGTCAAGTGGGAGCGAGAGAAAAGTCTACGACCGATCAAATTACATGATAATAAAAATAAAAGTGATGCATAGTCAATCGCCCAAAGTCTTGAGGTCGACCAACTGTGTCGGTCATCCGTCGTGTGTAGTTATAATTTGATCATGTCGGTCGATCGTATATTCTTCTTGGCAATTGAGTCATTTAACCAGGGTGTGCGGACCTTCACTGCGGTCTCATGATTGGTAACTTTGTTGGTCGATTGATTCCATTAAAAAGATTTCATTAGTCTACTATGTCAGTCGACAAAGCTATAGTTGTAAAGCCGGTAAACTATTTGCTGTCGAGTTATATGTTCTACGCTTTGGTACCCACTTTTGCTCATTTATTTTTGATCGTCTGATTTCTTTGAGATTTGTGCTGACATATTCGTAATACACATTAGTTTCCCGATTTTTCTACTCCTTGATGGTGATAGCTATGGTAATGACAAAAAAATTATTAAGCAGTAAATAGCACAAAAATTAAGAATATTAATTAAACAATCAACTCTCCCTTGTTTTTCATGCCCAATGAATCTTATAAATAGAGCTAGAGGCTTTGCGCTTTCCTTTTCCTTATCTATGCTTTGAGTCTTTCGATTGATACCATGGTTGATGGTTCGAGTAAAAAGGAAATGGACAACCTTCTAGCATTTGAAGGCTTTCAGCCTCTTGCATCTTCTATAATCAAAAAGAAGAAGAGAATTGTTAAGAAAAGAAGCCAATGACACCCAATTCTAAGCCAGTGGAGAATGTTGTTTATTTTGACAGCTCAGATGCCTGACCACTGAAAGGACGTCGACGATGGACCCTATTCTATCTAGTGTGGTCGTTGAGGAGGCTTAGTGGGTCGCTCCTCTCATCGAGACTGATCAAGTGGGAGAGAGAGAAAAGTCTACAACCGATTACACCCCCCACCCCTCCCGCTGACTTTGTCAAGTAAGGACAGAGATGCCCTGACCCAAGGGAACAAGAGTTATTATGACTCTTTCTGAATTAGAAAGATTTTTAGGTATGTAGAAATACTTTTTTAATTATTTTTCTAGTAATCCCTTGACATTATTCTCAATATAGATGAGACAACAATTCTGAAGACCAAAATTGAGGGAGGGTTGTCCCAGGACGTCGTTGATTCTGCCCAGGCAATCACTATCATGCCTTTAGGACCAGTTGTTGCACCTCCTTCCACAGCTGACTAGTATTTCTAGATGTCGATCAACCAATTTAACAGCTCCCAGTAGGAGTGATTGCAGTATCAACACCCGTCCTCCGCCTTAGTGGAACGACAGATGGCAAAGATGGCTGGTCTTTCGACCTAAGTGGCTGAAAATCCTGCCAAGCATCCATGTTGGAGTGTTTGGTTCATTGCGAGCGTCTAGAGGTAGTGATCGCCACATTTCAACGAAGGTCAATCGACATTACTAAGCTGGAGAAGGAGGTTGCGTCGCTCTAGAGATCCATGCAGAATGTGTGTGCTAAGTTAGGGCCCATTCGTAAGTTGACTGACCTGAGCAGATTTCATCAAGATGTCGACCGAATGAGACATATTAAGTTTGGTGGAGAGATGATATTCCAGAGGATGCTTCAGAAGGGGTACGCCACAGTTGAAGCGCCATAAGATTCTTTTATAGTTTTTTTTTTTTTCGTGGGCTGTAATGATGTTATTTGTAATAAAATAATACTTAAATATGTGAAATGATGTTTGGTGTGAACTTTTATCATTATGTGATACCTCAATTTCCACACTCACTATATAAATAGGGTTATGGGCTGTCTTTTATCTTTTATGCTTTATGTTTTTATTCTCAGTGTCTTTTGATCCTTTTCCCTTCATTTCATCTTTCGATTGTTTCCTTGGCCTAACATGATGGCTCCCAAGTATTCTCCCATTCTCTTTGGTTTCTCTATCATTGCGGATGCCTCAATCTTGACATGGGAGATGTGAAGGAGATGCAGGAGCGGTACATTTTTTATGATAGTATCATGCTTCAAAATGTGCTAAAGTCTATACACACGACATATGATGTTAGCACAAAGTTGGTCTTTTATCGGGATCAGTTCAAGTATGGCCTTTGACTACCCTTATGTGCTGAGCTTTGGAGTTTTTTTTTATTAAATATGGAGTTATTCCAGCATAAGTTCTGCCAAACTCTATTGTCGCGATCATGACCTTGGTCATTTTCTGTCGTCGGGAAAGCATCCCTTGGTGGATTGATATGCTTAACCATTTTTATTTGCTTGAGGTTGACATGGAAGGCTTCATCATGTTTTCGGCTGACAAGAATGTCCAATTACTTGGAGTTGAAAATAAGATAATGGATTGGAGAAAGAAATTTGTGATTGCTTCTTGCTCAGGCGACTAGGGAATTTTGACCAAGTCGAAGGGGCCAACGTGGGACAAGTTAAAGTCCCTCTCGAAGGAACTGCATGTTGTCAAAATAATGTTGAAAGGGCACCAACTTTCGGTTCCTCAATATACCGCTAATAAGACAGTCACCTAGGTGCTAAAGGGTGTACTCATTCAAGATTTATGGCTAGTTTTTTATGCTATTGAGGCCACCCGGTCGAAGGCAATAAGAGAAAACCTGGCCTCCAAGCAAAAAAAAGCTGAAGCTCCCCTCGACAACAGGTACTTTCATCGAAAAATCTGTTTTGAAAGATTTACCCCTTGGTGTCGTTGCCTCTGCGATGCCCGACACCAATGGTGCAAAATTTATTACTTATGTGTCTAAGACCACAGTCATTATTCAAAATAACGTGATCGGCGAAGTTACTATTATTGCTAGATCTTGTTCAATTGATGTAAGAAAAAGCGGGGGAAGGAGTTTTGAAGTTCATGAAGGAGTTCTGAAGGAGTCGAGGCTCCTAGTATTTCCTCTCTTCAGTCCACTCAACCATCTATGACATGCTAAAACAATCGAAATCCCTGACATCTTTTGGCAAACCAAGCAAAAATGTTTCGATGCTTGTAAAGAGTCTGGATCAGCAGATTTTTATGACCTGCATCAATACTTTCACTTATTAGAAAATTTTACCAAATTCATTGCGAACGGTAGTAGACACTTCAAGCATGGTCTCGCTGGTCTTGAGATCCCAATTCCTTTAGATCTGGATACCGAGCCACTCGTGCTCCACGCTGGTGACCCCTCAAAGATAACAGCTCGTTGATTGTTCCAGGTTCTCCAGACGGTTATAATTTCTCTGTTGTTAGGGAAATTTACATCCACGTGGTAAGTTGAAACCACCGCACAATAGTTGTTCAACATTGGTTGGTCAAACATGACGTTGTAGGTTGGCAGGGATTCGACTACCTAAAAGTTGTCCTTATTGGTGTACTGCTTTTTACGCTCTCCCCACCAGATGCCTAGTGCGATGAAACAAAAAACTTCTTTTCTTTTGCTAGAGAAGCCAAATAGTCGGTTAGTTGGGGTTGTCAATCAATCAGTTTTGAGGTCAATTTTATCGAACACCATCTTGAAAAATATGTTCACTAAACTCCCAATGTCTACCAGGATACTGCCCACCTGGTTGTTGTTGATTTGGGCAGTAAGGACGATCACGTAGTTGAGGGGATTTCATTTCGGTGGGAGATCTACATTTGTAATAATAGGAGGATTGCTATGCTTAAAAGAAGCAACAGAACATACCTTGCCCGACCGATGCTTTTGGCTGGATTGACTAGATATTTCTCTACCTCCCTTGAAGATTGTCGGGATGATTCCGACAACATGCACTTCGCTCTCCCTGAAAAGTCCGCTTGTCTGTAAGACGGTTTCTCAATGGGGGATTTTCTCTGTCGTTGTGTCTATTCTATTTGTTGAGTGCCGACAACAACGAACTCCTTCAGTTTCTCGACCTTGATCAATTCTTCCAACAAGCTCCGAAGGTGACAACACTCCTCTGTATCATGCCCATGGTCTCGGAGGTAATCGTAATATTTGTTTGGACTCCGGAATGCAGATCCAACCTTCATAGTTGGGGCTTTCCTGGAATACTTTTTATTTTGAATGGTTTCTACTAATTCAGCCATTGAGACATTTAGCGAGGTTAAACCCTGCATTTCTCGGTGCACGTGGGGTTGCTCGAAATATTGAAGCGCCCACTGATTAGAATTTTGATTCCAACTCCGATGGCCTCGGTTCCCTTGTGGTTGTTGGGCATTGCTGCAATGTTGACAACCATAGGGGTTTCGATCGTCCTTCGACCTCTGTTCCTCATCTCAAGCCTCCCTCTTCTTTAACCGTGGGTCAATCGACGCCTTATTAGCTAGAGAGGAGTCTGTGGAGGATTCCTCATCGATGATATGACTGTTGGCCATTTCTGGCATCTCAGAAAGAGACTTTGGTTCAAGAATATTCAAATCATACTTGAAACACCCATCTCTAACCCTTTGTGCTAGGGTGGTCTGGGCTATCTTTGACTGAAAATTATGTACTTCTAGCATCTCCGTCTGAAAATGAGAGATGTATGATCACGGGCTCTCGTTCTCTCCAAGCTTGATTAGTAGCAGAGCCTGTGTTTTTTTCATCGGCTTCTGTATATCAGCGAAATGCGGTGAAAAAAACTTTTTGAATTCGATGGGAGGTCAAAATGATCCTAATCAACAAAGCATGGAAGTAGCGAAGAGCTGATTCCTTGAGTGTCATCAAGAAGAGGTGACATTCACGAATCATCGATCCACAGGATGTCGACCGGTGATTCGAAAGACGCTAGTTGGTCGATCAAATGACTTTTCCCTTTGTAAGAGTCTTGATGGAAGATTCTTAATTTTGCTGATGGGATGACCTCCAAGATCTGTCGATTGAAGAAGCTATCAGGGGAGGCCAGACTGGTATGTTGATACGATCCACTCAAGATCCAACCATCGGCGTATATTAGATACTGACAAGTTGTGAGAATCCCCTTCCTCTTTGGTTGTTTGATTATTAATGTGTCTGATCGACGCCGATAGTTGCTCCGGGGGAACCCTCTGAGGTTGAGTTCCTTGAGATTCAATCCTTGAGAGTGTAGGCTGATTGTTCTTTTGCAAGATTGTTTGTCGAAGGGCCTCGAACTGACCCATCATCTGATACCGCAAATCTTGAACATGTCGTTGGATTTCTTGATTCATGGATTCTCTGTTGATTTCCATTATCGCTGGATCTCTTTATTGCGATTCTTCTTCGTATTTGGTTCTGCTTCTTGTTTGTGGCATGTTCACGTTCACTGCATCACATTTTAGGATGTTGATTCTTAATTGTTTTCTTATGAAACACGCCCCAAGAGTTAGAGTCGAGAGAGAGAGAGAGAGGGAGAAAACAAAACAATGCTGAGGAATGTAAAAGCATCTTTAACTGTTAGAATTTTCTCGAGCGGATCCAAAAAGGTTCCTTTATTGATGTAATGACCGCCTATTTATAAGGGTCTAAAAATATAAGTATATGTAAGGAAAAAACACTTTCTATGACTGTCCAAATGATTGAATTTAAATTGCATGGTATTAAAAGGCGACACATGATCAATTGCCCAAAGCCTTGAGGTCAACCGACCGATACACATCTTCTTCTTGGCAATTTGGTCGTTTGACCAGAGTGTTCGACCTTCACTAGCGGTCTCATGATCTATAACTTTGTCTGTCGACAAATTCCGCTGAAAAGATTTCGTCGATCTATTATATCGATCGATGAGTTGTAAAGCTGGTCGACTATTTACTACTAAGTTATCTGTTTTGTCGTTCAGTACCTCATTTATGCTCCTCTTTTGTTGATCATCTTATTTCCTTGAGATTCAAGCTGGCATATTAGTAGTATAGAAGTTAAACTTAAACAACATACCAAAACTCAACACAAACTCAAACAAAATATAAACAACTTACATATGTACCAAATTAACTCCAATCAATAATAAACTTCACTCTAGTGGGCTCGATAACAGCCCTAGGTGATATTCAGTATTCACCACAATAAATATTTCATCGTCGCAAGTCCGGTGTGCCCCTTGCATATCTCCCTCTCTCTACTGTACCGCTCCGTCCTTCGTCCACCTAATGCTGTTGAACGCCATCTTTCGCCCTCTTTTCTGAGCCCGTTATCCCCAACCTCCATCTCTGGTGGCGTCATGAAAAAGAGGTAGTGCATGCTTGGCCGCTCTCCTCCAAATAAACTAATCAGTATGCTTCTGTAAACCTAGCACCTACCTTCAATCTTAATGAATGGTTCAGATAGGCGCAGTTTTACGAATAAGTAATCAAAGGTTTTTCCAACACTACGAGCAACTTGCTGTAAACATTGCCCTAAGCTATCTGAAAAGNGCCTACCTTCAATCTTAATGAATGGTTCAGATAGGCGCAATTTTACGAATAAGTAATCAAAGGTTTTTCCAACACTACGAGCAACTTGCTGTAAACATTGACCTAAGCTATCTGAAAAGTTCCATGTGCCTCTTTTCAACTAGTTCTGGGAGATTCACAGAGCATGCGGAGGTACCAGGAAGGCGCCAAAGATCAGAGAGAAAACCATTGGTGACTAGCATCAATGAGCTCAAACGTAGTGCGAGATTGGACAGGAAGAAGAGGCAGGATGTTCGTGAGATCTTGCTCAGGCCGCCTGAAAACGGACTGCTTGTAAAGAGATTGATTCCTGTTGCCCATGAGGTCTATAATGCAAGGAAAGAGCTCTATGATTGTGTCTCTTCTGTTCTGAAGAGCGTACTTGTTCATGTGTGCAGGTAAATTTGCTGCATTGTTGCACGGAAAACTTAGTGAGTCTGGATTTGTTTTAACTAAATAAGTTGAGACACAACTAAGTGCTTTCTTAGTTTCTTAAAATGTTGTTCTTAAGTGGGTTCCAAAGATTTAAGTTCACAGAAACTTGGCGCCTAATCTATTCAATCATTCATGCTGCATTATGATTCCTAGATTGGTAAAAGAAAAGAAGTTTTTTTTGTGTAATTTTTTCGGTTATTTTTGTAATGCTTATATTATGGATTTGTTTAGCTGCCTTAGTTTGNACCTACCTTCAATCTTAATGAATGGTTCAGATAGGCGCAATTTTACCAATAAGTAATCAAAGGTTTTTCCAACACTACGAGCAACTTGCTGTAAACATTGCCCTAAGCTATCTGAAAAGTTCCATGTGCCTCTTTTCAACTAGTTCTGGGAGATTCATAGGGCATGCGGAGGTACCAGGAAGGCGCCAAAGATCAGAGAGAAAGCCATTGGTGACTAGCATCAATGAGCTCAAACGTAGTGCGCGATTGGACAGGAAAAAGAGGCAGGATGTTCGTGAGATCTTGCTCAGGCCGCCTGAAAACGGGCTGCTTGTAAAGAGATTGATTCCTGTTGCCCATGAGGTCTATAATGCAAGGAAAGAGCTCTATGATTGTGTCTCTTCTGTTCTGAAGAGCGTACTTGTTCATGTGTGCAGGTAAATTTACTGCATTGTTGCACGGAAAACTTAATGAGTCTGGATTTGTTTTAACTAAATAAGTTGAGACTCAACTAAGTGCTTTCTTAGTTTCTTAAAATGTTGTTCTTAAGTCGGTTCTGACGATTTAAGTTCACAGAAACTTGGCGCCTAATCTATTCAATCATTCATAAGCTTCTGCTCTATGCTGCATTATGATTCCTAGATTGGTAGAAGAAAAGAATTTTTTGTGTGTAATTTTTTCGGTTATTTTTGTAATGCTTATATTATGGATTTGTTTAGTTGCCTTAGTTTCTTAATGGATCAATTTCGGAATGTGATTTAAGCTTTTTGAATTATATTTTGATCTCTTTTAATTAGAACTAATATGCAGCCTGAATTTTAATGTTGTTTGCTGGAATACATTAATATTGGCGGGTATCATAATGCGGGTTTTTTTTTTTGAATTATGAGGATGAAATTTGTTAAGATCTCTTTTTGAATTATGAGGATGAAATTTAAATTTATTTATTAAATTTGAGATTGTTAGTAAAAAGAAAACTATTTCCATATACACGTTGATTGGAATTTTTTTTTATGATCATCTAAAACATTATCGAGTGCTCAGTAGATCGCTGATGAAGAACAACACCCCGATTTCCTACCACCCCAACAGAAGCATAATTATCTCTTAATTCCTCCAAAATGTGGGAGTTTTAACAACAAATTTTGATGATTTATTTTGTTTATCTTAACAAAAAAATATCAGAGCATTAAACTATCAGCAGAAAGCTGTAATTTTGATGATAAATTAGCTTAATGCAGATTTTGTGAGGAAGTTTATGTTGGAGAGTTTCCACATCAAATACGCACATGCGATGTTGCTGGGAGTCTTCCGACAAAGGAGCATTGTTGGGTTCCAGGAGGAATTGAGAATGTGCTTCCTGTGATTGACTCCTTCCATCTGTATGATAGATTGGGTAGAGCAGTTTCTCATGAGGAAAGGCTTCAAGTCGATNAAAGAAAAGAATTTTTTTTTGTGTAATTTTTTCGGTTATTTTTGTAATGCTTATATTATGGATTTGTTTAGCTGCCTTAGTTTGCTAATGGATCAATTTCGGAATGTGATTTAAGCTTTGTGAATTATATTTTGATCTCTTTTAATTAGAACTAATATGCAGCCTGAATTTTAATGTTGTTTGTGGAATACATTAATATTGGCGGGTACCCATGTTATGAGGATGAAATTTATATTTATTTATTAAATTTGAGATTGTTAGTAAAAAGAAAACTATGTCCATATACACGTTGATTGGAAAATTTTTTTTTGATCATCTAAAACATTATCGAGTGCTCAGTAGATCGCTGATGAAGAACAACACCTATCCCTTAATTCCTCCAAAATGTGGGAGTTTAACAACAAATTTTGATGATTTATTTTGTTTATCTTAACAAAAAAATATCAGAGCATTAAACTATCAGCAGAAAGCTGTAATTTTGATGATAAATTAGCTTAATGCAGATTTTGTGAAGAAGTTTATGTTGGAGAGTTTCCACATCAAATACGCACATGCGATGTTGCTGGGAGTCTTCCAACAAAGGAGCATTGTTGGGTTCCAGGAGGAATTGAGAATGTGCTTCCAGTGATTGACTCCTTCCATCTGTATGATAGATTGGGTAGAGCAGTTTCTCATGAGGAAAGGCTTCAAGTCGATAGAATTCCTGCCATTATTGAATTGTGCGTGCAGGCAGGTGTGGATTTATCTGAATATCCTTCAAAGAGGAGACCTTATCCTGTTTATAGTATTGCAGGAAAGCTGATCGATTTTGAGCGGAAGTTTCCACGGGACTATTCCAGTGGAAAAGATATTGAGCCGCATGGGTTTTGGTTGAGGAAGAAGGATAACAACCATTGCAATACTCCATTTTTTTTGTCTAATGAAGATCTTCAAGGTTGGACACTTTTCTCAATAAAGCAAACAACTTCTTGGCTCCCCAAAATATGAATGTCAAGAAATTCTTTTTTATTTGCTTTTTTTTTGATAGATTGTGTGATAACCAAATCAGTTTGATTATAACTTGAACCCCTGGTAAGAGCATTTACATCCATACCACACAATACATATATATTTACTAATTTAACACCTATATATTTACTAATTTAACACCTACTTTTCTATTTAGATGCATATCACTGGAATCTTTAATATGACATAAAAAATAGCACTCTTACTAACTTTATAAGAGTGAAATACACGTTTTCATGCATAGATTTATGACACCAAAGTGTTATAGATGTAAACATTAAACTTTAGGCATTATATATGTAAATACATAAGAATTGTCTTTTCACATAAAATTTCTCATCAAGCAACAGCTATAGTTGCATACATAAGCCTCAACTGCACAAATATGGAGATTCAAAAGCATGGAGAATCACTTTTTGAACCAAAGAATTTGTCTAATGGCTTACTCTCACTAAACTGTATGTGTTCAGTAATGCACAGAAGTGGCTGTTTTATTTACTTGCTTGCGTAGAAAATGATTGCTTGTTGGTCCAAACTATTTGATTCCCCGTATTTTGTTGCTTTATCAACAATGGCATGGCATTAATGGGAGCTGTTATCTAGGGGTGTAAGCAAGCGAACACGAGCGAGCCCAGGCTCAGCTCATGTTCGGCTCGTTTATATTTCGAGCTCAAAAAGTGTGTTTGTGTTCGGCTTGTTTGCTTAGCATGCCGAACACGAGGTGTTCACGAACAAAGAGTTATTTTAACAACCCTGATCACATAGCCATAAGATGTTTAGGATTGGGGAAATACATAAAAATTATTGTTTATATTAAAATATCATTTGAATTCAATTTAATAATTTTTATTCTATTTTCTTAATTAATACTTTTAATTGATTATAAATCTTTGTAGCCTTGTAGNTTTTTTTTTTTTTGATCATCTAAAACATTATCGAGTGCTCAGTAGATCGCTGATGAAGAACAACACCTATCTCTTAATTCCTCCAAAATGTGGGAGTTTAACAACAAATTTTGATGGTTTATTTTGTTTATCTTAACAAAAAAATTTCAGAGCATTAAACTATCAGCAGAAAGCTGTAATTTTGATGATAAATTAGCTTAATGCAGATTTTGTGAGGAAGTTTATGTTGGAGAGTTTCCACATCAAATACGCACATGCGATGTTGCTGGGAGTTTTCCAACAAAGGAGCATTGTTGGGTTCCAGGAGGAATTGAGAATGTGCTTCCAGTGATTGACTCCTTCCATCTGTATGATAGATTGGGTAGAGCAGTTTCTCATGAGGAAAGGCTTCAAGTCGATAGAATTCCTGCCATTATTGAATTGTGCGTGCAGGCAGGTGTGGATTTATCTGAATATCCTTCAAAGAGGAGACCTTATCCTGTTTATAATATTGCAGGAAAGCTGATCGATTTTGAGCGGAAGTTTCCACGGGACTATTCGAGTGGAAAAGATATTGAGCCGCATGGGTTTTGGTTGAGGAAGAAGGATAACAACCATTGCAATACTCCATTTTTTTTGTCTAATGAAGATCTTCAAGGTTGGACACTTTTCTCAATAAAGCAAACAACTTCTTGGCTCCCCAAAATATGAATGTCAAGAAATTCTTTTTTATTTGTTTTTTTTTTTTTTGATAGATTGTGCGATAACCAAATCAGTTTGATTATAACTTGAACCCCTGGTAAGAGCATTTACATCCATACCACACAATACATATATATTTACTAATTTAACACCTAAACTTTTCTATTTAGATGCATAGCACTGGAATCTTTAATATGACATAAAAAATACCACTCTTACTAACTTTATAAGAGTGAAATACACGTTTTCATGCATAGATTTATGACACCAAAGTGTTATAGANCTGGTAAGGGCATTTACATCCATACCACACAATACATATATATTTCCTAATTTAACACCTAAACTTTTCTATTTAGATGCATAGCACTTGGAATCTTTAATATGACATAAAAAATACTACGCTTACTAACTTAATAAGAGTGAACTACACATTTTCATGCATAGATTTATGACACCAAAATGTTATAGATGTAAACATTAAACTTTAGGCATTATATATGTAAATACATAAGAATTGTCTTTTCACATAAAATTTCTCATCAAGCAACAGCTATAGTTGCATACATAAGCCTCAACTGCACAAATATGGAGATTCAAAAACATGGAGAACTTCACAGTTTCACTTTTTGAACCAAAGANGTCTTTTCACATAAAATTTCTCATCAAGCAACAGCTATAGTTGCATACAAAAGCCTCAACTGCACAAATATGGAGATTCAAAAACATGGAGAACTTCACAGTTTCACTTTTTGAACCAAAGAATTTGTCGAATGGCTTACTCTCACTAAACTGTATGTGTTCAGTAATGCACAGAAGTGGCTGTTTTATTTACTTGCTTGCGTAGAAAATGATTGCTTGTTGGTCCAAACTATTTGATTCCCCGTATTTTGTTGCTTTATCAACAATGGCATGGCATTAATGGGAGCTGTTATCTAGGGGTGTAAGCAAGTGAACACGAGCTGAGGCTCAGCTCGTGTTCGGCTCGTTTATATTTCGAGCTCAAAAAGTGTGTTCGTGTTCGGCTCGTTTGCTTAGCGTGCCGAACACGAGGTGTTCACGAACAAAGAGTTATTTTAACAACCCTAATCACATGCCATAAGATGTTAAGGATCGGGGAAATATATAAAAATTATTGTTTATATTAAAATATCATTTGAATTTAATTTAATAATTTTTATTCTATTTTCTTAAT
>JXCR01059821.1:186058-214689 GCA_002079205.1 Phalaenopsis hybrid cultivar
ACCACTGCAGGTATTGCAGTGCGAGGGATGAGTGCATGGGAGAGAATGAGGTTAGGTGCCGTACAACTCATGGAAAAATACGCTGTTCAAACTTGTGGGTATTGCCCTGAGGTTCAGGTAGGACCTAAGGGACACCGTGCTAGAATTTGTCAGGCATACAAGCATCAAATGAGAGCTGGACAACATGCATGGCAGAAGGCAGCCATTGATGATTTGGTGCCGCCAGTTTATGTATGGCATGTTCCTGGCCCCTATAATGGTGGCAAATTACTTGTGCACAACCTGAGGATGTATTATGGGAAGCTCCCAGCTGTAGTTGAGCTTTTTGCGCAAGCTGGCGCTTGTGTAGGGAAGTGTTATGGTGGGCTTATGAGGGAGGATGTGGCAGTTCCAGGGTTGGATGAGGAGAAACTGGTTGTATGAAATTTGAGTTTCTCAAAATGGACTTTTAGCGCAACTTTCATTTGGTATGTAAAATTGCCTTCTGAATTATTTTTTACAAATTTATTGATATTTTATAGAAATTTTGAACTGTCCAAAATTTTATGAACTGTGTGGCCACTAGTTGAATATTGATATAAAATGCGTTATTTTTTTTTTTGTTAGTATGAGTTAAAAAATCCAACTCTGCTTTAGTTAAAAGAACATGTATGTTTTTGACTTGAAGTGTATGACACACCATGATGAGGAGGGGCCAACCGATGTTTTATAATCATTTTACAATAAAAAATATTGTCAATGCAATAATTATATTTTTAAACAAAAATAACATAGTTTGTAAAGTAAATACATAAAAAGTGTATGCAGTTGGCTCTAATCAACATATGTCCATGCCTTTTTCTTAACAAGTATTAGGATTTTACTCTTCATATTCTATTTTAAGTCAAACTCTTTCACTCTTCAAGCCGGTAGAGAAACTACGCCACCTCATACTCACTTGATAAGCGAGTGCTACCTAATACAAGTAATAGAAAATAATAAATACCAAGTTTCCCAAAGCTCATAAAGTCTCAAGTACGAAAAACATGACTAATTAAGAATAAACATCTTTTTTTTTTTTTGTATTTTGGTTGTTGATGAAACTAATATTATTATATGTGCACTTTAGGAGTGAAACGACACAGTGCACTTTGCTTCACGCATTACTTGCAATGTTAATTGCAAGCCTCTTTTTTGTTGCAACGTGGCGTAGCACAAAATGCTTGGATCTGCTCACGATGAACTTAGTTCAAATTTATGGATTGATTTTGATATGGCACAATAATTATGGAACAAGCATTTACTTCTCGTTTGTTCTTATCAGTATTGAATTGTTTCGCATTATTCCTTCATTCTCTCCCACTAAAGCTAGTTGCTTTTCTTTATCATGTAACCCATTGGCTTTCTTAACGCTTGCCATTGGTTCTTGCTGCCTATCTAATAGATTCTGTCTCACTAGTTTATTTTTGAGAATGCTTCTTGGTTTGTTCTCTTCACCCGGTATTTTAAACTCAGGAGTGCTCTTATTTTGTAAATATTCTTTCATTACTTTATTCTTTATATTTTCTTTGTTTTATATACTTTTGGATATCTGAAAGTTACTATTATTGAATGTATCATTATATAGGCTGTAAATTATTAGTTGATGTTGTTTGATTATTATTATATTTGCTGAAAATTATGATTTAATGTTGGTTAAGTTTGGTTAAGTAAATGAATATTATATGCAAAGAACATGTATATATCATATACAAACCATAAACATTTTAGTTAGTAAAAGAGATATATTGTGTATATTGCATATTGAAACAAAAAATGAAAGCTTGCACAACACATTGTACTTGGCATTTTGAAAGCTCTGGATGAAATATTGATGCCTCCACGACATCTTGAACAAATGATATTGATTGTAGGCTCTTGCACTTAATTTACTTCAGAATGTGGCTTGATGACCTAGAAGGTTCAAAAACTCAATGCTGGGAGTGTGGATAACGTAGAGATATAACAATGTTAGTTTCTAACCTCATAGTAATTTAGTGGAGAGGAGGGGGGATGGGATGTATAAATAAGCTATATTTTGGATTCATGGTCTTCTATGACAAGATTAAAACATTAATTTTGAGCCGAGCATGCTTTTCTGTACGATGAATTCATTTCTTTTGTTTTATTTTGACTTAATTGTATGGAATAAAATAGCAATGGTTTGAATTTTCATTTAATTGTATGCATAATATAGCAATTGTATGTACAATCCAAAAATGGTTATTTAGCTAAAGTTGCATCAAATGTGTTTTATGTAATTATAGCTAAAATGATTTTGCAAGAGATAACTTCCAATAGATAATATATGTTAGATCATAATTTACTGGCGTAAACAAGCCGAGCTTGAGCGAACCTAGTGTTTGTTTATGTTTGGTCAGCATAATTTTTTTTTGGCTTGAATAAGATTGTGTTCGAAATGGCTCGTAAATAGCATGTTTATGTTTAGCTTATTCAAATTCATTTATTCATTCCAGCTCGTGTTCGACTCGAAATCAGCTCGAATTATTTAAAAATAATAAAATTTAATATTGTTTTAAAATATAACATAAAAATTTAATATAAAAGTATTATAATATTATTATTTATTTATTATTTAATTAATTCAAGTCAAAGCAACGATACGATCAAACCAAAGTTTGTTCGTGTTCGACATTTATAAAGTGAGCTCAAAAAATTATCATGATTTGCTCTTTTGCTTAACAAACAAATTGAATAGGAACTACTTAGCAAGTCGAAAACGAGTTGTTTGTGAATGACGAGTCTTTTTGACAATCATAATCATACATCTCATCTATCATTCATAGATCTTATGTGTGATCATTGTATTAAATGAACAATCCTTTATAAATCCAAAATTCTATAGAAACTAAGTTCTATAGTTGTTTATATGCCTACAAAAAGGTGGTGGTTTTAAATTTTTATGTTTACCAAATTTATGTGCTTCTAAATTGATTTTTTTTTTAAAGTTTTCTAAGTGCAAATTTCTTGACGAGTCATAGAAGTTTGACATTTTGCAGTTTTATACTCTTGGAAAAAAGACAACATAAATTAATTAGATTACAAGGCTTAATATATTGCCTTCAATATCAATCTTGATTCCATCCTTCATATTTTTAACAGTGGTCGATTACTAGGGTGTAAAAATGTGATATATTTTGTCAATATTTTTTCTACAATTTCTTTTATTATTTGTTCCCTATTTATGCTTTTTCGGGTATTTTTGTCTGTAATTATAGGTTATATGTATTCATGAGTTTTTAATGACACATTAATCATGCATAGGAGCTAACATATGGATGGAGGTGCCTCAAGGCATCTTGGTGTCACCCAAATGGGTGCATATGCTCCTACCAGAGAGGGTGGCGCCTATGGAGGTGCCTCAATGCACCTTGGTGTCACCCAAATGGGTGGATATGCGCCTCCAACCAGAGAGAGTGGCGTCAAGGCACCACCCTAGTGGTGCATAGGCGCTTCTCATGCGCTTTCATATGTTGATAACTGAGAGATTGGTGCGTAGACGCCAGAGTTGTGGCGCTAAGGTGTTATGGTGGGCTCTAGCATAGTTACGCTGCTAATGGCGTGACCACGCCATTTTGGAGATTGCGGGGCTCCCAAGAGGAACTCCGGCACCGACCAACTGACATTTGGATTTAAGATGATNTCGAGAGATTGGTGTGTAGGCGTCGGAGTTGTGGCGCCAGAGGTGTTATGGTGGGCTCTAGCATAGTTATGCCGCTAATGTTGTGGCCACGCCATTTTGGAGATTGCGGAGCTCCCAAGAGGAACTCCGACACCGACCAACCGACATTTGGATTTAAGACTGATTTCTGTTCGTCATCTCTGAGGATATAATAAAACCATTTTTTCAAAGGGATCTCTCGAGCACTTTAGAGTGGGATCTTTGGAGGTGACGGGAACAAGATAGAGGTTGGCTTCAACGAAGGCTTATCGTGAGCATTCAAAGTACTTCAAAGGAGGGATTCGAGGGAGTGTTGTGAGTATGTGAGAGAGTTCTCTTGAGTGAGATCAAGTTAAGCGTAGAGAGTGAGATTGTGATTGTTGTGTGCTTAGAGTGGGAAAATCTCAGAATTTCTTTTCAACTCATGTAATTCAATGGATCAATTCGATGAGATTGTTCTAACTTATATTTTCTTTGGATTTGAAATGAGTTTTTCATTGTGTTTCCTTCCAACAAGTAATAATTAAATTTCTCACTTCCTTGAATTGTAAATCTATCCATGTTAATACTATCCATGATTTGTAATTGAGATTCTGTGTTTAACATTGATATGTTAACTTTTTGCTCTTCATTTACTTTCAACCTATGCATTTAATGTGTTAAAACAAATTGTGATATAGTATTATGAGAATCGGCTAGTGGAATGTTTAAGTAACGTACATTTTTTTAGGAGAATATGAATATTGTTGTTAGAATAGTGTATCCGCATAGGAAAACATGAAAACACAGAAGTTTTTACATGGTCAAGAGACTCACTCTAATAAGAAATATCAATATTTCTTAAGACCACCGGAAGGGGCTAAAGAATATTGTTGTTCCTAGTTGCCAATAACATTAGAGTCACATTGATACAACTAGTATGCTATGTCAAATTCAATTGAGGCTTTTTCGCTTGATTAAAATCCCAAAACTTTGTTTATACGTTTAAACTCCTGCAAAAATTAGGTTTAGATACTTTAAAAAACACCAAGTTTCGAACATTCGGACGAGATTCAAAATCAACAAACTTGAATTTTTCCAGAATTTGGGAGTTCACTTGTTCCTCTCTGTATACTATTTGAATGATAGGTATACTTGTGTATATCGTTGATGCTTTGCAGCACTCGGTCCGTATCAAATTTTTGACGTCGTTGCCAGGGAACGACATTAAATTTTTAATTTTGGGAAAATTTGAGTTGAATCCTTGGAATTTAGACTTCAAAATTACGTGCTAAAATTTTTGTATAGCTTATTTGCTATTTATTGTGTTAGAAAATCTAAAAATATATTTTGTTGTGTGCTTCCTGATTCTAGTGTTGATTTAGTATATCTATTTTGCTGCATTTTAATTATTGTGAAATTGCATGTTTTTGTTTAATTTATAATTTTAGCACATATAACTATTTGCTTCATGTTATGACTAGTTTATTTGTTGTGACTTGATATATCTATTAGTTTAGGATCACTAGCGAGACTCTCCTAGTTATATGTGCTAGGATTGAACTTCAAAATTAATACCATACGCTTCTGAACTTGAAAAAGCTATAAAAAAAATTCAAAAAACATAAATGACTTAAAATGAAAATATGAGAGATGACAAACATACCACATGAATAAGATAACACACTTAAACCCTATATCATGTTAGACCACTTGGGGAAATTTGCCAACCTATCAATAGAGGAGATTCACTGAAGTTTCAATAACCATGCTGTAGAAGCCAACAATTTTGAACTCAAACCCCCCATTATCCAAATGGTATAACACAACCAGTTTGGGGGATGACACACAGAAGACCCTGACGTCCACTTCCACTTAGCTAGTTTTCTTAAATCATATGCTACCTGTCGATATAAAAGTGTTTCTAATGAAGTTGCTAGATTTAGAATTTTCTTTTTCTCAGTTAGGGATAAGCATAACTTCTTAACATCGGAATTTATTATCACTTTGAATGAATCAGCGCAAAACTTTCTAGTCAAATACTTGTTTCTAAAGCGACAAAGCTTAGGAATGATATCACTTCATTTACCCGATTAGATGAAGAATCAATCTATGAAGCTTAAAATGTTTCCATCATGCATTACCAAACTGTCTTATACTTCAAACATTTTATAATAGGGTGGTGGGATTATTGAGGTCAATAATAAATGTTGCAATTAGGGGTCTACTCATGTCAAAGTCATTTGAGAAGACATATTCACCGATCGAGGAGTTGTCAATAAATAATTTTCAATGACTTGCAGATAGAATCAATCCTAGGAAAGTAATAGTGTGCACACCACATATGTTTTAGTAATCCTAAATTCATAAGTAGCTGTTATATCCTGGAAGATAGATAATTTAAGGTTGAATTCTGCATTAGGGTTAGGATTAATAGAGGAAAATGCTTATGGACAACTAGTTGATCTTAGTGTTGTGCTTGTAGATTTCATGAATGTTATAAATAATAGTTCAATAACTTGTATCCCCACACCTACAACCTAAGCTGGAAGAATTACTCTAAATATAACTATAACAACAATAATCAGGGTGTAGGAATCCAACAGTAGAGTAGCAACCAACCCAATTCAATAAGTAATTGGAAAAACCAAGATAGTGGCAACCTAAGTCCAACATACCAACTAGGATTCACTTCAATACACAGTTTAAGAAAAAGAAATTATGTTTGAAAGAGATAGTGTTATAAATGTGGAACCAATTGTAGATCTAAGCTGTAGCGACTATCATAGCAAACTCATTGAGCAAGAAGCCCAAGGGATTCTACCTAGCAACATAAAAGTGAATCCCAAAAATGGAGGTAATGAGCGTGTGAAAGTTATTAAGTTAAGAAGTGGAAAATAGTTGGAAGAAGTAATTAGAAAGGAGCCACATGTAGAAGAATTAAGCATGAGCTCGAAAGACTTAATGACAAACCTACCCCAAACTTAGGAAAATCAAACTCACCACCTAGAAAGGAGCTAGAAAGTCCACCTCCAACATTTCCTCGAAGGCTTCAAAACTATAAGCCTCATCATTTAAGATTTTTATAAGTGTTTAAGAAACTTACAATTAACATTTCTTTCATTAAAGTTTTAGTGCAAAAGTCTAGTTATGTAAAATTCATGAAAAATATTCTCTATAAGAAAAAATACTAGGTGATTTTGAGACTGTAGCACTGAACGAAGAATGCAGTGTTATTTTCTAAAAGAAACCACTTAGAAACTTAACGACCTTGGCAGTTTTACCATCCTCTGTGTTATATGAGAAATTATTTGAAAAAACCTTATGTAACTTGTGAGTCAATATAAATCTTATGCCTTTATTGATTTTCAAGATATTAGGATTAGGAGACATCCAACCTAACACTGTAATACTTCAACTTGTCTACCGATCTTTGACTTATCTTGAGGGGGCTATAGAGGTTGTCTTGGTTAAAATGGATAAATTTTATTTCTCTACTGATTTCATAGTTCTAGACATGGAGGAAGATAAGGCGATTTCTTTAATTTTAGATAGATTTTTTTTTACCCACATGAATAATAAAGATTAATGTCTAGAAGATGGAGTTGACTATGAGGGTTAATGATCAAGTGGTGATATTCAATATTTTGAAATTAATTAAATACCCCCTCGAATCTAGTGATGGTTCTTGTTATAGGTTGGATTTGGTGGATGTGTCGATTAGAAGTCAAATTTAAGACACATTTGAGGTCGAAAGCATGACATGATAGAGGAAGATAATGAAGTCCCTCAGAAAAAATCCGCTCTACTATAAGAAGCAATCCCTAGAGTGATTAGGTATAGGTATGAGATTTTAGACATCTTGACCTATGTTAAAACCTTAATACCATCTGTAGTTGACGGACTTGAATTAGAACGTATAATTCTCCTTAGACATTTGAAGTATGAATTTTTAGGAGAATCTTCTATTGTGCCCATCATTATTTTTATTTGATTTAACTTAATTGCAAGAGGAAAAATTGATGAGAGTGTTAATGAATTTTAGAAAAGCTTTTGGGTGGACTATAGTAGACATAAACAGTATAAGCCCTTCACTATGCATGCATAGAATATTGATGAAAGAAAATCACTAACTCAAAGATGATTCTCAGAGGATCCTAAACCGTTTTATGAAAGAAGTGGTGAAAAATGAAATATTTAAGTGGTTAGATATAGGAATCGTCTACCCCATTTCGGATAGTGCATGGGTTGACCCAATATATCGTGTTCTTAAGAAATGATGAGTGACATTAATTAAAAATGACCATAAAAAACTTATACCCATTATCAGTGTCACCGGGTAGAGAATACGCATATACTATATACAATTAAACAAAGCCACTAGAAAATATCATTTCCCCTTGCTCTTTCTTGACCAGTTGCTAGATAGATTGGCAGGGCACTATCACTACTATTTCCTAGATAAATATTCTGGTAACCTTCAAATTTCTATAACTCTAGAAGATTATTATAAGACCACTTTTACCAGTTCTTATGAAACGTTTGCCTTCAGGAGAATGTCTTTTGGACTTTGTAACACCCTGCTACTTTTCAAAGATGTATGATGACGATCTTTTTTGGATTCGATAGAAAAGGGGATATAAGTTTTTTTGGATGATTTCTCGGTATGTGGCATATTCTTTGGATGCTTATCTTGAACACTTAACAAAGGTTTTGCAAAAGTATGAAGAGACTAATCTAGTGTTGAATTGGGAAAAGTGTCAATTAATGATTTGTGAAAGGATTGTCTTTGGGCATAAGTTACCGGAGAAAGGGATGGAAATAGATCAGACTAATATGCAAGTTATAGAAAAACTACATCTACTAACATTTTTAGAGGAGTTATGAGTTTTTTTGGGCACACATGGTTCTATTGTAGATATATTCATGACTTCTCTACAATATCCAAACCGTTATGTCATTTGTTAGAGAATGATGTGCCTTTTGAGTTTGATTATTTAAAATAAAAAAATAGTCACCATACCAATTATTGTTGCACTAAATTTAGAGATTTCTTTTAAGCTCATGTGTGATGCTANCTTCTCTCTCACGAGTTTATTTTGAGAATGCTTCTTGGTTTGTTCTCTTCACCCGGTATTTTAAACTCAGGAGTGCTCTTATTTTGTAAATATTCTTTCATTACTTTATTATTTATATTTTCTTTGTTTTATATACTTTTGGATATCTAAAAGTTACTATTATTGAATGTATCATTATATAGGCTGTAAATTATTAGTTGTTGTTTGATTATTATTATATTTGCTGAAAATTATGATTTAATGTTGGTTAAGTTTGGTTAAGTAAATGAATATTATATGCAAAGAACATGTATATATCATATACAAACCATAAACATTTTAGTTAGTAAAAGAGATATATTGTGTATATTGCATATTGAAACAAAAAATGAAAGCTTGCACAACACATTGTACTTGGCATTTTGAAAGCTCTGGATGAAATATTGATGCCTCCACGACATCTTGAACAAATGATATTGATTGTAGGCTCTTGCACTTAATTTACTTCAGAATGTGGCTTGATGACCTAGAAGGTTCAAAAACTCAATGCTGGGAGTGTGGATAACGTGAGATGTAACAATGTTAGTTTCTAACCTCATAGTAATTTAGTGGAGAGGAGGGGGGATGGGATGTATAAATAAGCTATATTTTGGATTCATGGTCTTCTATGACAAGATTAAAACAATAATTTTGAGCCGAGCATGCTTTTCTGTACGATGAATTCATTTGTTTTATTTTGACTTAATTGTATTGAATAAAATAGCAATGGTTTGAATTTTCAGTTAATTGTATGCATAATATAGCAATTGTATGTACAATCCAAAAATGGTTATTTAGCTAAAGTTGCATCAAATGTGTTTTATGTAATTATAGCTAAAATGATTTTGCAAGAGATAGCTTCCAATAGATTTAGTGGTGTAAACAAGCCGAGCTTGAGCGAGCCTAGTGTTTGTTTATGTTCGGTCAGCATAATTTTTTTTTGCTTGAATAATATTGTGTTCGAAATGACTCATAAATAGCATGTTTATGTTTAGCTCATTCAAATTCATTTATTCATTCCAGCTCGTGATCGACTTGAAATCAGCTCGAATTATTTAAAAATAATAAAATTTAATATTTTTTTAAAATATAACATACAAATTTAATATAAAAGTATTATAATATTATTATTTATTTATTATTTAATTAATTCAAGTCAAAGCAACGATTCGATCAAACCTAAGTTTGTTCGTGTTCGACGTTTATAAAGTGAGCTCAAAAAATTATTCATGATTTGCTCTTTTGCTTAACAAACAAATTGAATAGAAACTACTTAGCGAGTCGAAAACAAGTTGTTTGTGAATGACGAGTCTTTTTAACAGTCATAATCATACATCTCATCTATCATTCATAGATCTTATGTGTGATCATTGTATTAAATGAACAATCCTTTATAAATCCAAAATTCTATAGAAACTAAGTTCTATATTTGTTTATATGCCTACAAAAAAGTGGGGGTTTTAAATTTTTATGTTTACCAAATTTATGTGCTTCTAAATTGATTTTTGTTTTAAGTTTTCTAAGAGCAAATTTCTTGATGAGTCATAAAAGTTTGACATTTTGCAGTTTTATACTCTTGGAGAAAAGACTACATAAGCTAAATAGATTACAAGGCTTAATATCTTGCCTTCAATATCAATCGTGATTCCATCCTTCATATTTTGAACATTGTGGTCGATTACTAGGGTGTAAAAATGTGATATATTTTGTCAATATTTTTTCTGCAATTTCTTTTATTATGTCCCCTATTTATGCTTTTTCGGATATTTTTGTCTGTACTTATACGTTACATGTATTCATGAGTTCTTAATGACACATTAATCATGCATAGGAGCTAAAATATGGATGGAGGTGCCTCAAGGCATCTTGGTGTCACCCAAATGAGTGCATATGCTCCTACCAGAGAGGGTGGCGCCTATGAACGTGCCTCAATGCACCTTGGTGTCACCCAAATGGGTGCATATGCGCCTCCTACCAGAGAGAGTGGCGTCAAGGCACCACCCTAATGGTGCATATGCGCTTCTCATGCACTTTCATATGTTGATAACCGAGAGATTGGTGCGTAGACGCCAGATTTGTGGCGCTAAGGTGTTATGGTGGGCTCTAGCATGATTACGCCGCTAATGGCATGGCCACACCATTTTGGAGATTGCGGGGCTCCCAAGAGGAACTCCGGCACCGACCAACTGACATTTGGATTTAAGATGATTTGTGTTCGTGTGGCATCTCTGAGGATATAATAAAACCATTTTTTGAAAGGGATCTCTCAAGCACTTTAGAGTGGGATCTTTGGAGGTGACGGGAACAAGATAGAGGTTGGCTTCAGCGAAGGCTTATCGTGAGTATTCAAAGTACTTCAAAGGAGGGATTCGAGGGAGTGTTGTGAGTATGTGAGAGTGGTCTCTTGAGTGAGATCAAGTTAAGTGTAGAGAGTGAGATTTTGATTGTTGTGTGCTTAGAGTGGGAAAATCTCATAATTTCTTTTCAACTCATGTAATTCAATGGATCAATTCGATGAGGTTGTTTTAACTTATATTTTCTTTGGATTTGAAATGAGTTTTTCATTGTGTTTCCTTCCAACAAGTAATAATTAGATTTCTCACTTCCTTGAATTGTAAATCTATCCATGTTAATACAATCCATGAATTGTAATTGAGATTTTGTGTTTAACATCGATATGTTAACATTTTGCTCTTCATTTACTTTCAACCTGTGCATTTAATGTGTTAAAACAATTTGTGATCTAGTATTATGAGAATAGGTTAGTGGAATGCTTAAGTAACGTACATTGTTTTAGGAGAATATGGATATTGTTGTTAGAATAGTGTATCCGCATAGGGAAACATGTAAACATAGAAGTTTTTACATGGTCAAGAGACTCATTCTAATAAGAAATATCAATATTTCTTAAGACCACCGCAAGGGGCTAAAGAATGTTGTTGTTCCTAGTTGCCAATAACATTAGAGTCACATTGATACAGCTAGTATGCTATGTCCAATTCAATGGAGGCTTTTTCGCTTGATTAAAATCCCAAAACTTTGTTCATAGGTTTAAACTCCTGCAAAAATTAGGTTTAGATACTTTAAAAATTACCAAGTTTCAAACATTCGGGCGAGATTCAAAATCAACAAACTTGAACTTTTCCATAATTTGGGAGTTCACTTGTTCCTCTCTATTTACTATTTGAATGATAGGTATACTTGTGTGTATCGTTGATGCTTTGCAGCACTCGGTCCGTATCAAATTTTTTACGTCAGTGCTAGGGAACGACATTAAATTTTTAATTTTGGGAAGATTTTAGTTGAATCCTTGGAATTGAGACTTCAAAATTACGTGCAAAACTTATTGTATAGTTTATTTGCTATTTATTGTGTTAGAAAATCTAAAAATATATTTTGTTGTGTGCTTCCTGATTCTAATGTTGATTTACTACATCTAGTTTGCTGCATTTTAATTATCGTGAAATTGCTTTTCTTTGTTTAATTTATAACTTTAGCACATATAACTATTTGCTTCATGTTATGACTAGTTTATTTGTTGTGACTTGATATATCTATTAGTTTAGGACCACTAACGAGATTCTCCTAGTTATGCATGCATAGGATTGAACTTCGGAATTAATACCATACGATTTTGAACTTGAAAAAACTATAAAAAAATTCAGAAAAAAACATATATGACTTAAAATGAAAATATGAGAGATGACAAACATACCACATGAATAAGATAACACACATAAACCCTATATCATGTTAGACCACTCGGGAAATTTGCCAATCTATTGATAGAGGAGATTCACTTAAGTTTCAATAACCATGCTGTAGAAGCCAACAATTTTGAACTCAAACCCCCCATTATCCAAATGGTATAACACAACCAGTTTGGGGGATGACACACAGAAGACCTTGACGTCCACTTCCCCTTAGCTGGTTTTCTTAAATTATATGCTACCTTTCGATACAAAGGTGTTTCTAATGAAGTTGCTAGATTTAGAATTTTCTTTTTCTCACTTAGGGATAAGCATAACTTCTTAGCATCAGAATTTATTATCACTTTGAATGAATTAGCGCAAAAATTTCTAGTCAAATACTTATTTCTAAAGCGACAAAGCTTATGAATGATATCACTTCATTTACCCAATTAGATGAAGAATCAATCTATGAAGCTTAAGATAGATTTAAGGAGCTACTAAGGAAATGTTTCCATCATGCATTACCAAATTGTCTTATAATTCAAACATTTTATAATAGGGTGGTGGGATTATTGAGGTCAATAATAAATGCTGCAATTAGGGGGTCACTCATGTCAAAGCCATTTCAGAGGCATATTCACCGATCGAGTTGTCAATAAATAATTTTCAATGACTTGCAGATAGAATCAATCCTAGGAAGGTAATAGTGTGCACATGACATATGTTTTAGTAATCCTAACTTCATAAGTAGTTATATCCCGGAAGATAGATAATTTAATGTTGAATTCGACGTTAGGGTTAGGATTAATAGAGGAAAATGCTTATGGACAACTAGTTGATCTTAGTGTTGTGCTTGTAGATTTCATGAATGTTATAACTAATAGTTCAATAACCTGTATCCCAACACCTACAACCTAAGCTGGAAGCATTACCCTAAATATAACTATAACAACAATAATTAGGGTGTAGGAACCCAACAGTGGAGTAGCAACCAACCCAATTCAGTAAGTAATTGGAAAAACCAGGATAGTGGCAACCTAAGTCTAACATACCTACTAGGATTCACTTCAATACACAGTTTAAGAAAAAGAAATTATGTTTGAAAGAGATAGTGTTATAAATGTGGAACCAATTGTAGATCTAAGCTGTAGCGACTATTATAGCAAACTTATTGAGCAACAAGCCCAAGGGATTCTACTTAACAACATAAAAGTGAATCCCAAAAATGTAGGTAATGAGCATGTGAAAGTTATTAAGTTAAGAAATGGAAAATAGTTGGAAAAGTAATTAGAAAGGAGCCAAATGTAGAAGAATTAAGCATGAGCTCGAAAGACTTAATGACAAACCTACCCCAAACTTTGGAAAAGCAAACTCACCACCTAGAAAGGAGACAGCAAGACCACCTCCAACATTTCCTCGAAGGCTTCAAAACTATAAGCCTCATCATTTAAGATTTTTAGAAGTGTTTAAGAAACTTACAATTAACATTTCTTTCATTAAAGTTTTAGTGCAAATGTCTAGTTATGTAAAATTCATGAAAAATATTCTCTATAAGAAAAAATACTAGGTGATTTTGAGGCTGTAGCACTGAACGAGTGTAGTGTTATTTTCTAAAAGAAACTCACTTAGAAACTTAACGACCTTGGCGGTTTTACCATCCCCTGTGTTATATGAGAGAAATTATTTGAAAAAACCTTATGTAACTTAGGAGTAAATATAAATCTTATGCATTTATTGATTTTCAAGAGATTAGGATCAGGAGACATCCAACCTAACACTGTAACTCTTCAACTTGTCTACCGATCTTTGACTTATCTTGAGTGGGCTATAGAGGTTGTCTTGGTTAAGGTGGATAAATTTTCTTTCTCTACTAATTTCATAGTTCTAGACATGGAGGAAGATAAGAAGATTTTTTTTTATTTTAGATATATTTTTTTACCCACATGAATAATAATGATTAATGTCTAGAAGATGGAGTTGACTATGAGGGTTAATGATCAAATGGTGATATTCAATGTTTTGAAATTAATTAAATACCCCCTCGAATCTAGTGATGGTTCTTGTTATAGGTTAGATTTGGTGGATGTGTCCATTAGAAGTCAAATTTAAGACACATTTGAGGTTGAAAGCATGACATGATAGAGGAAGATAACGAAGTCCCTCGGAAAAAATCTGCTCTACTATAATAAGCAATCCCTAGAGTGATTAGGTATAGGTATGAGATTTTAGACATCTTGACCTATGTTAAACCCTTAATACCATCTGTAGTTGACGCACCTGAATTAGAACGTATAGTTCTCCTTAGACATTTGAAGTGTGCATTTTTAGGAGAATCTTCTACTGTGCCGATTTAACATAATTGCAAGAGGAAAATTTTATGAGTGTTAATGAATTTTAGAAAAGCTTTTGGGTGGACTATGATAGATATAAACAGTATAAGCCCTTCAGTATGCCTGCATAGAATATTAATGAAAGAAAATCACTAACTCAAAGATGATTCTCAGAGGATGCTAAATCGTTTTATGAAAGAAGTGGTGAAAAATGAAATATTTAAGTGGTTAAATATAGGATCGTCTACCTCATTTCAGATAGTGCATGAGTTGACCCAATATATCGTGTTCTTAAGAAAGGATGAGTGACATTAATGAAAAATGACCATAAAGAACTTATACCCATTATGAGTGCCACCAAGTAGAGAATACGCATATACTATATACAATTAAACAAAGCCACTAGAAAAGATCATTTCCCCTTGCTCTTTCTTGACCAGTTGCTAGATAGATTGGCAGGACACTATCACTACTATTTCCTAGATAAATATTTTGGTAATCTTCAAATTTCTATAGCTCTAGAAGATTATTATAAGACCACCTTTACCAGTTCTTATGAAACGTTGCCTTCAGGAGAATGTCTTTTGGACTTTGTAACACCCTGCTGCTTTTCAAAGATGTATGATGATGATTTTTTTTGGATTCGATAGAAAAGGGGATATAAGTTTTTTTGGATGATTTCTCGATATGTGACATATTCTTTGGATGCTTATCTTGAACACTTAACAAAGGTTTTGCAAAAGTATGAAGAGACTAATCTAATGTTGAATTGGGAAAAGTGTCAATTAATGATTTGTGAAGGGATTGTCTTTGGGTATAAGTTACCAGAGAAAAGGATGGAAATAGATTAAACTAATATGCAAGTTATAGAAAAAATACATCTACCAACATTTTTAGATGAGTTATGAGTTTTTTTTGGCACACATGGTTCTATTGTAGATATATTCATGACTTCTCTACGATATCCAAACCGTTATGTCATTTGTTAGAGAATGATGTGCCTTTTGAGTTTGATTATTCAAAAGAAAAAAATAGTCACCATACCAATTATTGTTGCACTAAATTTAGAGATTTCTTTTAAGCTCGTGTCTGATGCTAGTGACTCTCATATAGGGGTAATGCTAGAACATGGAGATAAGATTTTTCATGTGATGTACTATACGAGTAAGACTTTGAATGAAGCGCAAGTAAATTATACCACCACAAAGGAGTTACTTGTGATAGTTTTTGCATTTGACAAGTTTTGTTCTTATTTGATAGGCAATAAGTTAAAGTCCATACTCACCACTATTCAATTAAGTACCTCGTAACTAAGAAGAATGCTAACCCTTAATTGATTCGTTAAATACTTCAGTTATAGGAATTTGATAGAGATATTTGATAGGAAATGTATTAAAAATCAGGTTGCATATCACTTATCTCAATTATAGCAGGAACATTCTTCTAACTGTTTTGATGCATAAATGAGAAATTTCCTGACGAGCAATTGCTTGCCATTTCCGAAAAAAACTTCTTTCGTATGCTAACATAGTGAACAACATTGTTAATTGTAGTATACCTTTTGATATAATGTATATCCAAAGGAAGAAGTTTATTTTCGATACCATATTTTACTTTTAGGATGAGCCCTACTTGTTTATAAAATGTAAGGATTAAATTTTTAGTAAGTGTGTCCCAGAAAAAGAAGTATGTGAGATTATTAGAGTCGTGATTGTGAATTTGGAGAGCATTTTAGAGTATTTAGAACAATTTCTAAGATTTTAAATTTGAATTTTACTCGATGACTCTATTTAAGGATGTTAACAATTATATTAAGAAATGCAATCAGTATCAAAGGGGAGAGAATATTTTTAAAAGAGATGAGTGCCCTTATATTACATTTTGGAAGTATAAGTTTTTTTTATGTTTAGGGAATAGATTTTATGGGTCTTCTCTATCTTCTTTAGGTAATAATTATATTTAGTGGCAGTAGACTTTCTCTAAATGGATTGAAACAACAGCTTTATCCAAATATGATTTACAAAATATTTGGAGATTTTTTTAAAAAAATATTATTAGTAGATTTGGAACACCCATGTAAGAATCAGTGATGGTGAAGTCATTTTTGCAATAAAAGAAACGAGGCACTAGTGGTTAAATATGAAACTAAACAAAAGATTTCTACTTTTATCATTCTCAAACTAATGGATTAGTAGAAGTGTTCAATATAGAGATAATGAAAATTTTAGAAAAAAAATATTAGTTTGAGCAGAAATAATCGATCACTCAGGTTAAATGATGCTTTATGGGCCTAGAGGATAGTTTCCAAGGCACCTCTATGAATGCCTCCTTATAGACTAACTTTGGGAAAAGTTTGCACTTGCCTGTAGAGTTAGAGCATTACACCTATTGGGCAATTAATGAATTCTATTAGAATCTTAAACATTCAACAGAAAAAGTTATTATAGTTGAACAAATTATAGGAGATGAGATTGGAAATTTGTGAGAATATTAGGATTTATAAAGAGCAAATGAAGAATTGACATGATCAAAAACTTATTAAGAAGAATTTCAAGCATGAACATGGGGTTTTGTTGTACAATTCAAAATTAAAATTGTTTGCCGGAAAACTAAAATATAGGTGACCTCTTTCATTGTAATAAAAGTGCATTCATTTGGAGCTGACCTCAATGATTGAAAAATTGTCTGGTGTTTAAGGTTAATGGCCATAGACTAAAATTGTACTTAGGAGGTGATAGGATTTGCCTTAGAGAAACTTGGACAATGGGTCAGCCTAATTAGTAAAATTTGACATTATCTGGTTGATGACATAAAATCAAACTCTATTTGGAAGACAACCCAATCGTTATCTTTTGTGTGCTTTTTTTTTGAATTTTTTTTATTGCTTGTTTACTGATTTCAACATGTATTTGTGTTGTGTTAAGTGTCTAGTTGGTATTTGATCTTGTTTGTGTGTGTTGAGAGTTTGAGGTTTATAACTCTTGGTTATTTGACACTTGTATTTTGTCTTACAATACATCCTCAACGAAATTTACAGTGAACATAATACTTTCGTACACAAAGCAATGGCGTAAGTGCGCCATTTTGGCATGTATACACATTTTGGCATGTATATGCCAATTGTGACTTGTGTGTGCCTCATGCCAGGCGTGCCCACCCTCCACCATACCGTAAGCTTAACACCTTGGTGCTCCACAAGTGGCACCTAGGAGCTTCCTATCCACGTTCCCAACCGACACTCCTGCACCTCTCCATTGGCGCTAAGGCACTACCACCAGACACGTCCATCAGAAAGATCCACTATCTTGTGCCTCTCTTCGGAAATGGCTCCTAGAACTAACAGAAGAAAAATACCCTCATACTTCGATTCTAAGATGTTGGTGAGCATTAAAGATGCTAACTGCTACCACGAATTCTTAATGTAGAAGAATTTGATCGTTGAGAGGGGATTTTTGACCCTTGGTGGGAGAGTTGAGTGTGTACTTGTTAGGAGAGGTTAGGAAAGGCTTTGATGTGAGGCTGGGGTAGCTATGATTTTGGTGGTAAGAGAGTATTATTTTAATTTGAAATTACAAATAGATAAAAAGGTCTTCGTGTGGGGAAAGCGAGTAGGTTTTAGTTATCCCATAATAATTTTATTTTTTATCTTCATGATATCCTTGAAGATTTATAGTCTAGATTTGTTGCTTTTGAATTTTCCCTTATTGAAATTATTGAACTCCTTGCTGATGGGCAAGGGGAGTGGAGGAAGAGAGACCAAAAAAGAGTCCCTGCTACTATTTTGAATGTTAATCCATCTCAACCAAACTTTTGTCAAGCACCAACCTTAGTGAGGTCACAAGGGAGAGAACAATGTTAAATTACTATAATCAAGAGGAGAAATCTATCGCCATAAGAAAGAGCATCAATACCTCTATTTGTAATATTCTTAAAGTATAGGGTTAGTCATCCGACGATGATTTTTTCCTTCTGTGTTAGAGCTGGAGTGAAGTACAAAAATTGGGAGGAACGGCTTGGCCTTTTGAGTCTGACGACGAAGAAACCTATGCATGGGTATAACAAGACGACTTTTGGGAAAATTATGAGTTTTAACCGACTTAGTTCTTCATAGCCTAATTCTTCCTAGCCTAGTACTTCACAGCCTTGGCCCAAGTCTTCTGATGCATTCAGTGCCCTCCACAAATATGTTGACACTATTTCTCTCTCAGGACACGACAGTTATGCGTTGGGGGTTACATCAGTTGTATGAGTGATCCCAACACTATGTAGTCTAGTAACAAAGCCAATTTAAATATCTAGCCCATTACCATGCCGCCCAACAGGAGTTGTGCCACCAAGAGGGAAGTAACACTAGGCCCGATCAGATGCAGTTCTCACTGCTCCACTTTACATACGAGAACTAATAAGAGGAAGATGATAATTAGGAAGAAGAAGAGGTTGTTTGTAGTTGTTCAATAGAGCATTTTGATGATTAGTTGGAGTGGTGTTGTTTGGTTTGCTTTGTATTTACCTAGACTTGATCTGGATTGTATTTGTAACTTGTATTTTGGGGGAGTTTGATGTGTGTAAAATATGTGATATGTTTTGCCAATATTTTTCTACATTTTCTTTCATTATATTTTCCCTATTTATGCTTTTACAGGTATTTTTTGTGTAATTATAGGTTACAAGTGTTCATGAGTGCTTAATGACTCATTAATCATGTAGAAGTGCTAATACAGGGAGATGCCTCAAGGCAACTTGGTGCCACCCAAATGGGCGCATATGCACCTCTTACTAGAGAGAGTGGTGCCAAGGTATTATGGTGGGCTCTAACGTAGTTACGCCACTTATGGTTTGGCCACACCATTTTGGCACTGGTGTGCCACCTTAATGGTATGATTACGTCGTCCAACTTACGACACAAGCAGAGAGCAGAGAACCTTTAAGCCATTTCATGAAAACATTGCACTTGCACCAAGACGCACGACACCAAGCGAGGGAGACTTGGTACTCCTAAGAGGAATTCCAACGTTGATCAACCGACATTGGGAGTTATGATGCTTTCTATCCACATCGCATCTCCGGGGCAACAAAAGAACTATTTTTTCAAATTCAAAGGGATCTTTTGAGTACTTCATAGTTGGATTTTTTGAGGAGACCAGAACAAGATAAAGGAGGGCTTCAACGGAGACTTATGGGGAGCATTCATAGTACTTTGAAGGATGGATCTAAGGGAGTGTTGGGAGCGTGAGAGTTGTTTCTTGAGTGAGATCAAGTTAGGTGTGGAGAGTGAGATTGTGATTGTTGTGACTTAGAGTGGGGAAATC
Source organism: Phalaenopsis hybrid cultivar (assembly GCA_002079205.1). NCBI lineage: Eukaryota > Viridiplantae > Streptophyta > Magnoliopsida > Asparagales > Orchidaceae > Phalaenopsis > Phalaenopsis hybrid cultivar. The sequence continues at coordinate 206,165 of JXCR01059821.1, forward strand.
TTATAATTTCATTCCAACTCTTGTAGTTCAGTGGATCAACTTAGTGAGATGTTCCAACTTATATTTGCTTTGAATTTGAAATGAATATTTTGTTGTATTTCCTTCCAATGAGTGATGACTAGATTTCTCACTTCCTTGAATTGAAAAATATTAGTACTATCTATGAATTGTCATTGAGATTTTTGTGTGTAGAATGTTGATATGTTCATTTTTTGCTCTTCATTTACTTTCAACACGACCAGTTGATCTGTTAAAATGAATTGTGATCTAATACTACGGGAGTAGCCTAGTGAACCAATTAAATTGACATACATTGTTTTAGAAGGATAGGGATATTGCTGCAAGAGTAATGCAATTAGGTAGGGAAACATGGAAAGACTAGAGTTAATATATGGTTAGGGAACTAACTGTAATAAGAAACGTCAATATTTATTAAAACCACCTGGAGGGGCCATGTAATGTTGATTTTCCTGGTTGTCAATAATATTAGTCACATGGATAGATCTAATATGTTAGGTCCAATTCAAGGGAGGTTTTATCACATTATTAAAATCCCAAAACTTAGTTCATAGGTTTATACTCTTGCAAAAATTAGGTTTAAATAGTTTAAAATTTACCAAATATCTAACATTCAGGCTAAATTAAAAACTAGTAGACTAGAAATTTATCTTTGGGAGTTCACTCATTCTTTATGAGATTGATACACAAACTCAATTATATATACTACTTGGACAACACATATATTTGCATGTATCATTGATGCTTCACAGCACTTGGTCCGTATCAATAAATTGATCAATTAAAAAAATGATTTTGGGTAACTCCTAAATTTATGCATTAATTAAAGTCACAACCACATGCAAATCTTTTTATTTTTTGTCAACAAAAATAAGAAGGATGAAAGCAAAATAGAAATAGAAATATTTATATCAAATTAAAATATTCATAACATATAATATACCAAATCAAAGATAAGCATATTGCATTCCAAGTTTTCTCTCAGAGTTCCATAAAATCCATCTTCTATCAATGGTTCTATAAAAATGGTTGTAGTTTGACATTTTGTTGTGACAAATTTAATTCTCTCCACGCGAAACATGATCTTTAATGAAATCTTATTTGTTTTGGTCTATGAATGTTGAAATAGATTCTTTGTTAAGTTGATATCATTAATTTTATCAAACCTAATTAGAATCTACTCTAGTTTAATTCTGTAGTATTTTAAATGTTTCTTTAGTTAAAACATTTGCGCATTATAGCGGCCTGCAATACTCTATCTCTATTGTGGTAAGACCACAAATTTTTGCTTCTTTCTAAACTAAGACACAAGTAATGATTCAATGAGTTAACATATATTGGACGGGCACTTATGTTTGAAACTACATCTAATATAGAAGTTATAAGTTAATAGGTTCTTGGGATACCACAAGACTAGTATCAAGACTATCATATGAGTTATAATAAAAAAAAAAGTGAAATATACTAATTGTGATTAAATGAGATTCCTTGGTGTTGTCTTGAAAATGAGCACAAACACAAGCAATAAATGTAATATAATGTTTGCTCACAATAAGGTTTAAAGGTTAGTTTACATACTCATATATCTTATTGCCTACTGATTTTCCTTCTTCATCTAAGTTTAAGCTATTTGATAGACTCATGGAAGGCTTGTAAAATTTTAATCCCTTCATGCCAACCTTTTCAAGTTAACTCATTTATTTATTTATTTTGACAAAGGAAGATTTTCTTCTTCTTATTCTTCTTCTTCGAAGTCAAAAAAAGTTGAGATCTCCGAGTTTGTTCATGTACATACTTCTCGCATTATGGCTACGATCTTATGACACAAATATTCAGTGTTATTTGTAAATAATAGATAATCATATAAATATGAACAATTGTTATANTCTTAACTGAATGGTTAAATACTTCAGTTATAGGAATTTGATATAGAGATATTTGATAGGAAATGTATTAAAAACCATGTAGCAGATCACTTATCTTGATTATAGCAGGAGCATTCTTCTAACTATTTTGATGCATAAATGAGAAATTTCTTGAGGAACAATTGCTTGCCATTTTTTAACAAAACTTCTTTCGTATGCTAACATAGTGAACAACATTGTTAATTGTAGTATACCTTTTGATATATTGTATATCCAAAGGAAGAAGTTTATTTTCGATACCAAATTTTACTTTTATGATGAGCCCTACTTGTTTATAAAATGTAAGGATTAAATTATTAGGAAGTGTGTCCCACTAAAAGAAGTAGGTGAGATTATTAGAGTCATGATTGTGAATTTGGAGAGCATTTTAGAGTATTTAGAACAATTTCTAAGATTTTATAATCTGAATTTTACTCGATGACTCTATTTAAGGATGTTAACAATTATATTAAGAAATGCAATTACTATCAAAGGGGAGAGAATATTTTTAAAAGAGATGAGTGCCCTTATATTACATTTTGGAAGTATAATTTTTTATGTTTAGGGAATAGATTTTATGGGGTCTTCTCTATCTTCTTTAGGTAATAATTATATTTAGTGGCAGCAAACTTTCTTTAAATGGATTGAAACAACAGCTTTATCCAAATATGATTTACAAAATATTTGGAGATTTTTTTTTAAATATTATTAGTAGATTTGGAACACCCATGGTAAGAATCAGTGATGGTGAAGTCATTTTTGCAATAAAATAAATGAGGCACTAGTGGTTAAATATGAAACTAAACAAAAGATTTCTACTTTTATCATTCTCAAATTAATGGATTAGTAGAAGTGTTCAATATAGACATAATGAAAATTTTAGAAAAAATTATTAGTTTGAGCAGAAATAATTGGTCACTTAGGCTAAATGATGCTTTATGGGCCTAGAGGATAGTTTCCAAGACACCCCTATGAATGTCCCCTTGTAGGCTAACTTTGGGAAAAGTCTGTCACTTGCCTGTAGAGTTAGAGCATTAAACCTATTAGGCAATTAATGATTCTATTAGAATCTTAAACATTCAACAGAAAAAGTTATTACAGTTGAACAAATTATAGGAGATGAGATTGGAAGCTTGTGAGAATATTAGGATTTATAAAGATCAACTGAAGAATCGACATGATCAAAAACTTATTAAGAATAATTTCAAGCATGAACATGGGGTTTTGTTGTACAATTCAAAATTAAAAATGTTTGCAGGAAAACTAAAATATAGGTGACCTCGTTCATTGTAATAAAAGTGCATTCATTTGGAGTTGTTGACCTCAATGATTGAAAAATTGTCTGGTGTTTAAGGTTAATGGCCATAGACTAAAATTGTACTTAGGAGGTGATACGATTTGCCTTAGAGAAACTCGGACAATGTGTCAGCCCAATTAATGAAATTTGACATTATCTGGTTGATGACATAAAATCAAACTCTATTTGGAAGACAACCCAAGCGTTATCTTTTGTGTGCTTTATTTTTGAAATTTTTTTATTGCTTGTTTGTTGATTTCAACATGTACTTGTGTTGTGTTAAGTGTCTAGTTGGTATTTGATCTTGTTTGTGTGTGTTGAGAGTTTGGGGCTTATAGGTCTTGGTTGCTTGACACTTGTATTTTGTCTTACAAATACATCATCACCGAAATTTACAGTGAACATAACACTTTCGCACACAAAGCAATGGCGTAAGTGCGCCATTTCGGCATGTATACACATTTTAGCATGTATATGCCAGTTGTGTCTTGTGTGTGCCTCATGTCAGGTGTGCCCACCCTCCACCATACCATAAGCTTAACACCTTGGTGCTCCATAAGTGGCACCTAGGAGCTTCCTATCCGCGTTCCCAACCGATAGTCCTACACCTCACCATTGGCGCTAAGGCACTGCCACCAGACACATCCATCAGAAAGATCCACTATCTTGTGCCTCTCTTCGACAATGGCTCCTTGAACTAACAGAAGAAAAATACCGTCATACTTCGATTCTAAGATGTTCATGAGCATTAAAGATGCTAACTGCTACCACGAATTCTTAATGTCGAAGAATTTGATCGTAGAGAGGGGATTTTTTACCCTTGGTGGGAGAGTTGAGTGTGTGATTGTTAGGAGAGGTTAGGAAAGGCTTTGATGTGAGTATGGGGTAGCTATGATTTTGGTGGTAAGAGTATATTATTTTAATTTGAAATTAAAAATAGATAAAAAGGTCTTCGTGTGGGGAAAGCGAGTAGATTTTAGTTGTCCCATAATAATTTCATTTTTGATCTTCATGATATCCTTGAAGATTTATATTCTAGATTTGTTGCTTTTGAATTTTCCCTTATTGAAATTTTCGAACTCCTTGTTGATGGGCAAGGGGAGTGGAGGAAGAGAGACAAAAAAAGAGTCCCTGCTACTATTTTGAATGTTAATCCAGACTTTGATACTATTTTATCTCAACCAAACTTTTGCCAAGCCCCAACCTTAGTGAGGTCACAAGGTAGAGAATAGTGTTAAATTACTATAATCAAGGGGAGAAATCTATCACCATAGGAAAGAGCATCAGTACCTCTATTTGTAATATTCTTAAAGCATAGGGTTAGTCATTCAACGGTGATTTTTGCCGTCTGTGTTAGAGCTAGAGTGAAGTACAATAATTGGGAGGAGTGGCTTGGCCTTTTGAGACTGACGACGAAGAAATCTATGCATGGGTAGAACAAGACGACTTTTGGGAAAATTATGAGTTTTGACCGACTTAGTTCTTCACAGCCTAATTCTTCCTAGCATAGTACTTCACAGCTTTGGCCCAAGTCTTTTGATGCATTCAGTGCCCTCCACAAATATGTTGACACTATTTCTCTCTCAGGACAAGACAATTATGCGGTGGGGGCTACATCAGTTGTATGAGAGATCCCAACACTATGTAGTTCAATAACAAAGCCAATTTAAATATCTAGCCCATTACCATGCTGCCCGACAAGAGTTGTGCCACCGAGAGGGAAGTAACACGAGGCCCGATCCGATGCAGTTCTCACTGCTCCACTTTACATACGAGAACTAATAAGAGGAAGATGATAATTAGGGAAGAAGAAGAGGTTGTTTGTAGTTGTTCAAAAGAACTATTTTTTCAAATTCAAAGGGATCTCTTGAGTGCTTCATAGTTGGTTTTTTTGAGGAGACCAGAACAAGATAAAGGAGGGCTTCAACGGAGACTTATGGGGAGCATTCATAGTACTTTGAAGGATGGATCTAAGGGAGTGTTGTGAGTGTGAGAGTTGTTTCTTGAGTGAGATCAAGTTAAGTGTGGAGAGTGAGATTGTGATTGTTATGACTTAGAGTGGGGAAATCTTATAATTTCATTCCAACTCTTGTAATTCAGTGGATCAATTTAGTGAGATTGTTCTAACTTATATTTGCTTTGAATTTGAAATTAATATTTTGTTGTGTTTCCTTCCAATGAGTGATGACTAGATTTCTCACTTCCTTGAATTGAAAATCTATGCATATTAGTACTATCTATGAATTGTGATTGAGATTTTTGTGTGTAGAATGTTGATATGTTCATTTTTTGCTCTTCATTTACTTTCAACACGACCAGTTGATCTGTTAAAATGGATTGTGATCTAATACTACGGGAGTAGCCTAGTGAACCAATTAAATTGACATACATTGCTTTAGAAGAATAGGGATATTGCTGCTAGAGTAATGCAATTACGTAGGGAAACATGGAAAGACTGGAGTTTATATATGGTTAGGGAACTAACTGTAATAAGAAACGTCAATATTTATTAAAACCACCTGGAGGGGCCATGTAATGTTAATTTTCCTGGTTGTCAATAATATTAGTCACATGGATAGGTCTAATATGTTAGGTCCAATTCAAGGGAGGCTTTATCACATGATTAAAATCCCAAAACTTAGTTCATAGGTTTATACTCTTACAAAAATTAGGTTTAAATAGTTTAAAAAATTACCAAATATCTAACATTCATGCTAAATTCAAAACTAGTAGATTAGAAATTTACCTTACTTCGGGAGTTCACTCATTCTTTATGAGATTGACGCACATACTCAATTATATATACGACTTGGACAACACATATATTTGCATGTATCGTTAGTGCTTCACAACACTTGGTCCGTACCAATTACATAGATTGATGTGTAAATTGATTAATTAAAAAAATAATTTTGGGTAACTCCTAAATTTATGCATTAATTAAAGTCACAACCACATGCAAATCTTTTTATTTTTTTGTCAACAGAAAAAAAAAGAAGGATGAAAGCAAAATAGAAATATTTATATCAAATTAAAATATTCATAACATATAATATACCAAATCAAAGATAAGCATATTGCATTCCAAGTTTTCTCTCGAGTTCATAAAATCCATCTTCTATCAATGGTTCTATAAAAATGGTTGTAGTTTGAAATTTTGTTGTGACAAATTTAATTTTCTCCACATGAAACATGATCTTTAATGAAATCTTATTTGTTTTTGTCTATGAATGTTGAAATAGATTCTTTGTTAAGTTGATATCATTAATTTCATCAAACCTAATTAGAATCTACTCTAATTCTGTAGTATTTTAAATGTTTCTTTAAAACATTTGCACATTATAGCGGCCTGCAATACTCTATCTCTATTGTGGTAAGACCACAAACTTTTGCGTCTTTCTAAACTAAGACATAAGTAATGATTCAATGAGTTAACATATATTGGACGGACACTTATGTTTGAAATTACATCTAATATAGAAGTTATAAGTTAATAGATTCTCGGGATACCACAAGACTAGTATCAAGACTATTATATGAGTTATAATAAAAAAAAGTGAAATATACTAATTGTGATTAAATGAGATTCCTTGGGGTTGTCTTGAAAATGAGCACAAACACAAGCAATGAATGTAATATAATGTTTGCTTACAATAAGGTTTAAAGGTTAGTTTATCATACTCATATATTTTATTGCCTGCTGATTTTCCTTCTTTATCTAAGTCTAATCTATTTGATAGACTCATGGAAGGCTTGTAAATTTTTAATCCCTTCATGCCAATCTTTTCAAGTAGCTCATTTATCTATTTATTTTGACAAAGGAAGATTTTCTTCTTCTTATTCTTCTTCTTCCAAGTCAAAAAAAGTTGAGATCTCCGATTTTGTTCATGTACATACTTCTCGCATTATGGCTGGGATCTTATGACACAAATATTCAGTGTTATTTGTAAATAATAGATAATCATATAAATATGAACAATTGTTATATCATCTCATAAATTTTAGATAAACATTCATTGAAATTTATAAATAATAGATAATCCTATAAATCTAAGTAGAAGTTAAAAAATCTGGAAATTTTTTGCTGAAACGAGGGGGTGGTGGGAGGTTTTATTTCAATTTACCAATTGTTTTTTTTTTTTTTTAATTGTATTTATGATCTGAATAATCTGAAATCNACCCTAATCACAGAGAACTCAAAATACTAAGTTTCATATTTGTTTGAGTTATATCTTGATTTTTAAAAAATCATTTAAGTGTTAAGAGTGGTATATATCTTTAAAAATCAATTTAAGTTGTCAAATGAACTCAAAATATTTTGAAATTTTTATGATGTCTCCACTGGATTATAAATCATAGTGGATATAAAAAATTAAGTCATTTAAATGTTTATATATTCCAAAGTTAATTATCTGAGTGATTTAGTATTTACAAAATTTAAGTGCATTTTAAATGACTTGACCCATGAAATTATTTTTAAAGGTTTCTCTGGTCATGGTAGACCTTCCAAAATTTTCTTGCAGTATGCTAATTTCCATGATTATTTTAAGGAAATGGTGTGAAATAACTTGTAAAATATAGGTCTCTGTATAGGGACCTTCTCTGACTTTGGAAAAATCATAGAATACTTCCCCCGACAGAGGCTACAATATGTCAAATATAGGAACCTCATCTGAATTTGGAAAAATCAGAGAATGTTCCCTCTTATAGAGGCTACAACATGTCAAAACTTCAAGCCAAGGTGATGTGTCAATATGCATGGAGGATCAAATGATTCTAANGTGCGTGGCGCGCTCTGTTTGGACGCTGCCATCCACGTATCTTGTTGACTCGGCCCGCTGTTTATGTCCCGAAGTGCTGTCCGGCTCAATCTCCCTCGTTCATTTAATACACGCTCGATCTAACGGTTCCCCGTCATCGTCCCCGATAGAATGATCTCGTGCCCGTCCACACTAAAACCTTAAGATCTCGGCCTAGACTCAATCAAATCACTTCGGGTTTGATCCTATGGACTCGTCTAAGTGAGACGAACATATCCATATGGTTAAGATGCCATGAAATCAAGCTTAAGTAAATGGAGAATCAAAATAAGCTCAAGTAAATGGAGAATCAAAATAAGCTCGGGAGGAGGAGGAGTTTTATACCTTTGCTCTGAGAAGGGAAGCTTCGATCAGAGGAGCTCGACACATTCGTTGGGGTCCAAGGAGCCTAGGGATTGAGTCCCTGGTCTTGGTGTAAGACCTAGGTATGAATTCGATCACGGTCGAATTTGGGTGTTGGTCTAGAGCTATGGTAGAGGCTCTGTG
>JXCR01059821.1:217936-240835 GCA_002079205.1 Phalaenopsis hybrid cultivar
CTAAATTGTTCAATCTGTTAAAAATTTAAGTTTGGGGGGGGGATGAAAAATATTTTCAAAACTGGAATTTTATTTGTTCTCAAATGTGCTACAAGTGAATTTAATTTGAAAAGAAAGAAAAATGATTATGTATATGAAGTTATATCAGGGAAGTAAAATTTGATTTTAGAAATGAGTAAGAAAATTTAGTTAAAATTTTTAGTAATGAAGAAAAACTTTAAGTTAAAAATTTCTTAGATGAGAAAATGATTAATATAAGTAACTATCTTTAGTAAGAAAATTGTATTTCTAAAAAATTTAGATAATTTAGACTTTTATTTTTAATACTTAAATTTCTTTTATTAAAATAATTTCAAAAACTATTATTATATTTATAAGTAAAAGTTTTATATCAGAACTTTGCTTTAGGAAAGGAGAAGTGGAATTCAAAATCATTAAAGGCCTATCAAGATATAGTATATATTAAGACTTTGCTTTAGGATAGGAGAAGTGGAATTGAAAATCATTAAAGGCCTATCCAGATATAGTAATCCTTGCCTGAAAAAAAAAGAAAAGAAATAGAAAAAAAAGAGAAAAGAAAATAAAAAGAAAAAGAAAAAGAAAAAGAGAAAAAAATTGGAAGGAGAAGTTTGAGGATTAGTGCCTAATCAAAAATTAGTTCTACATTTGATCTTTTTAAAGTATAAGACTTGGGAAACTCTTAAGCTTATAGATATAATATAGTAAGTAAATAATTTTTAATGAAAATTTTAAAGTGGAGAAAATAAAAGAACTAAATTCTAACTTTGGAAAATCTACAATATATTTCTGAAATAGATAGAAACTCGTATTTTCATCTTTCTTAACATTAAGAATTTCTAAACCTTAAGTTGGTCTCATTTACTGAATATTTTTTCTAAATTAGACTGCTATATTTCTAAATCAAAATTTTAATAACTCCTAAAGAAACTCATATACATATCATACATATTTAGTATTTAAAGTTTGAAGTATCACTTAAGGAAAAGTAACATTCTAAGTTTGGGGGATTTTGATACACCTAAAGTATATAGTATTTTTAGACATATTTTTATATCTATTTTTTAGATATTGCACTTTAATGGAAGGTATATTTGTGTTTTTCTTGCAGATATAGGGATTGAAAGAGTGAAAAATGATCAAATTTGGAGCAAAAAGGTGAAAAATATGCAAAAGAATTTTGGCCCCTAAGCACTAGATCGGGTGCTTATGCGCCGGTTAAACAGAGAAGGTCGTGCCTAAGCGCCAGAGGCCCCGCCCTTAAGCCCCAGTGGTAGTTATTGGACGAGTAAATTTGGTTTCTATGAATTTTGAAGAGGTTTTTGAGGCACCCATTGGCTTAATAGGTGGTTATAACCACCATGGACAAAAATTATCATGAAAGGATGCATCTCTTAGAGAAATACATCAAATCTAGAAATATTTTGAAGAGAAACCAAGGCACCTTTTGGAAAATTATAAAAAAAAGGCTAGAGGACTTAGAAAAGAGTCCTGAAAAGGTCTGAAAAAGTATGAGTCCTGAAAGTATTGGAAAGTTTTGAAAGTTCTCATTTGGGGAGTTAGTTCGGAGAGATTTTCAGGCACCACTTTTACTTTTATTTTATCCTTTTTGTTATTTTATTTTGAGTGATTGTCAAGAGAAGAGAATCAAAGGAACTTCAATAGTTAGGTGGAGGACTTGAGATAAGTTTTTATCTTTTGGTTTTGAGACTACTTTTGGTTTTAATTGAGATTTGTTGTTAGTTTGACAATGATTTCTTCTTTTACACTAAAGTGTGGTTTTGTTTTCTCCATGGATTCTGAGTAGTTTTCCTTTATCTTTCTTCTTAAAATGATATGTAATTAAGTTTTGGATAGAAGTTGTGGAAAGTATTGATCTTTAATGTGGAAGAAGTTGTGATGATTTAAATCCGTGCACTTCATTTACTTCTTGATTTGTCCAATCCAGATATTAAAATTTATTGTGAGAACATGTAAGAACTGGGCTGGTGTTGTCATAGTCAACTATTGGAAAGTATCACATGAGGTTGTATGAATGAGAATGTAGTTCACATGAGGTTGTATAAATAGGAAAATATTCATTGAATGATGTAGAGTTAGAGGACTTTAAAGTAACAGGTTAAAGCCCCCAACTTGGTTTATTACTTTAGGTTCTGATACGAGATGTTAGCCCCCATGTGGAGGGAATCAAGAGAACTCTAGAGTGAGAGCTAGTATCTTCCCTGCCTAGCCGGTCTTCCAGATAACTCTGGAGTGAGAGCTAGTATCTTCCCTGCCTAGCCGGTCTTCAGAACTATTCAAACTTTGCTCTAGAGTGAGAGCTAGTATCTTCCCTGCCTAGCCGGTCTTCAGAACTATTCAAACTTTAAGGAGGGAATCGAGGGAACTTTAGAGTGAGAGCTAGTATCTTCCCTACCTAGCTGGTCTTCAGAACTATTCAAACTTTAAATTAGCCAATATTCTTTATAGCATCTCTAGTAAGGGTAAAGAATAATATTGCTCCTATTTGGCATAACACAATTTGCATAATTCCACAAAAAAATTTGTATACTTATTACTGATTCATAACATGAAGAAAGATATTTTCATATTTAGTGTTTTTCAAAAACTCTAGTTATTATTTTAAATTGTTATTGTTCTATCAAAATATTGAAAATACCAAAAATATTTAAATTTTCATTACTACAAAAAATCATCTTTAGTTTAGATAATTATCTTTTTATTAAAAATAAAAAGTTTGATGTTCAATAGTGCAAATTGTGCATTTTCCCTGTGGGTTCGATATTCAGGTCTTAATCAAAAAGTCCTATATTACTTGATAACGATACGTATACTTGTGTAGTATCCCAATATATATAAATTAAAAGTTAAATTCTTACTTTTATTTAAGATCAAGTTTTTGGTCTAGTTTCAAAGTAAGAAAATATTAGTGAAATATAATTTAAATTATTGTACTGTGCATATTAGCAGTATCCAGGGATCACTTATGTGCCAAAACCCGCGTCTAGGTGCTGGTTCAACTAAACCGGTCGAAAAAAAAAGTTTTGTGGTTTAAACCAAATCCACTCCACTGTTGATGCCCAAGATCCTTCTTCTTCCTATTTTTTTTGCAAAAACCAACCTTAGGGATCTACTTAGAGCTTCAATCTTCAATTTTTGTGGCTTCAAAAAACCATATTTCATCTTCTCGAGATTAGATCTACATTTTGACATAGTTATTTTGATTTCACGTTGGATTTTTCATATATTGTGTAAAAACTGAAAAATTAAAAAATATTCGATTAAGTGGTGAAAAATCCATGGATCCATGGATCTTCAACTTTATTTTAGATGGGTCCTAAAACAAAGAAAGGAAAGGGAAAAGAATCCTATGACAGTGCCAAATTTGTCAACTTTAAAGTCCAAATTTGTTACAACAAATTTGCTTCTTCAAGAAAATTTATTTCGAAGCAAAGTTTTTGTAGACATGGTGGAGCTATAGAGAATGTAATTTTGGCACGTTATTAGGAATGTTTCTATTACTTTATTGTTGTTGCCTTTATTACTGTTGTGTGATAATTTTATGCAAACTTACTTGAAGCAGCAGATGACAAAGTCTTTGTTTGAGGAAGAGGACTTGAGTTTACTTCTGAGTGGACTAATGTAATATATGTTCTGCTACCTACTAAAGATTGTTTCTATTCTAAGTATACATCTTTTGAGAAATAGTTGGATTAGATTATAGCTTCCTTGACTGAGGTCCATGGAGCCTGGAAGATTTAAAATGATCATAAGGTAATTTTTTCTTCTTCCAAGCTCAATGTGACCTCAAAGGCCTGACTTTATTTTATTTTTGCTCGTCTACTTCATTCAAATTATTTATGTGAAGTGACTAGAGAAAGAGCCATTTTAGACTACTGCATTTAAGAAATGAAACATATAAATGTAGGCTTTTTTATTTAAGAGACTATTAGTTCTTCTGTTAGAGCTAGTGCTACTTCAGTTCTTGGATTTTGATCTATAATATTTACTATTTGCAAAGACTTTGAAGTAAAGTTTAACCTTGGGAAGAGAAATTCAAGCCACTTAAGCTCATTGGAAAGGGAAATGTAAATGTATATAGAAGACCTAGAGATAGAGCTTAGGATGTGCCTTCTACTTCTAGGCCTTCTACTTATATACCTTCTACTTCCATTACTACTGAGCCTCCATCTGGATTCTGTAATGTGTTAACTTAGAGATATTTGGAACACCAGAAAGATATGTTTTTGATGCAGTGTCGTATGGAAGATATGGAGAATAAATTTGATCATATGGCAAATTATGTTTAGCGAAAGAGAGATTATGATGTTGATTATGATGAGACATTAGTGAAAATTATGAAGGGAGATCAGTCTGTTGAATATCCTACGTGCCCTGAATTTACACCTCTTGAGAGTCGCAAGTCTTTGGATGAAGATATCCCCTTTGATTCAGATGATGATGAGGAGGAGGAAGAGGATTAGACTTTATTTTCTATTATGTAGTAGTTATGATTTTTAGATCTTTCTCATGTTGGATTGTTTATGTATGTTTTGTTTCTCTGTACTTTTATTTTCACTGTTACTTTTGTTACTCTTTTATTTAGTACTGGATAAGTGTTAAAGTAGAATTTTATATTTTCAAGCTTTTCATGATATACAAATTTTAATTTAAATTGTCTGCGACTCAACACCTGTTATTATTAATTTTACCTGTACTAATCTCCTAATTAAATGTTTTAAAATTTTCTCTTTCTTCAGGCTTTTTATAAACTGAAATGTTTTAAACTAATTTAAAATTTAAGCTTTGGGGAGGGAAGAAAATTTGTGTTAAACTTAACATTATTTGTCTTAAGTAAAATATATTTTAAAAAATTATTTTAAGATAACATGTGGTATGTTGAGATAACTTGAGATAATTATATTTTTGAATTTATAAATAATATAGTAAACTTAAGTAAAAGTTTTTAATAATAAAGATTAATTTTGGTTTTAAGAAATTTAATTTAAGGGTATAAGATTATGCTTTTACTATTTAAAATAAAGAAAAATTATATTTTTGAAACTGTTAAAGATTTTTGGATTTTTATTTGAAAAGAAGAATTGATACTTTAGGAAAAATCTTTTTCAGGTCTAATACACATTTATCAAGTAAGGAAATGTGGAAGGTTTCTAATTTAAGAAGAGGTTGGTGAATTTCAAAATCATTTAAAGATATCCAGATATAGTAATCCTTACATTACATTAAAGGAAAAAAGAAAGGATTGAAAATGATCCCGAAAAAAAAAGAAAGAGAAAAGCAAAAAAGTAAAATATATGTGAGGAGAAGCATGAGGAGATGCTTAATAAAAAATTGGCTTCACTTAAATCAACTTAAGGAAAAGAACTTATTTACATTTCTAAGCTTATTTATGAAGTATTAGCATTTTTACTAGTAAAGTTCTCAAAATATACTTTTTCTTATAGTTATTCTAAGCATCTTTAATATGATAAATTACAATTATAATTGAAATAAATAGAAAATCAAAATCCTTAGACTTGATTACTAAATATTTGACTTTATATTTTTAATCTAAGTTATTAAAAATCATTCTAAAGTTTTACTATTGCATTTATAAAACAAAAATTTTTGAAATCTTAAAATAAAGCTCACTTCCATAAGTTATTCTTTTTATATATAGTAAGAAAGGTTACTTGAGGATAAATAACATTTAAGTTTGGGGGAATTGATCCACCTTAAAATTACATAGTTTTTATGTACAATTTATACTTAATTTTTTAAGATATTATATTTTAATGAAGGATATTTTTATGTTTTTAGTTGAAGGTGCATGAAAAAAACTTTAAGAGTAAAAAGGAGAAAAAATACAAAAAAAAGGAGCAAAATTAGCTGTTAAAGGAAAGTACCAAATCAGCCGAACGAGCATCTAGGCACCAGGCGCCAGGATCTGGCACCTAAGCGCCAGATGCAGAAATTGGCTAGCACCTAGGCACGACGGTTTAGTGCCTAGGCACCATGTTTACTTTCTATATGATTCATTGAATGAGGTTGAATTTTGAAGAGATGCCAAAAGCAACCCTTGATCATTTTCGAAGCTCTATAACAACAACAACAATAACAATAACAAAGTCTTAATCTCACTATGTGGGGTTGGCTACATGAATCCTTTTTCTCCATTACGTCTTATTTAGTGTAATCTTTTCATTTAGTTCTAGTAAATTAAGATCATTTTTTATACAATAAGCCTAAGTCTATCTAGGTCTACTTCTGTCTTTCTTAACACAAGTCAAATCTAAAACATCTATTCTACTAATTGGATCATCGGATGGTTGATGTTTAATGTGACCAAACCATCTAAAATGACTTTCTCTAATTTTGTCCATCACAAGAGCTACACAAACCCTATCACAGATATATTCATTTTGCATTTTGTCTCTAAGTGTAAAGCCACTCATCCACCTAATCATTCTCATCTCGAAAACACTTGAATTATTATTATGCTTCTCTTTTAAAGGCCACCAGTCAGCGCCATAGAGCATTGTGGATCTCATTATCGTGTAATAAAAGTTACCTTTTAGTCTAAGCAGTACTATTTTATCTCACAAAAGGCCCGAAGCATTCCTTCACTTCAACCAACCAACTTGAATTCTACTATTAACATCATATATCACCATCGCTTTGCACAACGGACCCAAGATATCTAAATCATTCAAAACTTTTAATAATTGATCACCCAAAGTCAAACTTTTGTCACTAAAGCTACTACAACTAAAATTACATTCCATGTATTTAGTTTTAGTTCTACTTAAAAGAAGGCCTTTAGACTCCAATGTTGACCTCCATAATTTAAGTTTTTCTTGGGCTTTTTCTCTCGTTTTATTCACGAGAAGGATATCATCAGCAAAAAGCATACACCAAGGCCTAGGTTTTTTCTCTCGTTTTATCCACGAGAAGGATATCATCAGCAAAAAACATACACCAAGGTAAATCCTACTATAGATGTCCAGTAAGACCGTCCATAACTAAAGCAAAAAGATATGGGCTTAAAGTCGATCTCTGATGTATTCCAACAAAAATAAGAAAATATTTGGTCAATCCTCCTTCAGTTTGAACATAAGTAACAACTCTAGTATACATATCTTTAATGACTTGAATATAAGTCATATAAACACCTTTCTTCTCAAGAACTCTTCAAAGGATATCTCTTGGAACCTTATCGTAAGCTTTTTCTAAACCAATAAAAATCAAATGTTGATTGTCCTTATTATCTCTGAACTTCTCCATCAAACCTTTTAATAGATGTATAGCTTCCATAGTAGACCTCCCTGACATAAATCTAAATTGATTATGAGAAATCTTGGTAATGCATCTTAACCTATGTTCAATTACCCTCTCCCATAACTTTAAAGTATGACATATCAACTTAATTTCACTATAATTTGCACACTCTTGTGCATCCCCTTTATTCGTAAAAATGGGGACCAAAATACTCTTCNTTAAAAATGGGAACCAAAATACTCTTCCTCCACTCCTCAGGCATCTTTTTAGTTTTTAAAATAATATTAAAGAGTTTAGTAAGCCAAGAAACTCCCAAATCTCCCAAATATTTCCACACTTCAATTGGGATATCATCAGGTCCTACAGACTTTCCACCATTGATTTTCTTTAAAGTTTCCTCAGCTTCTTTTTGACTAATGTGATGAAATGTTTTATTATTATTCACAATATTATGATCACTAAGGTCGATTGTATTTTTAGAAACCTCATTAAAAATTTTATCAAAGTATCTCACCCACCTATGATGAATATCTTTTTCTAAGAAAAGTACTTTTTGATTTTCATCTTTAACACACTTTAATTAAGTTAAATCTTTACTTTTTTTTTCTCTTTTTTTGGCTAGTTTATACATATATTTTTCACCCTCCTTAGTATCTAATCTATTTTAGTTTATACATATATTTTTCACCCTCCTTAGTATCTAATATATTATAAAGATCATTAAAAGCAGTCATAGATTGTTCTTTTAGACTCCCTGCAGGCCATTTGATATTTTCCTAGTTCTCTAGGCTTTTACATTTAAACCAATTTTTATAACATACCTTCTTATATTTTATTTTTTCTTGCACATTATTATTCCACCACCAACTATTTTTATTTATAAAATCTTTTACTTTTAATTCTCCAAGAACATATTTTGCTACTTGTTTAGTAGTGTTTGTTACTTTATCCCACATAATATTTGCTTCTTCATGAATATCCCAAATTTTGAAATCTTGAATTTTACTCATAAAAATAAGTTTATTTGTGTCTTTTAAGTTCCTCCATTTAATTCTATGATGATGAGTCCTGGTATTCTTTATTTTACAACTCTTCATCTTAAAATCAAGAATTAATAAACGATGTTGGGTACTTAAATTCTCACTTGGAATAACCTCACAATCTTTACAATCTCGATGATCTCTTCTTCTCACAAGAAAATAATCAATTTTTGTTTTATTAGATCCACTCTTATAAGTAATTAGATGCTCATGTCTTTTCTTGAATAAAGTTACTCCAAAACCATACGCTAAAGCAAAATCTAAAATAGCTCTACCTTCTTCATTAGTTACTCCAAAACCGTAGCCATAAAATATTTTTGATGTCTTCTACCACTCTACTAACGAGTCTATTTAAATCTCCTCCAATTAAAATTCTTTTTTTAAGAGGTATCATTTGTATTAAGTCTTCTAAGTCATTCCAAAATTATATTTAGACCCTGTATCTAAACCTACTTAAGGATTATAAGCACTTATAATATTAAAAATCTTATTATCAATGATCATCTTAAGGGCTATAAATTTATCTCCATTACTATTAATTTTTACAACATTATCTTTCAAACTCTTATTTATAATTACACTTAAACCATTTCTAGTGCGACACTTACTAGAACAACTAGTTTAACACTTCAATTATCAATCTATTTAGCCTTTTCTCCAACCCATTTAGTTTCTTGAATACATAAGATATTAATTTTCCTATGAATAAACTAACTCCATTACTTTACAATTGAGAGTACCTATATTCCAAGATCCTATCCTAATATTATCATTAATTTACCATTGAGAGTGCCTATATTCCAAGATCCTATCATAATATTAGTTTCATTAGGTTTCATGGACAAACTTCTTTACCCGCATTCATATGTAATGTGGGATCCCTTGCTTATTTGACACTACACTCTGGCGCCGGTGTAGCGGTCCTTGTACACTTTTCATTGTATTCAAGCTATACAGTGTGTTGCTTCCAGATGACACCCTAGCACTTACTTAATGATCAAAAGGATTCATGTCATGATTTTTTTGGACAGTTTTTCACTGCTTGTCGACTACCTAACGTAACCTTCCACTTTTCACATCTGGGCTTAAGAACAGCAATGGAAATTGAAGCTCTATAAATAATGTTTAGTTCTATGAGGATAGGGTCAGATAAGGTTTGATAAGGTTTAACTCTCCACTTTTCACATCCACTTTTCACAAATACTTATTTTTTTTGTTTGTGAGTCTTTTTTATTTCTGAAGTTTGTGAGTGTTGTAAGTGTTGATGAAGTTAGAAAAGTAAGAGAACTTCAAAGGAGTGCTTGAGGAAACATTGCAGATAAGTATTTGTATCTTTGTCTTTAAGTCTTGTACTTTGGATTTGAGTTTTATAAATATGTTTTTCTTGTTATCCCCATGTTTCATGAGTAGTTTTGTTTCTTTCTTCTTACAATATGAAGTAATCAAGTAGGTGATTTGGATTTTGTTTGGAACTTTTTTAATCCTAAAAATTATGATGATATTCTTACGGGTCCTTCATTTACTTTATGAATTGTCCATTTTATTGTTAAAAATTGTTGAAAAACTTATAGACTCGAAAGGGTTAAGATTTCTTGACTTATAAGTATCACATTCTAACTTGGAAAGAGCACTCATGATCGTCTGAAAGGGGGTGCAAATAAATATGGAGATAAGATTTGATGGGTATAGATTTGATGTTTCTAGAGTGACAGGTTAGATTCTTTTATCAATTCAGTCTAAAGATTAGAACTAAGTGTCACTGGTAGGTCATATAGAGAGGGTACAATGGGTAATCATGGAGTGAGACACCAACACTACTAAATATGCTGACACCAACTTTAGATTATCCAATATTCTTTATGCTCGACAGAAGTAAGGAATAAGTATTCTCTTATTTGTCATAATATCACATTTAAGTTCCTAAACATATCAAAATCCGATACAAATTATAAATTATTTGTAAGGACAAAGTGCCTCTTATATATTGTTTAAAATTTTTACATTTACTTTTTACTTACATTTGTTGAATTTTATTAAACTTAGTTTCATCACTATTACTTTAGTTAATTGTTATAGTTTAAAGTAAATTTCTTTTAAAGTTAAAATTCCTGACTTTTATTTCTTTTATTACTATTCATAGTTCCCTGTAGGATCAATACTGGAGTTTTTATAGAAAATCATATATTACTTGAAACAATATGTATACTTGCATAGTACCCCTAGTGTGCAAGATATTTTCTAAATTTTATATCAATTTGATTTAGCACACTAGCTGCTAAATATAATATGAGTTATGTTTTTGCATATTAAGGAATATAAATATCTACGTAATTACAGTTGGGCCACTTACCTTACTCTCCTACACTTTGATACTCACGGTTCACTCACACACACCTTCACACACCTTCACACACCACATTTTTTGATATAAAACACTATTTTTCAATGAAGGGATGAATTTCCCAAGAGTCTCCATAGGAAACTCTTTAAAATCAGTCCAAATGCAATGCTTTTGTAAAAATAATCATCTCTGGCACCTAGACGCTGAAATCTTGTGCCTAGGCACCGTCCTCTCTGTATTTTGGTGCTTAGGCACCAGTTCAGTTTTTTTTTTTAAAATGCCACGTTTGACTCCAAATTTAGTACTTTTTGCATCCTTTAAGCTCCAAATGCATAAGCTTAGTATGCCTACAATAAAACATTAAAATATCTTTCTTTAAAGTGTAATATCACCAAATTTAAGCTATAAATACATATGTAAAATTGTGTATTTTATTGGTTCTTCAAAATCCCCAAAACTTAACTGTTACTTGTCCTCAAGTAACTCTTTTACTACATTAAAATTATGACTTAATGTAGTGAGCATCACTTAAAAACTTCTATAGTTTTTTTTTATATAGACAATAGTAAGAATTAAGTAAAAATTTTTAATAAATCAAGTTAAACCTAAAAATATAAGAATATCTAGTACTTAAGTCTAAGAGTTTTGGTGTCCTATTAATTTCAAGAATAATTATAATTTGTCATACTAAGGATGCTTAAAAGAACTATATGAAAAAAAGCTTCAACAAAACTTCATTAGTAAAGATGTTAATACTTTAATATAAGTTTAGAAATGTGTTTAAGCCTCTTTCCTTATTTTGATTCAACTGAAGCCAATTTTCAATTAGCATCTTCTCAAACTTATCTTCATAAATATTTTTCTTTTTATTTTAAATTTTCTTTTCTTTAACTTTTTCTTAGGATCATTTTCAATCCTTTTGTATTTTCTTTTTCAAGTGAAGATTACTAAATCTGTATACCCTTTAATGATTTTGAACTTCACTATCCTCTTCTTAAAGTCAAAAAATTTATACATATCTTACTTATAAATGCATATTACCTTTGAAAAGGATTTTTCACAAAGTCACAATCCTTTCTTTTTATATAACTCTAAGATTCTATTAATATTTCAAAAATACAATTTCCTTTACTTTAAGTAGTACACACATAAATTTATACTCTTATACTAAATATCTTAACTTTTAGAATCAACCTTCACTATTAAAGATTTTTACTTAAGTCTGCAATCATATTTATAAAATAAAAAATGTAGTTATCTTCAAGTTGACCTCTGATACCAAAAGGTATGTTAAAAATAATTTTAAAAATATAGTTTATTGAGAACAAATAAAGTTTAATTTTCCTTAAGAAATATTTTTCTTTCCCCCTAAACTTAAATTTTTAATAGGTAAAGCATTTAATACAAAAATTAAGGTAGAAAAAAACATTATATGCATTTAAATAAAACTAACTTGTAGAGGGCTATGAACTTGAAACTTTGCAGGTACCAATTAAAAAAAATAGGGTATACAGTATTATGTAAAACATGATATATCAAAAAGATTTGTTAAGTAAATGAGGGTTCTAAACATAAGAAAAATATTACAAAAAATAAAAAAATACTGAAATAAAAACAATCTACAACAACATAAAAATTTCAACACCTTTTTATGTCACACATCATTTAAAAATAAAGTTAATTGACTAACTGGCCTGACATGCAATTACGCAGTAATTTAGCTTCCAAAAGATGGTAAAAAACTCGACCCAAATTTATATTTAGTGGCTAGTGTAATAAATCAAAATGTTATAAAATTTAGAAATTAGTCTATACATTAGGGGTACTACGCAAGGATACGTATCGTTTCAAGTAATATAGGGTTTTCCTTTCAAACCAAGAGTCTCAATCCCGCATAGAAGCGAGCTAAGAAAGCCCTTAGAAGAAATCTTAGTATGTTACTATCAATTATTAGGATAAAAGGTCAATTAAGATGGTGTTTTATCTAGCAACTACTCCTAAATGCAAATATTAAATGTAAGAATAACAACTATTGCTAAATGCAAATTTTTATTCTGAAGAGAAATTATTTGAAATAATTGGTTTGGAGAATTTTGAGATTTTAAAGACTACCTTTCTCGTGCATAGATCTAGATAATGTATAGGAATGAAATGCTTAAATATAACATTGTAGTGGCAAATAGGAGCATACTTATTCTTTACTTGTTTTCATTGTGTAAAGAACATTGGATAATCTAAAATTGGTGTCCGCATATGTAATAGTGCTGGGTAGGTTCTAGTCTCTCACTCCTAGATTAACCACTTTGCCCTCTCTGTAGGACCTGCCAATAGACCAAATTGATAAAATAATCTAGCCTGTCACCCTAAAAACATCAATTATGTGCCCATCAAATCTTATCTCCCTATTTATTTGCACTCCCCATCAAACGATCACGATTGCACTTTTCAAGGTAGAATGTGATACTTACAAGTCAAGAAATCTTATCCTATTCGGGTCAATATGTTTCCCAAAAGGTTTTAACCGTAAAAGTGGTCAATTTGTAAAGTAAATGAAGTACCAATAAAAATATCATTACATTTATGAAATAGGAGAATTTCTAAGCAAATCTAAATTCCTAAACATGTATCCAATTCGTTTCAAAAGAAAAGAAAAAATGAAGTTAATTGCATAAGAAGTAAAGGAATTGATAGAATTATGTAATAAACTAAGTGCTAACAAGGAACATATGTCTACCTAACCTTTTTTTAGCATAAATGTATGCTTAGTATTCTATTAGTTTTATGCAACTATATATCACCTAGAAGCTTCTAATATAAATAGATCATGAATTATATTTCCTTAAAAGTTGCATTACTGCCCATACTATTTTGCAATAGCCAACCAAACAATGTGAGTGCACTTTAGTTGTGAGATCATCGCTCCTCCGAGTCTTAGTCTCACTTACAACAAATTTTAACATAACCTATTGCCACTTAAGTTATGTCAATGAAGAGAAGAAGATATTACACATGAAAATAAAAATAATTTTATCGTGAAATAAATTGTTCTACAGATGCCACTACTTCATATTAAAAGAAAAGAGTAAAGCAAACTACTTTCGAAGCTTGGATAAAACACAAAAGAAAAATTCATTTAAATCAAAAAAAATACACTAGAAAGTGTTTAAAAGAACTACTATATAATGAAGAAAATAATACTTAGTTTTTTTCCTCTGAAAGAAAGACAAAAAAAATCTCTTCAACAAAGTTTCCTATCGATCCATGCGCTAATTATACTTTCTTACTCATATCTCTCAAAAATCCCTCAACAATCTCTCCAAAAAATAGAGCATCAAGCCTCTCTATTCAAAGAGAACCAAAAACCCTCTAATTACTTGTTATTAAACACTTCTTATTTTCTTTGCTAGACTCCTCTAATTACTTGTCATGAGAGGCATCAAGCCTCTCTATTCAAAGAGAACCAAAAACCCCTTCTTTCTCAAAGAGACACATCTCTTCATCCAAAAGACACACATTTTCACTTCAAGAGACACATATCTTCATTCAAAAGCTACTCCAAGTGTCTAGATTCATTTGACCACTCCTAGGGGCGTGCCTAGCCATCTAGAACCTTCCAGAACATCCTAGAACCACCAAAAGTTGTTGAAAACCATTTACAATCGTTTCTAGTGTCTAGGCACCTGTTTTTGGTGCCTTGGTGCCATTTTCTCATCGTCACTGGTGCCTAGGCGCCATTTTTGGGTGCTAAGGTGCCACCTTGTAAGCAACTCCACAGTTTCACTATGTTTTGCTTTGTTTCAACTCCATTTTGCCCCGTTTCAGCTCAGTTGCACTCCAAATTGATATATCGACAAAATAGAATTGAAAATAACCTTTCTTTAAAATGTTATTTAACTAAATAAAATATGTGTTAAATGTAAAGAATATTAAGAATAGGAAGACAAATCAAAATGTGCTAGGTCAGAATTTTCTTCCTCGCTCGATTTGGCTTGAATTTACACCGTTTTTTCTCCATTTTCGCTAAATTTCTTGTACCTGAAGACAAAAACATACACAATACCTTCCTTTAAAGTTTAATATCTTTAAAAATGTACATAGAATGATCATGAAATGTACACTAAAAATAGGTAATTTTTTAAGTGGATCAATACTACCAAACTTAAACGTTATTTGTTCATAAGTAACACTATAACTTTAAAAAAGAAATTGTTAACCCGCGATAATGGGTTTACTTTTTAGATAACTAAAAATTTGTTTTAGAAATGTAAAGGCCAAATTAGAAGAATTTCTAGTAAATTAGATGATATATATGGTATCAGAACATTTAGTATTAAATTTTGGAATACTGGTTTTCTATTTAATTCAAACATAATTGAAATTTCCGCAAATTTTGAATTTTTAGAAAATTATTAATTTCATAATTTATGAATTCTATATTGAAAATAATGGTGGTTTTAGGGTGGTTAGGTCACATTTAGTGCATGGGTCCAAGTGTGTGCAAATGACCAAAACTTGGGTTTGGGCTAGTTAGCCATATCAATTGGCCCAATTAATTGTTTCATTTGGTGTAGATGATCATAAGAAACAACTTTGGTGAAGGATGGAAGTGGTTTTGAACTCAATTGAAGGGTTAATTTGAGGGAATTTTGAACTTTAATCAATTTGGTTATGTTGGGCTAGGCTTGGGTCTAGCTTGGGTTAGCCTTGGGCTAAGTCCAAAATTATTGTTGTAAATTGTCAATAGGGACCTCATGAAGAGTTTTCAACATGAATTGGATGCCAATTTGTAGGTTAAGGCAATCAATTGGGTGAAATTTAGGGACTTTTTAATGGTCAATAGGGACCTCATGAAGAGTTTTCAACATGAATTGGATGCCAATTTGGGGGTTAAGGAAATCAAAGGATCTCATGAAGAGTTTTCAACATGAATTGGATGCCAATTTGTGGGTTAAGGCAATCAATTGGATGCTCATGAAGAGTTTCCCACATGAATCGGATGCCAATTTGGAGGTTATGGCAATCAATTGGGTGAAATTTGGGGACTTAGCCAATTTGAAGCTAAATTTGGGAAATTTGGATTTAGGCCAAAATCAAATGGATTTGAGACTTCACCAAGGCCAATTGATGGTTTATTTTGATTAGGAATGTCATAAAGATTTTTCAACATTAATTGAGGCCAATTGACTAGGCTATGGATTCAATTTTTCATAAAGATTTTTCAACATTAATTGAGGCCAATTGACTAGGCTATGGGTTTAATTTGGTGAGATTAGGTCCATAAAGATTTTGCAACATTAATTGAGGCCAATTGACTAGGCTATGGGCTCAATTGGGTGAGAAAATGGATTTGAGACTTCACCAAGGTCAATGGATGGTTGATTTTGATGTATAGGAATGTTATTATTTTTCAACATTAATTGGGGCCAATTGACTAGCCTATGGGTTCAATTTGGTGAGATTAGGTCATATGGTCAAAATTGGGGTTTTGACCCAAATCAAAATTGAGCTCAAATCATGGACCAATTGAGATTGGATTTGGTTTATATTGGTCATATAAAAAGTGAATTTGAGTTTAGGATTGGAATTGGGGTCAATTGAGATCAAATTGATGGACATTTGAGTTGGATTTGGGGAAATTTGGGTCTTTAAAGGCAAAGTTGGGGGTTTTGGTTAAAGATGGTCAAATTGGCCAAATTGAGTCATGTGGTAGTTTAAAGATATAAAATTGGGAATATTTGGTATTTATTTGGATTTTATGAGAATTTTTGGAATTTTTGAATTTTGGGCCCAAGAGGGGTATTTTGGTAATTTGGGGGTGTTTTAGGGGTAAAAGGCCAAAATGGATATTTTGGTAGAGTTGAGGTATCAACCATCACCAATAAGCCATGGACCAATGGAAATCCCAATTTGGGTCCTCTACATAGTGGTCCTAGCTAAACCATAGCCCTAGGGCTAGTAGGTTTAGAGGACCATCTACCTGAGTGTCCCAGAAGATCAAGGGATCTAGGTTAGAAATTTGAGTTTTAGGGTTGTGAGTGATTGTGGTTGTATATGAGTGTAGTGAGTGTAGTGAATTCCTTAGCTCCATACCAACACCCAATGTCAACTCTAAGGTCCAGCAATCCTAAGGGTGACTCATCTTAAGTGTCTCCCATACTGACCCCACCTACTAAGTATTTAGAGATTGAGAGCAACATGTTGATCTTCAAGTTGAGTAAAGAAGAGGGTAAAGTTTCCAATGGTGAGGGTTCCATGTCTAGTTTTCTAAGAATAGTCAATAGGAAAACCTTATGGCTAGACTTTAGGCTACTAAAAGGGAAAAACTAAACCTCAACCAAAAGTGAGGTCAACAAACAAGATGCTCACCTTTAATGACAACATGAAGACTGCCAACTTATCTAGAATTTCCTTTAAGGGGCCTTTGGATACTTGGAAGAGAGGGAGGCTTCATGAAAAACTTGATAGATTTCTGGCAAATTCTCTTTGGCTGCAGACTTATCTTCATTCTAATGTGTTACCACACCACCCCTACACACACACATGTTCTAATCACCACCCTCTTCTGCTTTCCATTTCTATCACTAGTGCTCTCCCTAATCCCAGATTCAGATTTTTCACTGTTTGGTTTGAACATCCTGATTTCCTCCCCTTCCTTCAATCTGTTTGGTCCCTGATAGAACTCTCCCTCCATGGATCAGATTATGGAATGTTCAAAAAATCGTGGCTACACATTTAAAGATCTAGAATTGGAATTGATTTTGTGTTTTGACACAAACAGTGTTGGATGCTAAGAAGGTTGTTATCAAGGCTGATTAGGATGAATCCATGGGTCTGAATGATGTGCAGGCCCTCATTGAAGCTAATGCCAATTAATTACAGGCTATTCAATGGAAGGAGAAGTTTTACTAACAAAAAGCTATTGTTAAAAAATTTGTCAATGGTAACAGAAATACAAAAGTTTTACCACACTGTTATTAAACATAGAAGAAGCTCAAAAGCCATTCGTAAGATTAAAGATTCTAATGGCCATTGTTTAAATGATCCTGACCAAATTGCTCTCAATGTTGTTAATCACTTTCAGACCTTTATGACCTCCCCTCATGTTTTTGGCTCTCAATTTTTTGAGTCTTCACTTTTTGCAAATGATGTTGCTATAACTTGTAAGCTAGATTTGAATCACATTCCTTCTTAGGATGAGATTTGGCATTTTTTGTGTTCCGTTGATGGTGATAAAGTAGCTAGAGCTGATGGCTTTACTTCCACCTTTTAAATTATAGCCTGGCCTATTGTCAAGATGGAGGTTATAGAAGTTGTGTAAGACTTCTTCAAAGGTGCCGATATGCCTAAAGATTTTGCACTTTTTACTATTACTCTGATTCTTAAAGATAATCAAAAGTGTAGTTGGGACAAATTCATACCTATTGCTCTCACCTCTATTATTTACAAACGCATAAGTAAAATTTTGGTCTTCAGATTACAACCATATTTGCCCCAACTAATTCCCCCTAACCAATCTGCCTTTGTTTTTGGAAGACCGATTACTGATATTGTTTTACTCACTCAAGAACTACTTGTTGATATTGACAGGCCTTGCAAAGCTAGTAAACTTAGGTTCAAATTTGACCTTTCTAAGGCCTACGATTCCATCAGCTGACAATTTATCTTGGAGGTGCTCAAAGCAAGAGGTTTTAATAGCAATTTTTTTCAGCTGATACAGAGATGGCTTTAAACTCAATTTTACACTATCCTGGTGAATGGTAACTCTCATGGCTTCTTCCAAGCTTCTAGGGAGATCAAACAAGGATACCCACTTTCTCCCACCATTTTTATTTTGGCTTTAGATTATCTATCAAGGCTTTTAAACATCTTCTTTCTTTCTCATGAACAACTCAGCTTTTCTAATAAATCTAATTTCAATATCAGCCATCTATGCTTTGCTGATGATGTTATTATTTTTTTCTAATGCATTTAAACTTGAAGTGAAACAGGTGTACTTGATGTTGCAACAGTTCCAACAACTCTCTGACCTCTATAAATCCCAACAAATGCCACCTCATATTTAGCAAGAAGACCTTGCCTTCTTCAAGAAATTGGATTAAGGATTACACTAATTTTTGAGCTAATACTCCCCAATTTCAATATTTGGGAGTTCAACTGATCAAGGGTAACAAAAGACAGACCCAGATTGATGATGTGGTCTCTAAGGTCTCTAAATAGATCTCATATTGGATCGATGTCTATCTTTCATATGGTGGGAGAGTCACTCTCATCAAGATTATCCTCTGTTCTTTTTCTAATGTACATTTTGCAAATGCTTAAAATGAAAAAAAATGACTCTAAGAACTGTGGAACTCATACTCAATAAATTCATGTGGGAAGGTCAGCACAAACAGATACACTGGATGAAATGGGACAAGCTTTGTCCCCCCTTGTCTTCTAGGGGTTTGAGTATCAAATCATTCCAACAACTCTATTAAATTTTCTATTGTAAACTCTAGATCAAGTTTGGAGATCAATCCTCTCTTTGGTCCAAAATTATGAATATGAAATACTGTAAGTTAATTCATCTTCTTACTGCTTTTAGAAAACCTAGTGATTCCAAAACCTGGACTTAACTACTAAAGGTCAGAATTGCTGCAGAAGATCTATTCATCTGGGAGGTTGCAGAGGGCAAGATTGATTTTGGTTTGGATAATTGGTTACTAGAGGGCAATAGTATTTCATCTTCTGACTATCCTGATAGGCACCTCCCCTTACCATTTCATAATTGTTGGTTAAATCATCAATAGAACCATAACATGCTGACAAAAATGGTAAACACTAAACAAAAAATTCACATTTCACAAGTTCCTATTACACCCTGTCTGCATGCAAAGAACTTTACAAAGAATCCTCACCATCTATCCTTCACAAAATATTCTTACTACAAACTGAACAATTGGTCTATTCTAGAATGGGGCAAACTTGTTTGGGTCAAATAACTTAGCCCAAATATGTCTTTATTTGCAAGGAGATATTTCCATAAGATTCTTCCTACAGATGACATCCTTAAGCTTAAAGGTTTAAGGGGACCATCTATGTGCTTTCTTTGTAATGCTCAGGAGAACTCCTTCTCTCATATCTTCTTTCAATGCCCTATTGTTAAATCTATTAGCATACATATGAAAATAAATCTACTTTTACCTCACTCTTTTTCTAACTATCACAATTTCATTTATTATTAAAGAACCTGGAAGGAGATTAAGGATGAAATCATCCCTGCATTATTACCTGGTTTCCTTGGATGGCTTGAAATAGCAACAAACATGATGGAGCTACTATCACTTCTGCTAGCATCATTACCAATTGCTTGACTTATATTTACAAGATTACTACCAACATGGGTTGCAACGTGAAGAACAAAGCTTGATGTTATATGAAAGAGTCTGCTCCAAAAAAACCCACCCCCTTCACATCAAGAAGATCTATTGAAGGAAACCATTGCAGCCTTCGATAAAATTTAACACTCATGGGAGCTTCAAGGAGTCTTTGCCTGATATGGGGGGCTTGTTCAGAAATCATACTGAAAATGTCTATTATATTTTCATTCACACATTTCTGCAGTTAAAAGCCTTACATGCTAAAGCTCAAGCTATGCTCTGGGCTCTCAAAATTGCTACTGCTATGGACTAGATTTATCTTCATATGGAACTTAATTCTTCTTGGCTAATTCAGCTCTTTAGGGAAGCTCACCCCCCTGGTTCATAGCTTCCTTACTCAAGCAGATTAAAGTCTTTTCCTCTCAATAAAACCTGCAGATCCTTTGGAGTTTAATCTCAGGAGAAGGAAATAGATGAGAAAATGGGCTTGCTATAAGGGGTGCTTCCTCCCGAGGTCCCATTTTAAATGTTTCTCCACTTTGTGATCTTGTGGTGTTCTCAACCTTATATTATATGAAACCCTGTTTCCTCTACTTAATGAATTTTCTTTTTTTTAAAAAAATATAGAGTGAGTGTGTGTGTGTGTGTGCATGTGTGTGCGTGTGTGTGTGTGAGAGAGAGAGGAGAGATAGAGAGAGAGAACATGTGGCCCCATACGTAGATTGAGGCCATGTTACTGCTTCACGTGTTGATTGAGACCTATTGGAGCTGCCCAAACACTTTCATTGCAGGAAGATAGATCAATACCTTTTTATAAAAGATCTTAAATAGAAAATTAATTTTTTAGTCCTATGTAAATCTTATTAATATTAATTTCTTGTAAGATCAGCACATGTATCTAAAAATCATATGAGTTAATAGCTGGACAAAAGAGGAGCTTCCAAGTGGATCATCTCAACATTTATGTATTCCATCATTGTGGGAAAAGAAAAAAAATAAATAATTAAAATTTAGATTATGATAATAAAACTTATGATGTTAAGTCTTTTTAAACCTCAAACCTTGGTAGTATATAGTTGATGAGTGGCAGGAAAGTATAAAGCATCCTGAAGAGTTGTAATATATGAGCCAACAATATTTACTAACAAAATGTTGTGAAGTGACCAGAGAAAATTATGTTGAGATTTCCATACCTATTTTATACTATTTTTGATGATATTTCACTTTAAAGAAAGATGTTTTTGATGTTTTATTGCAGGAATGATGAATTAGGGTCATTGGAGCAAAAAGATGCAAAAAGTGCGAATTTGGAGCGAAAAGGATGAAAATGTGAAGAATTGAACTAGGGCGCCAACAACGCCATCAACCCCGCCGACGGCGGGATTTTCTCGAGACTCCAGAATTACTTAATTAAGAAGGTCCGCCGTCGACACCCTAGAGGCCGCCGAAAGCGAGCTCGGTGGTTATGCCCAATCAGGCTTTGGATAAGGCCAAATTTTGAATGGATGCTTAGGCAACTCTTGGGAAAGCTCATCCACAACTTTAAGAGATTATTTTGGCCAAAAATTGAGAGAGCCTAGAAGTCCTGAAGAGTTCCTCAAGGTTAGAAAGGTTCTAATAGCGAGTAAAAATTATGAGGAATTCTTCAAGAGATTGTAAGAGTGGAGGGAAAATGAGAGATTTCTTCCTCCTTGCTGCTTCGNGTACTAAAATTACTTAAGGACAAGTAATAGTTAAGTTTGGGGGATTTTGACCAAAGAAAATACTAAAATTACTTGAGGACAAGTAATAGTTAAGTTTGGGGGATTTTGACCAAAGGAAAATAGTAGAACTAAAATTACTTGAGGACAAGTAATAGTTAAGTTTGGGGGATTTTGACCAAAGAAAAATATGTTGAGATTTTCATGCTATTTTATACTGTTTTTGATGATAGTGCACTTTAAAGAAATGTATTTTTGATGTTTTGTTGCAGGAATGATGAAATAGGGTCAATGGAGCAAAAAGATGCGAAAAGGAGCGAATTTGGAGCAAAAAGGACCAAAATGTGAAGAATTGACCTAGGACGCCAACGACGCCATCGACCCCACCGACGACGAGATTTTCCCGAGACTCCAGAATTAATTCATTAAGAAGCTCCGTCGACGGCGCCCTCGAGGCCGCCGACAGCGAGCTTGTCGGTTATGCCCAATCAGGCTTTGGATGAGGACAAATTTTGAAGGGATGCTTTGACAACTCTTGGGAAAGCTCATCCACAACTTTAAAAGAAGATTTTGGCTGAAAATTGAGAAGACTCTAGAGGTCGTAGAGGTTAGAAAGGTTCCATTAGCGTGTAGAGAGTTTACTAGAGTGTCTAAATTGTGAGGAATTCTTTGAGAGATTGTAAGAGTGGAGGGAAAGTGGTAGATTTCTTCCTCCTTGTCACTTCGAAGAGGAACTCTGTGTGCTGTAAAGAAAGAAAAAGATTCAGAGGAACTTCGAGGAGTTTTCTTGGTGAGAAATTAGAGATAAGTTTATTTATTATTATAGTTTGTATGATTAATTTTATATATAAATCCGAGTTTGTTGTGTTTTCTCCATGAGATCTGAGTAGTTCTCTCTGTCTTTCTCCTTGTCTTGAGATTTGTGAAATGGTGATTTGAATTGGTGAATCCATGAAAATGTTTAAGAAATTAAGATGATATTTTCACTTTGATCATAATTTACTTTCAATCTAAACAATTGATTTGTTAAAATAAGTTGAGTTTTACAACTAAAGTGAAGATTACATCCAAGATTCAGGGAGGTCAAAGCCCTTGGAAGCTGGGTGCAAATAAATAGGGAAATAATATTATCGGGCGTAGAATTGGAGATTTTAGAGTGACAT
>JXCR01059821.1:241532-261082 GCA_002079205.1 Phalaenopsis hybrid cultivar
GGAATCAGAAGCCTTAACATCCATTGAAGGGGGCCTCACACCGATCTTCGGATAATTTAAAATTTGAAGGGATCAGAAGCCTTAACATCCATTAAAGGGGGCCTCAAACCGATCCTCAGATATGGGGAGTCAAAATTTGGGTACTGACCCTAAGAGTCATATGAAAACAGTGTAGAGAGTTTGTGATGTTGAATTTGAAGAAATGTATCATGTGAAAAGGTGAATTTTGTTGAAGAAGATTTGAAGAGCTTTGTGGGGTTTTTTGTAGAATGTGAAATTCTACGAGGATGTGAAGAAAATTAGTGAAGATAAAGATGGTTGTGCTGCACGCACAAAAAGTAAGAAACTCTGAAAATGAGAGAATCTACTCAACAGATTCATTTTCTTTTCTTATTGTTTTTCATCACATTTAATTTTTCAAAATATGTCTTTAAAATTTTAATTTTAGTTGGTTGATTTTTCAAAAGAAATTTGTTTTGTTGTTTATTCATTTGTTATTATTTAAATTTGAATTTTATTTATTGTTAAAGATTTGTTGTTTCATTGTTTGTTCATTGAAATTCTAAACCAAAGTGTGGTTCGTGGCTTCCATCCATCGCACAAAAAGACAAATGATAAAAAGGCACATATCTGAGAGAAATTTCCATTAATCTGTTCCAATAAAGATGTTACAGATTGAACGTAGGCTAACACCTCAAAAAGGAACAATATATATAATCTATGTTTAAGTACATCTAGATCATCTCATGCCATGAATACATTCTAGGCTAAGCATATCAGATACATATCATGTTGCTTTTAAAAAAAAAGAAAGTGAACCCTCTAACCATCTGTACCAGGTACGACAAGCTCTTAATCAAGCAGACCTTCTAAGCCATGCTCTAGGATAAGAGTTCCCTTTGCATTTACTTATAGGTACAACCCTCTCATAGCTCATACATCAGTAGCTCTTCAAGTTCCGGGTCTGGCTAAAATCCATATGGCATTTTGTTGTCATCCATCCTACGGAAAGTCATGGACACCCTACGGTGTCTTACACCTGGAATGCAATGTTTGGTGACATCTGCACCATTGCCTTTAAGAACCAAGACTGAACTGACTGGTAGAGGAATCTCCACAGAGCCTCTAAACTCACTAGGGCCGATAATATCAATTTCTTTCCCAAATAAGATGTTACTTTTACTCATGAATGAGACCATACAAAAAGGCCTCACGAAATCATGGTGATCGATGTGAGGAGGAATGCAATCTCCCTCATCATAGAAGTTGATAATACAACTATTTGGAATGCAGGTAGCAGACAGAATACTTCATTTGACCATTCTTTTGATCATCCACTTTATCATTGGTAGTAGTGGATCTACTTGATCGTGTATGAGAATCCCAGGAGGATTCCCCTATCTGCCATTTGTGAAGTTGTAGCAGCAACCCATTGGATAGTAATCCTCCCTTTTCGTCCCATCCATTTCCTTGGCTCGGAATAGGTCCTTTCCATAAGTAAACCTACTTGACCTCTGTCCCTTAGGATAAAAATGCAATCAAGAAAACTTTGTTCGTTAGTCTCTGAGAAGACTCTGGTATACAGTTATAATCCCTCTAGTATATTGATGAATTTTCCCTGAACTTCTTCATAAAATTTAAAATCTTTTTTATTTACTTTGCTTATTTTATAGTACTCCATCGTCCTAGGGGTCGGTAGCTGTCGCGGGCGTTCTTCCCTCTGAACATTGGCAGGAACCCTAACTGGCACTGGTTGATCTGGAACACGAGACTCAGCGTCTAACAGGTTGTACGACCCTGGGCTCAATGGTACATAATGATTTGTCCCTAGTGGGACGTATGGCTCATCCATCATAAAATCTAAAGTCTGAGACCCATCTGTGCAGGAGATATACCCTTCAAATATACTGAAACATTGTAAATGTAGAACACTGTAATACGGGCATTCTACAAACACCCCCGTGGTTGATGTCTCGGCCGGTATTTCATTGTTGCACGTTCGAAAACCCTTACATAAAACACTTGAAACTGAAAGTGTATCTGACTCTGCAACGAACCCCGGTTCTTCATTTGTGGTGGGTAGGCTAACAGAACTTTCTTTCATGTTCGGATCATAAATATGCCCCTCAAGAATAAGGGTGAGTAAGTTGTTCTTCTCTCTTTAACAATTGTGTTCTTGTCGTAGAAAAGCTCTCTGCTTCTTGCGGCTGGCGTTCCTGTATTGCGTCCTGCGAAGCAAAGTACTTGGCATTCGTTCGTTATTGGTGGCTACTAGGCCTCTAACTGGTGAAGCTACCATGGAGGGCAGACAACTGGGCCCTTTTATTGGATCTTTCTCTGTTATCACGTTCTTGCCTTTGTGTGATACATCATCTTTGGTGGTCACCCTCAGCAGTGAAGGAAATCCCTCTTTCTCCCTACAACTGACTATATTCATGAGAGGACCTTCATAGTCCATGTCAACCTGGTTAAAATTAATATTGAATTCTATGGTACCACCCTGCGGCGCCATCTCCTCATTTAGTGCGAGGCTCCAACCATCCTGGAAAGCAAAGATCAGCCTCTATCTCGACATTTTTCTACAGACGATAGGAAAAACATCAGTGGGCCAAAACTTGGCATGAACAAGAACAAAATAAAATATTTATTAAAGTAAATTTTAGTTTGTTTTAGTGAAATAAATTGTTTATTTATGTATGAATTTAATTTTGTGGAACATTATACTTAAAAGGTGGAAAGGAGAAATTTTGAAGTTTAAAATATTTTTTCAAAATTTTCATTATATTGAGGTTAATTACAAAATTTGGACCCGATCATAGATATTTGACCACATAGATAACCCCAAAATAATCAAAGTTTGAAAGTTTCAAAGCAAATAGAGGTAAGCAATATCAGGCTACGTAATAGGTTTTCAGATATCGTCCATTTATTGGTAACATGGGTCTTTTGCCCTGAAAGTCCACTAACTGGCAGGCTCCTCCCGTGTAGACTTTTTCAACGACAAATGGTCCTTCCCAAGTTGGCTCGAATTTTCCAACTATTTTGCGGCGTGCAAGAATATGCCTTTTGAGCACAAGTACGAGCTCACCAACTTTGAATGTCCTTGGGCAGACCAATTTGTCATGGGCTTGTACCATCTTTGCCTAGTCAAGCTCCAAATGTTGTTGTGCTTCTAGTCAATTTCCCTCAAGATTCTCCAGTTCTTCAAGTCTGAGTTTTGCACTTTCTATTGTTGTGAGTTGGTTGGCAACAACAACTCTAAGAGACAGTGTTTAGATTTTTAGCGGTAGTACGACCTCGGACCCGTACACGAGCATATAGGGTGTACAATGAGTGGGAGTCCTGAAAGTCATCTGGTAGGCCCACAAGGCTTCTAATAGTTTGTTGTGCCAATCTCTTTTATTTTCATCTAGTGTTTTCTTCAAAATTTGTACCATTGTTTTGTTGAAGGCTTTAGCCAGACCATTTGCTCTGGGACAGTAAATTGTAGAGTATCTCCAATCTATCCCATGTATTTTGACAAAATTATTGATATTGGTGCTTTTGAAAGCTGTCCCATTGTCGGAAATTATTCTTTGTGGTACTCCAAAACGGTAGAAAATTTTGCTTTTGAAAAATTGAAGGACGTGTTGTGTCGTAACCTCACGTAACGATACTGCCTCTGCCCATTTAGAGAAGTAATCTATAGCGGCAAGTATAAACATGTGTCCTTTGGAAGATGGAGGGTTTATTGGACCTATTATGTCTGTGCCCTAACACTTGAATGACCACGAGGCAACAGTTAGGTGTAGCACATTAAGATGCTGGTGTAAGACCACTCAATGCACTTAACATTAGTGACATTTTCTGGTTATATCCATGCAATCAGACATCAATACTGGCCAATAATACCCGAGCCTTTTGATCTTCATTTTCATTTTCGACCCTAAGTGATGAGCGCCATACAATCTGGCATGTACCTCTTTGACAATATTCTTTGCTTTGCTCAAACACTACAGCCACATTCGATCGAATGATCTCCTATAGAGAACGTTTCCCACCATGGCGTAAGACATGACCCTTTTTGTGATATGATGTGCTTTAGACTTGTCTTCTAGCAGCTTTCCAGTATGAAAATATTCTATTAATGGTTTGCGCCAATCTTCATTGATGTCTGCAACTGTATTTATTGTTTATTATTTCTTCTTTTCTGGGATAAGACTGTATTCCTTGCACTATGATTTCAATGGAATCCTCTATGGGACATGCCATCTCCTTAGCAAGTTTTGCTAGAGCGTTGGCATGGGCATTTGTCTCCCCTAGGAATCTGGTAGAAAGTCACATCAGGAATCTGCTGCAGGAGCTTCATCATGTACTGATGGTATTATGCTAATCCTGGTTTCAGAATTCTGTATTGTCCAACTATTTACTGGATGACGAGTTGGGAGTCGCCATTTATGGCAATGTTTGTTATATCCATTGAGATTTCCATCCCCAATCCAGTGATTAAAGATTCATATTCTGCCTCATTGTTGGTGCACGGCTCTGTCAGTTGGTATGAGAACCTCAACGTACATTTATCTGGTGTGATAAAGATCAAAATAATCCATGCTTTGCCTAGTATAACTGTGCCTAATCCTTTATCTTTTCTAGCTGACGAAGCACCATCAAAGTACATCTTCCAGCATTGTACACTGGAGAATTCCATTTATAGTATTTGCTCGTCTCGTAACTCGTTGTTGAGAGAGGACCCAGCTGGCAGTGGGTATGCAGTAAGAAGGTTTACTAGTATCAGTCCCTTGATAGCACGGAGAGGAACAAAAGTTATATCAAATTGCAATAAGATCATCGACCATCTTGCTAAACGTCCGAAGAGTGTTGGTCGGGTCATTAGATATTGTAATGGATTAACTTTCCAAATTAGAGTAATCTTATGAGAAAGCATGTAATGTCTAAGATTTTGGGCGGCAAAAATTGATGCCATACAATGCTTATCAATAGGTGGATACCTTATCTTTATCGGTATTAGGCGACGACTCAAGTAGTAGAGTGCATTTTCTTTACCCTCATCATTGACTTGGGCTAAGAGGGCTTCAAGAGAGTCATCTAAGGCCGCAGTATAAAGTATCAACAATTTCCTTGGGATAGGGGCTGCCAAGACAGTAGGTGTCATTAAATATTGTTTAATGTCCTCTAAAGCCCGTTGACATTTCTCTTCACGAATAAATTTGGAGTCCTTTTTAATTAATACCGAGAAAGGCTGACACTTACCTGAGAGATTAGAGATAAAACATCTCAGTTATGTCAACTTCCCCTGGAAGGAACATAGTTGTTTTAAGGTTTTAGGAGGAGGCATTTCCAAGATAGCTTTAATTTTATCCGGGTCGATCTCGATTTCCCGATGACAATCAATGAATCCCAGAAATTTCTCGAAAGTAACGCCGAAGGCGCACTTTAAGGATTCATTTTAAGGTCATATCGTCATAATCGTTCAAATAGATTCCTCAAATCGTACAAATGGTCTATCTTTTGTTTACTTTTGATGACCAAATCATTCACTTAACATTCTACTTAGTTGTGAATGAGGTCATAAAAAATTTTCATCTTTGCGCGCTGATATGTTGCTCTGGCATTTTTTAGGCTAAACGACATCACTGTGTAGAAGAAAATTTTGATCGGTGTTCTAAAGTCTATAAGTGCTGCATCCTCGGGAGGCATCTTGATTTGGTTGTATCCCGACGATCCGTCCATGAAGGAGAAAATTTCATGTGTTAAAGCGATATCCACCATCATTTCTGGTCTGGGTAGTAGAAATTTTCTTTTGGACATGTCTTGTTCAAATCTCTAAAGTCAACACAAACACGGATCTGTCCATTTTTCTTCTTAACAGGTACAATGTTAGCTAACCATATGGGGTATTGTTCTTCTTTTACAAAGTTGGCATCTATTAATTTCCTTACCTCGACGATGACTTGTTGTTATATTTCAAGGTGCATTCTCCTGGGAGCTTGTTTTACTGAGGTTATATTCTTGTCCACCCCGAGTTTATGGACTGCAACCTCTGCTGACAGTCATGGCATTTCATTATAGTTCCATGCGAAGCAATCTTTGAATTCTGTTAATAGTATAATCAATTTTGCAGATTCTTTGTCATTGAGTAGAGAACTTATAAATGTAGGCCAGGGTTGTTCTTCAGTCCCAAGGTTAATCTCTTTCAATTCCTCAACGGTAGATTTAATTTCCTCCTTAAATTCCAGGGGAGCATCTATTATTAGTTGATCAGTAGAGTCATCCTCTATATCGAGGCAATCCTCTTCTGACTCACCAGTAACAACCATTCAAAATTCATAATCATCGACTGGTCCGACTGTACCAAATTAGAGACCCTCTTTTGAATTTGGACTTTGACTTTTACCATTCTATAATTTTTTTAAAAGTTGAAATTTATCTTTTGGCATTTGTTTTGGCAAGTGTCCCTGTTGAATCAACTTTCGAACACAAGGCGAGAAGTAACCAAAAGGCAATTCCATTAATTCATTAGAATCATCATCCAAAACATGTTTCAGGTTCCATTAATTCATTAGAATCAACATCCAAATTTACATGTTTTTTAAGCTCAGTAGAGGTAGGCATTTCCATTAATTCATTAGAATCAACATCCAAATTTACATATTTTTCAAGCTCAGTAGAGGTAGAAGCATGGTAAAATTTGATTGGCTTTATACCAACACTACAAACGTCCTTGACCTCTAAACTCTCGACCTTTTGAGGGAGAATTGGAGTAAGGGTTATAGCATTCACATAGTGGTTTATCCGATCATACATTATTTTATATTCATTTTTCTCTGTATCTTCTAGGGTTATCTCATAATGAGGTCTCTTCCATCTTGTCATCATTATCTCATCTTCAGAACTGTCTTCATCACCAATGTTGATGGTTGGCCTAGTCCGTTCAACAAGTAAATTGATCCTTCCTTGTCCACGTCCCCGGCCTCGACCTCGGGTGCGTGACCAGAGGAAAATATGTTGAGATTTTCATACCTATTTTATACTATTTTTAATGATATTGCACTTTAAAGAAAGGTATTTTTGATATTTTGTTGCAGGAATAATGAATTAGGGTCAATAGAGCAAAAAGATGCAAAAAGGAGCGAATTGGAGCGAAAATGACCAAAATGTAGAGATTTGAACTAGGCCACCGACGAAGCCCTCGACCCCGCCGACGACGAGTTTTTCCCGAGGCTATAGGACAATTCTCCAGAAGTTCGCTGACGGATCCCTTGAGGCCGCCGACTGCGAGCTCGGCAGTTATGCCTACTCAAGCTTTGCATAAGGCCAAATTTTGAAGGGATGCTTAGGTAACTCTTGGGAAAGCTCATCCACAACTTTAAAAGAAGATTTTGGTCAAAAATTGAAGAGTTTCTAGTGGTCCTGGATCTTAGAAAGGTTCCAATAGTGTGTGACAATTGTGAGGAATTCTTTGACAGATTGTAAGAGTGGAGGGAAAGTGAGAGATTTCTTCCTCCTTGCTACTNTTTTCAATGCTTATATTTTTTTTTCTTTTTTTTTTCCAATGGGAAGGACTATAAAAAATCTTGCAGAAAATACGACGGCAATGGCTGAATGCATGTGGCATCCTCAACAGTTCCTGACATCTAAATCGGGAAGCCGGGCTATTCACGTGCATGTAATTTTATTCTATAANATTTTTTCTTTTTTTTTTCCAATGGGAAGGACTATAAAAAATCTTGCAGAAAATACGACGACAATGGCTGAATGCATGTAGCATCCTCAACAGTTCCTGACATCTAAATCGGGAAGCCGGGCTATTCACGTGCATGTAATTTTATTCTATAAATTTATAGTTAGTGTTTTGAATTGAAATTATTTTTTGAGGTGCCTAAAATAAACTGTGGCTGAAGGGAGAAAAGAAGAGGTTAGCCACGAAGCCAAATGCCGTCGTTTAAGCTTTTGGAAATTATTTTGAAATACTAGGCCTCTAGTCCGTTGACCTTATTTTCTGACTTGTGTTTAAACTGAATCATTTGAAGTGAATGTNCGTGTCTGAAGGGAGAAAAGAAGAGCTTAGCCACGAAGCCAAAAGCCGTCGTTTAAGCTTTTGGAAATTATTTTGAATTACTAGGCCTCCAGTCTGTTGACGTTATTTTCTGACTTGTGTTTAAACTGAATCATTTGAAGTGAATGTTGAGCAAATTTCAAATTCTAATTTAATAAAACTGAATTTTAACTCAATAAAAATTTAAATTATCCAAAATAAATCCAAATATGACCCATTTTTAATCAAATCCTAAAAAAATTAACCTAAATTCTACCTTAATCAACAAAACTCTCGATTGTATGTCCCAGCATCCTATGATAAGGGCAGTGCAACGGATGATCATTCTTGTGCTTCTTGGGCTCTAGAAACTGGAAGTAGGATCTCTTAATCAGGCTGCGAAACATCTTACCAACTGCTTCATCCTTAAAAGGATAGACCTTTTCAGGAGCTCTGACAAGGTGCAGTTTCCCTTTGTCTGATGATACCTCTACTGAGATGACTGTTGATCATATTGTTGTGGCAGTCTATAACTTTGTCGTGGTCGCTCCATCTGAATATGCATTAGTTACTTGCCTTTATCCACTGCTGCGATAGTCTCGAATTTCTTCTCGAAGGCTTTAACTGGTTTCTGGTTATCGCTCCTTCCCAAAAAATTAACCTGTTTAGCCTCTTCTTGAAGACTGTCGGCCTTGCTGAGAAATTTCTCGAAAGTCTTAATGGTAAACCCTTGAGGAGAAATGTTATTGGGCCATGGATACTCTTCAACAGAATCTAAATCGCATATTGTTCTTGGAATTGTGGTTTGCATTTCGGGCTAAAATTTCTCCATCGTAAAATATAGTCCACCAATTCTCATATGGTCATTGTTTCTCGACCACAAGATCACCGAAGGTGGTGTAGTGTTGAGCCCCAGCAAACCTCTTAACAAATAGGTTTTCCAATTCTATGAATGTTTTTGCTGAACCATTTGGCAGTTCCGCATACTGATCCTGACTTTTTATATTCAACAGTATAACAATGACTTTAATTATAATTTTCACTTATATTTCCTTACTTTACAACAGAACCAAAAACTTGATCTTGAAGAAAATAAGAGTTTAACTTTTTAATTCATATATTGGGATACTACGCAAGTATACGTATCGTTATCAAGTAATATAAGACTTTTTATTAAGACCTGAATATCGAACCCACAGGACAATTATGCAATATGCACTATTGAACAACAAACTTTCTATTCTAAAAAGACAATTACTTAAACTATAGATATTTTCATAGTATTAAATTCAAATATTTTTGGTATTTTAGATATTTTGACAAAACAGTAAAACTTCTAAAGATAACTTGAGTTTATGTAAAAGAAAATCACTTTATATGAAAATACATTTCTCCTGATCATGAATCAGTAAAAAGTATAAGAGTTATATTATGAAAGTATGCTAATTGTGTTGTGTCAAATATTAGCAATTATATTTTTTACCCTTACTAGAGATTTTATAAAGAACATTGGCTAATTTAAAATTTAAATAGTTCTAAAGACCGGCTAGACAGTGAAGATATTAGCTCTCACTATAGAGTTCCCTCGATTCCCTTCTCTTGGGCGCTAAGATCTCGTATCAGAACCTAAAATAATAAACCAAGTTGGGGGCTTTAACATGTCACTTTAAAGTCATCTAACTCTACATCCTTCAAAGATTATTTCCCTATTTATTTGCTCTAAATCATATGAATTACATTCTCATTCATACAACCTCATGTGATTCTTTCTAATTGTTGACTAAGACAATACCATTCCGGTTCTTACATGTTCTCACAACAAATTTTAACATTTAGATGGATCGGATCAAGAAGTAACTGAAGTACATGAGATTAAATCATCACAACTTCTTCCAACATTAAAGATTAATACTCTCAACAACTTCTATCCAACACTTTAATTACTTATCATTTGAAGGAGGAAGATAAAAAAAACTACTCAGAATCCATGGAGAAAACAAAACCACGCTTTCGTTTAAAAGTAGAAATCATTGTCAAACCAACAAAAAGTCTCGATTAAAACCAAAAGTAGTTCAAAACAAAATATAAAAACTTATCTCAAATCCTCTACCAAACTCTTAAAGTTTTTTTGAATCTCTTCTCTTTTACAACACTCTTAAAATAAACTAAAAATAAAAAGGATAAAGTAAATTTGTGTGGTGCATGAAAATCTCTCCAAAACTATCTCTCAAAACTCCTTAGGACTCCTCCTCGTCAAACTCTTTCTAGAACTTTCAAGCACCACCTTCAAATGTCTCAACCTCCTTCTTTTATAAATTTCCCAAGAGGTGCCTTGGAAATTCTTCAACATGTGTCCAAATTCCATGTATTCTCTAAGGGATGCCTGACCAGAGGAAAATATGTCGATATTTTCATACATATTTTATATTATTTTTAATCATATTACACTTTAAAGAAAGATATTTTTGATGTTTTGTTGCAGGAATGATGAATTAGGGTCAATGGAGCAAAAAGATGTAAAAAGGAGCAAATTTGGAGCGAAAAGGACCAAAATGTGGAGATTTGAACTAGGTCGCCGACGTCGCCCTCGATGCCGAGTTTTTCCTGAGGCTACAAAACAAAATTCTCCAGAAGTTCGCCGACGGCGCCCTTGAGGCTTCCGACGGCGAGCTCGGCGATTATGCCTACTCAAGCTTTAGATAAACCAAATTTTGAAGGA
This sequence comes from Phalaenopsis hybrid cultivar, assembly GCA_002079205.1. Lineage (NCBI taxonomy): Eukaryota > Viridiplantae > Streptophyta > Magnoliopsida > Asparagales > Orchidaceae > Phalaenopsis > Phalaenopsis hybrid cultivar. The sequence continues at coordinate 252,287 of JXCR01059821.1, forward strand.
ATGCTTAGGTAACTCTTGGGAAAGCTCATCCACAACTTTAAGAGAATATTTTGGTCGAAAATCTAAAGAGTTTAGAGAGTCTAGGAGGGGCTATAGGTCTTGGATGTTAGAAAGGTTCCAATAGTGTGTAACAATTATGAGGAATTCCTTGAGAGCTTGTAAGAGTGGAGGTAAAGTGAGAGATTTCTTCCTCCTTGCTACTTTGAAGAGGAATTCTCTATGTTGTAAAGAAAGGAAGAGATTCAGAGGAACTTTGAGGAGTGTTCTTGGGGAGAAATTAGAGATAAGTTATNAAGAAAAAAGGACCAAAATGTGAAGATTTGAACTAGGGTGCCGATGGCGAGATTTTCCCAAGACTCTAGAATTAATTCACTTAGAAGGCCCGCCGACGGTGCCCTCGAGGCCGCTGACGGCAAGATCGGCAGTTATGTCCAATTAGGCATTGGATAAGGACAAATTTTGGGGGGTGCTTAGGCTACTCTTGGGAAAGCTCATCCACATCTTTAAAGAGAAGACTTTGGCCGAAAATAGAAAAGGGGAGACTCCAAATTGAAGTGTGAAAAAAGTGTAGAGAGTCTAAATTGTGAGGAATTCTTCAAGAGATTGNCATTTGTATTGTGACAAATAGAAGCAATTTTATTTCTCTACCCTTAGTCAAGTGTTATAGAGAATTGTTGGCTAATCTTAGGTTCAATCTCTAAATCCGTGGTTAGGTGACCAAAGGAAAATATGTTGAGATTTTCATACCTATTTTATACCATTTTTAATGATATTGCACTTTAAAGAAAGATATTTTTGATATTTTGTTACAGGAATGATGAATTAGGGTCAATGGAGCAAAAAGATGCAAAAATGAGCAAACTTGGAGTAAAAATGACCAAAATGTAGAAAACTGCACTAGGGCGCCGACAGCGCCCTCAAGGCCGCCGACGACGGGATTTTCCTGAGGCTACAGGTCAAATTCTCTATAAGGCCGCCGACTGCGCCATCGAGGCCGCCGACGGGGCGATCGACTGTTAGGAGACATGTACAATGGATAAGGCCGGATTTTGGAGGGGTGTGTAAGCAACTCTTGGAAAAATTCATCCACATCTTTAAATAGAACATTTTGACCGAAAATAGAGAAGAAGATAGAGAGGAGAAGAGGGAAGAGAAGAGAAGAGGAGCAGACTTTTGGAGACCTGGAGGTTAGATAGGTTCCATTTGAGCTTGCTAGAGCGTATAATTGTGAGGAATTCTTCGAGAAATCGTAAGAGTGGAGGGAAAGTGAGAGATTTCTTCCTCCATGCTANTGAGCTTTTCTCGAGGCTACAGGACAAATTCTCTAGAAGGCCGCCGACGGTGGGATCGACGGTTATGTGGCATGTACAATGGATAAGGCCTGATTTTGGAGGGGTGCGTAAGCGAATCTTGGGAAAACTCATACACATCTTTAAAGAGAACATTTTGGCCGAAAATAAGAGGGGGGAAGGAGGTTTAGAAAGGTTGGGAGAGACTTTTGGAGGTTTGGAGAGGCTTTTAGAGCTTGTTAGAGTGTATAATTGTGAGGAATTCTTCGAGAAATTCTAAGAGTAGAGGGAAAGTGAGAGATTTCTTCCTCCTTGCTACTTCGAAGAGGAATTCTGTGTGCTGTAAAGANAGAAGGCCACCGACTACGGGATCGACAGTTATGTGTACTTGTACAATGTATAAGGCCGGATTTTGGAGGGTTGCATAAGCAACTCTTGAGAAAACTCATCCATATCTTTAAAGAGAAGATTTTGGCCAAAAATAGAAGAGTCGTGAAGGTTATATAGGTTCCATTAGTGTGTAGATAGCATGCTAGAGTGTGTAACTATAAGGAATTCTTCAAGAAATTGTAAGAGTGGAGGGAAAGTAAGAGATTTTTCCTCCTTTCTACTTCGAAGAAGAATTCCGTGCACTGTAAAGAAAGGAAGAGATTCAGAGGAACTTCAAGGAGTGTTCTTGGGGAGAAATTTAGAGGTAAGTTATTTACTTATTGTAGTTTGTATGACTTTGATTTAATATATGAATTCCAAGTTTTGTTGTGTTTTTCCCATGAGATCTGAGTAGTTTTCTCAGTCTTTCTCATTATCTCGAGATTTGTGAAATGGTGATTTGAATTGGTGAAGCCATGAAAATGTTTAAGAAATNTTCCTTGTCTTGAGATTTGTGCAATGGTGATTTGAATTGGTGAAGCCATGAAAATGTTTAAGAAAATGTGATGATCTTTTCAGTTCGATCTTAATTTACTTTCAATCTGGCCAATTGATTTGTTAAAATATGTTGAGTTTGACAACTAAAGTGAAGATTACATCAAAGATTCAAGGAGGTCAAAGCCCCTGGAAGTTGGGTACAAATAAATAGGGAAATATTACTATTGGGCGTAGAATTGGAGATTTTAGAGTGACAGACNGAGTTATTTACTTGTTCTAGTTTGTATGACTTTAACTTTATATATGAATTTCAAGTTTTGTTGTGTTTTCCCCATAAGATCTGAGTAGTTTTCTCTGTTCTTCTCCTTGTCTCGAGATGTGTGAAATGGTGATTTGAATTGGTGAAGCCATGAAAATGTTTAAGAAATTGTGATGATCACTTCACTTTAATCTTAATTTACCTTCAATCTGACCAATTGATTTGTTAAAATATGTTGAGTTTTACAACTAAAGTGAAGATTTCATCCAAGATTCAGGGAGGTCAAAGCCCTTGGAAGTTGGGTGCAAATAAATAGGGAAATAATTTATCGGGTGTAAAATTGGAGATTTTAGAGTGATAGACTAAAATCCCCAATTCGGTCCTATCGTTTGGGTGTCAAGATTCAGGGAGGTCAAAGCCCTTGGAAGTTGGGTGCAAATAAATAGGGAAATAAAATTAATCAGGTGGACTAAAATCCCCAATTCGGTCCTATCGTTTGGGTTGAAGAATTGGAGATTTTAGAGTGACAGACTAAAATCCTTAATTCGGTCCTATCGTTTGGGTGCAACTTGGTGATTGTAGAGTGACAAACTAAAATCCTTAATTCGGTCCTATCATTTGGGTGTTGAAGTGTAGATGTTAGAGGTCAAAGCCCTTGGAAGTTGGGTGCAAATAAATAGGGAAATAATATTATCGGGCATAAAGATCAAAGCCCTTGGAAGTTGGGTGCAAATAAATAGGGAAATATTATTATCGGGCATAGAATTGTAAAAGCCCTTGGAAGTTGGGTGCAAATAAATAAAGAAATAATATTATCGGGCGTAGAATTGGACCAAGCCCTTGGAAGTTGGGTGCAAATAAATAGAGAAATAATATTATCGGGCGTAGAATTGGAGCTCTTGGAAGTTGGGTGCAAATAAATAGGGAAATAATATTATCGGGCGTAGAATTGGAGATTTTCAAAGCCCTCGGAAGTTGGGTGCAAATAAATAGGGAAATAATATTATCGGGCGTAGAATTGGAGATTTTAGATTGAGAGACTAAAATCCTCAATTCGGTCCTATCGTTTGGGTGCTGAAGTGTAGATCTTAGCCTTCAGGTGAGGGGAACATGGGAGCTCCAAAGTGAGAGTCGGTATCCTCCCAGCCTAGCCGTAGATTCAGTAAACAAGCGTAGGATTGGTCAATGTTCTTTATGCCTGGACCAAATGGTAAAGAATAGGTATGCTCCTATTTGACACAATATAATTTAAACTAATTCACTTTATCTATTCACTATAATTTTTTGACAAGGAGAATGATGCTTTCTTATATATTGAATATCACATTTAAACCCTCATTAGTATCATTAGTTATTTAATAGTTATTAAAATTACATATTTATTTCATTTGTCTATTAGTGACAGATAAGCAAATTGAACTTCATTTTTGTGATTAAAGTATTGCTTTTCTAAAATCTTAGTTCGCAGTTCTAGACCACTCCCTATGGGATCGATATCTAGGACTCCATTAGAGCCCTATATTACTTGAGCGATATGTAAGGTCTTAGTCCATAATTCTAAACTACTCCCTGTGGGATTGATATCTAGGACTCCATTAGAGCCCTATATTACTTGAGCGATATGTATAATTGTGTTGACAAATTTGACTTTAACATTATTGAATATTATATATATATACATCTTTATTAAATCAAACATATCGTAATTTGACTTTAACATTATTGAATATTATATCTATACATCTTTATAATCATATATATATATATATGATTTTGCACAATTATTGAATATTTTATACACATCTTTATCAAATCTATAACTGTTATCAAGTTTTTGGCGACTCTATTAGAGCCCTATATTACTTGAGTGATACGTATACTTGCGTTGATAAGTGTGACTTTACAATTATTGAATATTTTTATACATACATCTTTATCGACTCTATAACTGCTATTAAGTTTTTGGTGCAGTTGCTGAATTATATACATCCATCTTTATCGAATCCATAACTGTAATTAAGTTTTGGTACAGTTGCTGAGGAATTAAATCTTTTAGCAGCAGTATTAAATCTGTCCATATTTATCTTATATTTTAAGCATATATAAAGTCGCTGTGAAGTTTTTGGCGCCGTTTCATCCATATTTATCTTATATTTTAAGCATATAAAAAGTCACTGTCAAGTTTTTGGCGCCGTTGTCAGGGAGTGATTGAGTGAGTCATTTTTAACTTATACTTTTGAGCATATATAAAGTCGTCGGTCAAGTTTTTGGCGCAGTTGCCGGAGATTTAAATCTTCTAGTAGCGCTGTCAAATTCTTGTATTTGTTGCGTTATAAAAAAATCGCGGTCAATGACAAGTTGAGAGTCACCATAGATGACAATGTTTGTTATATCCATTGAGATTGTCAATTCCAATCCGGTGAATAAAGCTTCGTATTCTGCTTCATTGTTGGTGCACGACTCTGTCAGGTGGTATGAGAACCTCATCATACCCTTATCTGACATAATTAGGATCAAACCGATCCCTACTTTGTCTGGTATAACTTCGCCTGATCCTTTGTATTTCCTGGCTGATGAAGTACCATCGAAGTACATTTCCCAGTGTTGCGCATTGGAAAATTCCATTTGTAGTATTTGCTCATCTGGTAGCTTGTCCTTGAGAGAGGACCTAGCTGGTAGTGGGTGTGCAGCGAGAAAATCTGCTAGTACTTGTCCCTTGATAGCACGGAGGGGCACAAAAGTTATATCGAATTGCAATAAGATCATTGAGCACCTCGCTAAACGTCCAGAGAGTGTTGGTCGGGTCATCAGATATTGCAATGGATTAACTTTCAAAATTAGGGTAATCTTATGAGAAAGCATGTAATGTCTAAGCTTTTGGGCGGCGAAAGTTAATGCTAGATAATGCTTCTCAATAGGTGGATACCCTATCTCCGTCGATATTAGACGACGACTCAAATAGTAGAGTGCATTTTCTTTACCCTCATTATTGACTTGGGCTAAGAGGGCTCTGAGAGAGTCATCCAAAGCCGCGGTATAAAGTATCAACGGTTTCCCTAGGATAGGGGCTGCCAAGATAGGAGGTGTCATCAAATATTGTTTGACGTCCTCAAAGGCCCGCTAACATTTCTCTTCCCAAATTAATTTGGCATCCTTTTTAATTAATGCCGAGAAAGGCTGCCACCTACGTGAGAGATTAAAAATAAAGTGTCTCAGATATGCCAACTTCCCCTGGAAGGAACATAGCTATTTCAAGGTTTTAGGGGGAGGCATTTCCAAGATAGCTTTAATCGTATCCGGGTCGATCTCAATTCCCCGATGAAGGACAACGAATCCTAGAAATTTCCCAGAGGTAACGCCAAAGGCGCACTTTAATGGATTCATTTTAAGGTCATATCATCGTAACCGTTCAAACACAATCNTCATTTTAAACTATAAAAAATATGGGGTTAGTTTGATTTCATACTTCAACGTCCTTCCGAAGCGGGCGACGAGATTTCGATTCCGACGACCGACAGTTTCTTACGGGCAACCCACAAACAAACCACGCCCGAAATAACGCCGACACGACCTCATACACAATCAAGTAGAATGCTACGTGGATGATCTGGTCACCAAAAGTANAGACAAGAAATTTGAATTTACTGAAAGCTGTTTAAATGCCTTTGAGTTATTAAGGGAANGCCAACTTTTCGAAAAGGACAAGAAATTTGAGTTTACTGAAAGCTGTTTAAATGCCTTTGAGTTATTAAAAGATGCAGCCTCTATTATAGTTTCACCTAACTGGGAGAAACCATTTGAACTAATGTGTGATGCTAGGTGGCCCCTATTATACTTTCACCTAACTGGGAGAAACCATTTGAACTGATGTGTAATGCTAGTGAGGTTTTACCTAACTGGGAGAAACCGTTTGAACTGATGTGTGATGCTAGTGATTATACTATTGGCGCTGTCCTTGGACAAAGGTATGAAAAGATTTTTAAGGTGATATACTACGCTAGTAAAACTCTTCATGATGCTCAAATTAACTATACTGTACTGAAAAAGAGCTACTAGCTATCGTATATTCTTTAGATAAATTTTGATCTTATTTAATTGGAGCTAAATGNCCCCACAGATATTTTACTTAGTGACTCTGAGATAAACTCTAAAGAGATGAATGATGAGAAATTTAAAATTATCAAATAAATATTTAGAAGAGAATTCGAGGAAATGTTTTGAAAGAACTTTGAGTTGAGAGATAAGGATAAAGAGATTGAAAGACCAATGGAAGAAATTCTTAAGGAATTAGAAAAACCTATTTCCTCAACTAAGATAAATATAGAAAGACCACATTTGTCATTTACTCAGTACCAAGGGGAAGAATTAAAAGATAACTTGAAACAAAAGAGCAATCTAGAAGAACTTGATCCAGAATTTGAATTATCTTGAGAGAATCCGATCCAAAATTTGAGAGTCATGAAATATCTTATAAAGATCTATTTCTTATAAAATTTTAGGATGATATTAATATGAAAATTGAGAAAATCACTAGAANTTTTGCTAGTAAAACTCTTAATGATGCACAAATTAACTATATTCTTACTAAAAAAGAGTTACTGGCCATTGTGTATGCTTTAGATAAATTTAGTTCTTATTTAATTGGAGCTAAATGTGTTGTGCACACTCATCACTCTGCTATTAAATATCTAATGCAAAAGAATGATGCCAAACCAAGGTTGATTAGATGGATATTTTTGAAGCAAGAATTTGATTTTGTGGTTATGGATAGAAAGAGAGCTGATAATCAAATTGATGATCATTTATTAAGATTAGAAAATCATGAATTATCTGACACTGACAATAAAATTACCGACAGTTTCCCTGATGAACAACTTTATAATATTAACGAGTGGAAAATATCATGGTATGCGGATGTTGTTAACTATATTGTAAGTGATATTTTGTCACCTATGCTGACATTGCAACAACAAAGGAAATTTATTCATGATGAAAAAGCATATTTTTGGGATGAGCCTTATTTATATAAACAATGTAAGGATCTGATTATGAGAAGATGTGTACCTTATGAAGAAACTTAGCTAATCATTCAGAAATGTCATGAATTTGAATTTGGAGGATATTTTGGGATTGATAAAACTGCTTATAAAATTTTACAAGCTGTATTTTATTGGCCCACTATCTTTAGAAATATTTATAGATACATAAAAACTTGTGATCAATGTCAATGAGTAGGCAATATATCTAGAAGAAATGAAATGCCTCTGAATTTTATGTTACAAGTTGAGATCTTTGATGTTTGGGGATTAGATTTCATAGGACCATTTATTCCTTCATTTGGGAACTTATATATATTAATTGCAGTAGACTACATTTTTAAGTGGATTGAAGCACAAGCTTTACCTCGTTGTGATGCTAAAAGTGTTTCAAGGTTTTTAATGAAAAATATTTTCACTAGATACGAAATGCCTAGAATGATTATCACATACGGAGGATCCCATTTTAGAAATAAATACATTTAGAGATTGGCAGAAAAAATTTAATATTATTCATAGAATCTCTACTACCTATCATCCTCAAACCAGTGGGTTAGCTGAAGTTTCTAATAGAGAGATTAAACAAATACTTGAAAAGTCTGTAAACCCTAGTAGAGTAGATTGGTCTACTAGACTGTATACTACATTATGGGCTTACAAGACTGCTTATAAAACTCCTATTAGAATGACTCCTTACAGATTGATTTTTGGAAAGACTTGTCACTTACCAGTAGAATTGGAGCATAAATCATATTGGGCAATTAAACAATTCAATTATAATTTAAAAAATGCTAGTAAGAAGAGATTGTTAGAATTAAATGAATTGGAAGAATTAAGAAATGAATCTTATGATAACGATAGAATTTATAAGGAGAAATTAAAGTTATGGCATGATTGGAAGATTAACCAGAAGAACTTTGAACCAGGACAAGAAGTTTTGCTTTACAAGACTAGGCTGAAGTTATTCCCTGGGGAATTGAAATCTCGTTGGTTAGGACCCTTTGCTGTGACTCAAGTTTATACTTACGGATCTGTTGAAATTGAAGATCAGAAGACTGGAAAAAGATTTAAAGTAATTTAACACAGATTAAAACTGTATTTTGAGGGTAAAAGACCAAATTTTAAAGAGATTTTAATGATCAGTCAACCTGAATAACACCTGAGTAGGTCGGGCTGACGACGTTAAACCAAGCGCTTTCTGGAAGGCAACCCATAATGAACTTTATTTTTATTGTGATTATAGCAGGTTTTATTTGAATTTATCATTAGTTTATGATAGTATTAAGCTCTACTACTCTTATTTACCCTTGAATCATCATAAGAATTGGATCCATAAAGAAAAATT
>JXCR01059821.1:276838-318620 GCA_002079205.1 Phalaenopsis hybrid cultivar
AAATCATTGGGGTTGATCTACAAAATAGTTTGATTTATAATCAGATTTCTTACATTCATTTCAAAAAGTTTAAAGTTCATAAAGCAAATATAAGCAATGATTAATATAATCATCTCTAGTTTTGTCCCCAACAAATAAATTTCTTCAAAATATACCCTTCTACTTTTGAATATGCAAGTGCAACCAATTTAACTTTATTTCCAATAATAAAACCAAAGTTATGGAACTTTTTCCTAAAGAATTATTTTGTTCTAATTGCATTTAGATCATGAGGTCTAGCTAGCTATTACTTTTCNACCCTAGCTCGTCTTAGGATTCTAAGGTTGTCGTCCGTCACGACCTAAATCCTCACATATTTCAGGCTATTTGTGTGATCGTTTCATACGAATGTAAGCCCTAAAAAATAAAAATTAGCAGGATGAAACACCTAAATATTTCTCCTCAAAACTGAAACCAAACATTAGGATAGCTTGGGAAGTCACCGAGGTTCTCCTCTGAATCCATGACATCCCCTAGTTCTTCCTCCTTTGGACTCTACAACAAATGTTCTAAATTTGAACCAATCCCCTTTCATACCTCTTTGTTTGATCTCATTGAAAAGTCCTGCCCTTTGAAACTCCTTGAAGATAATATTTCCTGATTTTTATTGAGAGTCTTCTTAGGTGACTGTCCTACTCTTTGAAATTCCTTGAAGATAATTTTTCTTGATTTTTATCGAGAGTCTTCTTAAGTGACTTTAGTCATTTAAGATGTAATTAACTATAGGGGCTTGCCCTTATAAGAAGCATGTCCAAACCCAGCTTTTTAAGACGTAATTAACTATAGGGGCTTGCCCTTATAGGAAACATGTTCTAACCCAGCTTAATATAAACCCTTTTTAATTCTTTATATTAAATAGGGGAACTTGTTGGCAAATATAAAAGTTTCGTAGACCAAACAAATGTCATATATTCTTTAGTTTATTTGATCAAGTCTCATCCTCAAGTCTTGTGTTTATCCTTCGGGATAGATACAGGATTTGGGGTACAATGCTCTTTCATTTAAAATATGAAAAATATGGGGTCAGTTTGATTTTATATTTTTCTAAACTAAATATATGTCTATATAAATTAAAACGTCCTTCTAAAACTCTTTCCCAAAGTAAATCCTTTGTAGCCTTTCCTTAGAAATGTAGGAAGAAGATATCTCTCAGTTTTCTCCATCTCCAACACTCTTACAGAAAGTTTCACACTAAATCTCACCATAAAAACACTAAACTATGAAAGCAAAATAAAAAATTGACTCCAATATGGTAGTCTAATGGAATGCTGTGGTGCAAAAAATGAATATAGATGAGCGAAAAATGTAGAGGAGCACTTTTTCTGATGAAATTCGGCCCCAATTAGAAGCCAAGGACGGTTCTCCAAGAGGTGCCTCCAAAAACTCTTCAAAAAAATCGTCTAAATACATTGAACCTTCTAGAAATGGGTCTGCACCACCTTGGCGTTGTCGGCGCTGGCCTGGCGCCGTCAGTACTGAGTAAAATTCTCCAACCTTAAGTTTTTTTGCGCTGTCGACGCTGACCTCGGCGCTGTCGGCACTGAGTGTTCCTTCAAAAACGTAATTTTAACTCCAAATTTCATCCTTTTTTCTTTCTTTTTGCTTTAAACTCTAAAAATCAACAACCTACAAGAAAACATCAAAACATCTTCCATTAAAGTGCAATATCACCAAAAATGAGTATAAAATATGGGTCTAAAAATGTATATATCCATTAAAGTGCAATATCACAAAAAATAAGTATAAAATATGGGTCTAAAAATGCATATATTTTATGCAATATCACCAAAAATAAGTATAAAATATGGGTCTAAAAATGCATATATTTTTGGTGTATCTCCAAAACTTACATGTTACTTGTCCTCAATTAACTTCTCTACTACATAAAAAATATGACTTATGGTGAAGAATTTAACTTTTATATTTCCATATTTTTGTTCTCTAAATATAATAATTTAACTTAAGAAAAATTCAAAATAATTTCAGTTAATACTGAAGGTGTATGGATATTCAGTAATTAAGTCTAAGGTTTCTAATTCTCTATTTGTTTTAAGAAAAATTACAATTTATCATATTAAAGTCACTTAGAAAATTCCTATGAAAAAGAACTTCATAAAACTTTATTAATAATTAAGCTAACATTCAAATAAAAAGTTTAGAAAATGTGTCCAAGTCTTTTTCCTTAAGTTGATTCAAGTGAAGCCAAATTTTAATTAGGCATCTCCTCTAGCTTCTCCTCATATCTTTTCTTTTATCTTCTTTTTCTATTCGTTTCTTTTTCTTTTTTTTTTTTCTTTTCTTTTCTTCTTCCGAGGATTATTATATCTGGATAGCCTTTAATGATTTTGAACTTCGCTATCCTATTTTTAAAGTTAAAAACCTTTTACATTTTTTTCACTTAATAAATTTATATTAACTTAAGGATTTCATAAAGTTTAATTTTTTTTCTTTTTACATGAATTTCTTTAAGATTTTTAATGCTTCAAAAATACAAATTTCCTTTAGTAAAAATAGAAAAACATAGTCTTATCCTCTTTTACCAAATATCTTAGCCCCTAGAATTAACCTTTATTATTAAAAATTTTTACTTAAATTTACTATATATTTAGAAACATAAATATAGTTATCCAAAGTTAACCTCTAATACCAAAGGTCATGTTAAATTTAAAATTTTGAAAAAATAGTTAAGTAAGGACAAATAAAATTAAGTTTTTTTCTAGCAATGATATTTCTTCTCCCCCCCAAACTTAAATTTTTAAAAGATTTTTACATGAAGAACTTTAAAAATGTAGGGTAAAAGAATATATTAAAAAAATTCATACATGTTGGAGATTCTAAATTTTTAAGATAAATTTTGAAATACTGTAGGTGCTAATATGAAAACTACAAGGCTAAAAACATTAAATTACATATAATACATATAAAATTTGCTGAGAAAGAGCTAATCACAATACAAAACAAAGTGCTGAAAATAACAACAGAACTAAACTATTTCTAAAAATGAAAATAGTTTTCCATATTACAGTTTAACATAACATAACAAACAAAGCTTCAACAACATCACAGCACAAACAATATAATCACACAGTACAAATAGAAATAAACAAACAAAATAGATCACCAGCCATTATCTTCCTCATCATTGACATCTAACTTCTGTTGCTGATATGGAGTATAAGTAGGGTGAATAGGGAACTGAATTGTATGGTCACCCCTCAGATATCTCACTAAAGCATCATCATAAGCAGCATCATATTCAAATTTCTGGTGAATCAGATCATCAGTATGAGCATTTCTGGCTTCCATATTATGCATCCTATGATCCATCCTCAAAATGTCTCTTTGTTCAATCATCATCTAGTCCAACAACTCCCTGTTACTGGGGTCACTTGAAGTAGGCTCACTAGGGGTTCTAGAAGTAAAAGGAATATCCCTAGCCTGTCTTGCAAATCTCCAATCAACATGGGACTCATAAGTCTTGATGTTGGCATAGGCAATCGATCTCTGAGGCTCAATCCTCTTCTCATCAGGTCTGAAATAAACTCCTGCATGCTCACAAAGTGTGTAAATCAGAGCAGGGTGTGACAACCTACCAGTGGTCTCTCTCAGAGCAATATATTGAGTGTTCATATAAATGATAGAGCCTACATTTATATCCATCACTTGATGAATATAGAAGTTCAATATGGCTCTACCTTGGTTACTTTTTTATAATGATTCATTGGAATCATCCTCCCAGAAAAAATAATGTCAGGCCTTAGATACTACATTTAACATAGAAAGGGGAAAGTTAACTTTAACTCCATTCTTATTTTCTAAGCCCCTTTTTCACTAGTCAGAAAATAAGTAACTTCATCTAAAGCCTTATCTGTAGCATAAAAAGAATGACACTGGCATCTATACACATCTTCTAACTGATAAAACTCATTAATTTTCCTTGGAGTAAACTCCACCCTTTTTCCTCGAACAAAAACAAAATCATCAGAAGCTTCAGCAAGGTTGGCATAAAATTCCATTACAATCCCAGCTATCGTATCGATAGTAAAATAACAAAAATTTTCTCACTATCGAGCAAAAATCAAGTGTTCAACTTCTCCTCGTGGATTTTTAAAACCTCGGTCCTGAATCATTTTTTTATTTTCTTGCAAACTATGAAATCGAGCACTGGCTCTAAAGCTAAAAAATCTCTGCTCACCATATTCTATTTTTCTTTTGCTTGATCTAGGTGCCATTAGAAATCTAAAAAAATTTGAAAATTTCCGAATAAATCTCAAAATACCAAAAATCAAAATGTAAAACATTTTAAACTTCAAATCACTAAATAAGAGTTCATCACCAAAGGATTTTCTCNTTATTTTTCTTTTGCTTGATCTAGGTGCCATTAGAAATCTAAAAAAATTTGAAAATTTCCAAATAAATCTCAACAACAACAACAACAACAACAACAACAACAAAGCCTTAATCCCACTACGTGGGGTCGGCCACATGAATNTTTCCATATTTTCAGATCCATGCAATGTGAAATTAATCCTTGGTGAAAATAAAAAAAAAATTGGTNTAAATCTCAAAATACCAAAAATCAAAATGTAAAATATTTTAAACTTCAAATCACTAAATAAGAGTTCATCACCAAAGGATTTTCTCAAAAATTTCTAAAAAAAATTTCCATATTTTCAGATCCATGCAATGTGAAATTAATCCTTGGTGAAAATAAAAAAAAAAATTGGTTTAAAGTGTAGCTCTTACCTAGAGAAGATGAAATCCCAAGTCTTTTAGCCTCTAAATCGCCTTAAATCCGCCCAAAATCAAGCCCTAGCCGCCCAAACCGAAGGTTGAAGACAACTTAAGCGTAAAAAATGGTGGCCATAGTAAAAATTGCAAATTTTTAGGGGTTTAATCTTCTGTCGGGTAGAGGGCGCCGTCGGCGCCGATGCCAGTGCCGTCGATGCTGAAGGCCCAAAAAATTCCATATTTTGATTTTTTTAATTTTCAATTTCCTATTAACTTACTACAAAAATTTTTAGTATTTTANGCATGACACGATGAAATAAAATAAACATATTTTGTATTCTCAAAGAAAGATTAGTATGCAAATTAAAATAGAGAAAAATATATTTTATTAACACTAAAAAGTTCACTGATACAACTAGACGAAAAATAGAAAACTAGCTAAATCAAAAAAGAAATAATAATGCGGAACAACTACCCATACCAAACAAAAAAAAATGCAATAACTAAACAAAGACCTAGGAAAAATACTAATATAAAAAAACTAAAACTGAAAAGTTTGTTCTGTTGGTGACGGTCCTACTGGGGTGGGCTGAATAGAAATGTTATGAAAAAATATCAAAGAGTGAGTTTGACAACAAACTCAACAAATAATGCTTGTCTATTAAAGCATAAACGACAAAGGAAAATGGGGCATGCAGTATGAACAAATGAGGAAGATCACTACGTGCATAAATATAATATGGTAAGACAATAAGAAAGTGGTCAACATCAAATATGCATAACATGAGAACATGAAATCTTTTATAATCAAGTTTCTTATTATTTAACTTTCATTTATATTTTTATATATGGTCAGTTTTAACATATACCCTGAAACCAAAAAAGTCAATATCAACCTAAAGAAACCCGATGATTTCCTTTAGAGTTGTCACTCTATAGGCCCATCGACCTGACTAGCCAAAATCCAAAAGGGTTCTATCAACCTACATATCATTAAACACAAGTATGTCAAATTGTTTCCACGTGTATAACATGTTAAAATTATAGTATTTCATACAAGATTGTGATATGACCGATGCAAATTCATACAAGTAAAAGAAAAGAACAAATCATAATTGTTGGATTAATTCAAATATGCAAGAAACTTTGTAGCAATAAGTTAAGAAGAATAGTGATCTCATCATGAACAGTAAGTCAAGCCTATAACAAGTAAACAATTGAAATAATAAGGGCAAGACTGACAATCCTATAGAATAACTATGAATTTACTANATGTCAAAAGATTATACACATCTTGCATCAAATCTCGTGTAGGAATGAAATTTGTATAATGATGGATTGGAGCGTTGTCTATCATATACAATTCATTAATCCTTGCAGAAGTAAATGGTACAGCCTTACAGGAACGAAGACAGCACCTTGAGTAATTCCATGTAAGTTTGCATAAAACTCCTTCACCACAGGTATGACAACCGTAGACGTAGTGTCACATAGAACTTCCCAATGCCTTCGCAGAATGATATTATCAATCGGACCAGTTGGATTGATCACTCCATGATTAACAAATCCTCTTTCCTTGATCAATCTCCTCTTGTTAATAACTTTATCGTATAACCGATGTGCGTCAAAACTAATAAACTTTCTTTTCTTGAAAACTCCATACCTCAAAGTATTTCTAGAATTGGAAGCCATGGAATCCGAAAATAGGAATTCTATAGGCGTCCAAGAATGTTTCTAAGCCTTTTTAAACTCTTCCCGGCAAATATTATGAAGTGAAATCGCGTTAAAATCCACCAAAAGTTGTTTAAAACCGTCCAACCATACTCGGTGCCTTCGGCGCTCCCGATTTGGGCTACCGACGCTGATGTCCATTATCTAGTGTGTGGTCGGCGCCAGTGGCCAAAATTGCGACTTTCATTTTTTTTGATTCAATTTGATTCCAAATTGTTCTTCAATAGCAATATTTGACTAAATTTATAGCAATTGAAATTGTGTAGGATTATTAACTACTAATATATAAGACACTTTATCAAACAAAATAAGAATACATAGTAATATAAATATGGGTTGCCTCCCAAAAAGCGCTTGGTTTAACATCATCAGCCTGACATACCATTTGTTTAGTTGGGTTGACTTAACATTAAAACTTCTTTAAACTAAGATATGTGTCTTTCATAATAATGTTTCAAACTATGCCCATTAACTTTAACTATCTTTCTAGTGTTAGGATCTTTAATAACAACACTTCCATAATGATAGACTTTAATCACTTTAAATGGTCATAACCATCTGAATTTTAGTTTTTCTGGAAATAATCTCAATCTTGTATTATATAGTAGAACTTCTTGTCCAAGTTCAAATTTCTTCTTAATAATCTTCCGATCATGTCATATTTTCATTTTCTCATTATAGATTTTCACATTATCATATGCTTCGTTTCTAATCTCCTCAAGTTCATTGAGTTGCAATAACCTTTTCTCACCAGCGTCCTTTAAATTAAAATTAAATTTTTTAATACACAAAATGCTTTATGCTCCAATTCTACTAGTAAGTGACATGTTTTTCCAAAAATAAGTTTGTAACAATAATCTTTTCTCACCAGCATCCTTTAAATTAAAATTAAATTCCTTAATAGCCCAAAATGATTCCAATTCTACTAGTAAATGACATGTTTTTCCAAAATTCAATCTATATGGGGACATTCTTATAGGAGCTTTATAAGCAGTCCTGTATGCCCATAATGCAATATCTAGTCTAGCAGACCAATACAATTTATAAGAATTAAAAGATTTTTCAAAAATGTGTTTAATTTCACGATTTGATATTTCTGCTAAACCACTGGTCTGAGGATGATAGACAGTAGAGAATTTATGCTTTATATCATATTTCTTGATCAATTTTTTTATTCTCTTATTCCTGAAATGAGATCCTCCATCAATAATGATTACTCTAGGCATTTCATATCTTGTAAGAATATTTTTAATTAAAAATTTAGAAACACTCCGAGCATCACATCTAGGCACAGCAATAGCTTCAATCCACTTAGAATTATAATCAACAACAAGTAAAATATATAAATTTTTCAAATGAATGCATAAATGGTCCCATAAAGTCTAATCCCCACACATAAAAAATTTCAACTTCTAATATGTAATTTAGAGACATTTCGTTTCTTCTAGAAATATTTCCTACTCGTTGACATCTATCGCATGTTTTAATATATTCATTAATATCTCTAAAAATAGGCCAATAAAATTCACCTTGCAAAATTTTATATGAAGTTCTATTTGTTCAAAAATGTCCTCCAAATTCAGAATCATGACATCTTTAAATTATCTGTTGAGTTTCTTCATAAGACACACATCTTCTAATAATTAGATCTTTACATTGTTTATTTAAATATGGGTCATCCCAAAAATAGTCTTTCAAATCATAGAAAAATTTCTTTAATTTTGGATTCTTGATATCAGGTGGTAGAATATCACTTACAATATAGTTTACTATACCAGCATACCATGGTACATCAATTTCATCAATACTTTATAAATGTTCATCAGGGAAATTTTCTAAAATTTTATTTGCAAAAGTAGTTAATATTTCTATTTCTATTCTAGACAAATGATTAGCTATTTGATTATCATTTCCCTTTCTATCAACTACAGTAAATCAAACTCTTGCAATAGAAGTATCAATCTAATTAATCTTAGTTTAACATCCTTCTTTTGTATTAAGCATTTAATAGCAGAAAGATTTGTATGCACTANATATTTAATATTTCTATTTCTATTCTAGACAAATGATTAGCTATTTGACTATCATTTCCGTTTCTATCAACTATAATAAATCAAACTCTTGCAATAGAAGTATCCATCTAATTAATCTTAGTTTAACATCCTTCTTTTGTATTAAGCATTTAATAGCAGAAAGATTTGTATGCACTACACATTTAGTTCAATTAAATAAGGTCCAAATTTATCAAAGGCATAAACAATAGCTAATAACTCTCTTTCAGTGGTAGTATAATTAATTTGAGCATTATTTAGAGTTTTCTAGCATAATATATAACTTTAAAACCGTTATCATCTTTGTCCTAATATAACCCAATGCATAATCATTAGCATCGTACATTATTTCAAATGGTTTTTCCTAATCAGGTGGTACTATTATAGGTGCAGTGATTAATTTTTCTTTAATAATTCAAATGTTATTATGCATTCCTCATTAAAATCAAATTTCGTATCTTTTTATAAAAGTTGGCATAGGGGTCTAGTTATTTTTGAAAATTTTTTATGTAGCGCCTGTAAAAACCAGCATGTCCTAGAAAACTTCTCACCCCTTTAATACTATTAGGAGGTGGTACTTTTTCTATAACTTAGATTTTTGCAGGATCTACTTCCATGCCTTTTTCAAAAATTTTATGCCCAAGAACAATACCTCTTGCAACCATAAATTGACATTTTTTCGCAATTTAAAACTAGGTTGATTTTTTCACATACTTCCAAAACTTTTTCTAAATTACTTAGACATAACTCAAACGAAGTCCCAAATATAGAAAAATCATCCATAAACACTTCCATTCCATGCTCTATAANGTGACATTTTTTCGCAATTTAAAACCAGGTTGATTTTTTCACATACTTCCAAAACTTTTTCTAAATTATTTAGACATAACTCAAACGAAGTCCCAAATATAGAAAAATCATCCATAAACACTTCCATTCCATGCTCAATAAAATTGCTAAAAATTGACATCATACATCTTTGAAATGTTGCAGGTGCACTGCATAATCCAAAAGACATTCTACGAAAAGCAAATGTTCTGTATGATCTTGTAAACGTTGTTTTCTCTTAATCCTCTGGAGCAATTTGNATCTATAAAATTGGTAAAAATTAACATCATACATCTTTGAAATGTTGTAGGTGCATTGCATAATCCAAAAGGCATTCTACGAAAAGCAAATGTTCTGTATGATCTTGTAAACGTTGTTTTCTCTTAATCCTCTGGAGCAATTTGNTTTCTTTGGTGTAAATTAACGTGTGCTAGCCACAGTGGCTAAATTACGGACTTCTTTTTCAAGNTATTGTTGTTAATTTATTATTATTATTATTATATTTTTAAAAGGTTATGAACTTAACTAATTTTAAGTAACATAATTAAAATACTATTTTGTTTTGGTTTTATAATGATATAGGGAAAAATAGAATTTTTTATTTCTAAATAAAATTTTAAGAGATTTACATGCATCACATCTAACCCTATTAATAGCAATATAAAACTCAATTAAATCCTAAATCCCATTTTTCCTTAGGTTAGCCTTAAATCCCGGTATAAGAAACTTGTTAAAAAAAGAATTTACAAAATTTAGAATTGTTGTTTAAGTGTGTGGTTAAGAGAAGTGCAGACATACGATAGTTACCTTCCTAGATGAGTCACACATCAGGTTCAGAATGTGGTATGCCCCGACAAAGTAGGGCATGAGGAAATGATTTGAACTCATTTTGTATTTTCAAAGAAAGACTTCCATTGAAAATAAAAATATAAAAATAAAAATTATTAATACTGAAAGTTCAATGATACAACTTAAATTTAGTTGAATCAAAATATACAGGACAACATAGGACAACTACCCAGACCCAACAAAGAAAATATAATAGATAAAACAAATACTACAAAAAAAAAAAAAAATCAAAACTGGAAAACATCCTTCTGTGGAGACGGTCTTAGTGGTGGCTGAATAGAACATGTTATGCAAATATATTAAGAGTGAGTTTAACAAACTCAATAAGTAACAGTTATCTATTAAAGCATAAACGACAAAGTGAATGGGGCATGCAACATGAACATGTAAGAAAGAATCACAGGGTGCATATGTAACAATGTAAGACCAACAAAAAGGGGGGTAAATATCAAATATGCATATTAAACGAAAGCATGTAATCATTTTCCATCAATTTTATTATTATTATGTTTTTCATTTATATTTATATATTTGGTTTTAACAGACACCTTGAAACCACAAAGGCCAAATGCCAACCAAAAGAAACCCGACGATTTCCTGTAAAGTTGTTACTCTGTGAGTCCGTCGGCCCTACTAGCCAAAATCCAAAAGGATTCTACAGACCTATATGCCATTACACATAAGCATGCCAAATTTGTTTTCACGGATATAATATGCAAGAAGTATGTTATTTTTACACAAGCTTGTAAAAAGATGCGAATTCACATGTAAGTTTATAAAATGCAAGAAAATGTAAACACTATAATTGCAGGATTATTCAAATAGGCAACAATAAATTAAGGTGATTTGCTAATTTTATCATGAACAATAAAATAAGCATATAACAAGTGCAACAATATAATTAAAGTAGCAAGTGCAGGACTGACAAAACATAAACAATGGATGTGATTCTACTACAATTAACAAGGAATAACGTCACTTAACTAGGAATGATATGTTTATCCTCCAATAAACACAATTACTTACCTCCAGACGGCCATCACGACCCTTCTACAAGTTTAATGGTTCGACTAGCAATCCTACACCATTTAGAAAAATAAGACAAACAATTAGACAATTAAACTTATTTATTTACTAAATTAGATGTATTCTAAAAGACCTACAAATATCTAATATAAGTATGTATATCAAATAGATTATTATTATCATCTTCTTATAAGAATGAAATAATCATCTTAATTAACATTAACTATAATAAACAAATATTGTTTTGTTTTATTTTGATATAAGGAAAAATAAAATTTATGAATTAATTGTTGGGAAAACTTACAGTCACTAAAGATTTAATAAATTGTAATAGAATTAACGCAAACTTCATAAATCCCATTTTCCGTATGGTTTGCCTTAACTTAAAATTTTAGTGAATCTCGTGGAAGATGGATTCGTAGGATTTAGAGAAGCTGAAGCGTGAGAGGGAAGAAGTTCAGGGTTACCATCTTCAATAGTTTCGAGTAGGATCGAAGTAGGAGGAAAAAAAGAGAATTTGGTCTCTGTACGTTGCGTTCCTATCGTTGCCTTCTCACCAGCTCAAACCGCGATTGTATCACGAGGGAGTTCAATCACAAAGGTGATGCTTTCAGGTGAAACCGGAAGAGGATGGAAGAGGGAGATGGGAAGGAGGTAAGGGAGAGGGGAGGTGGAGATCGGTGCCCTAGCCCACGCTCGACCCTCCTTAAATAGTAATGGGAAGCGGTGCGATCGAGCAATTCGAGAAGGCGACAAGTGCGCGGGAATAAGAAAAATGAAAGGAATCACGCGTCAATTCGGGGTGCTTAATTTGGGAAGGCGGCAGAGCGCGGAGAAGGAAGAAAAGATAAGAAAATATTTTCAGATCATACATACTCCCATTCTCAAAAGAATTTTGTCCCCAAATTCATACCTTAGTTCTGGATCAATCGTGGGTACTTCATGATCATCTCTTCTTCAATCTCCTAAATTGCTTCACCTTTTAACTAGTTCTTCCAAAGCACTCTAACAAAAGGAATTGATCGGCGGCGCAGCTGTCGAACTTCACACTCCACTAGTACCTTTTCATAACTCAACTCTCCTTGAATTACTAATGGCTCATATCGAATAATATGAGAATTATCATGCTATAACGCCAAAGTAGAGATGTGAAAGACATTGTGTACTCCCGCAAGTATTGGATGAAGAGTCAAATGGTATGAAATTTTATCGACTTTCTTGATCACCTCCAAATGACCAATGAAACGAGGCTGAAGCTTTCCAGTCTGGCCAAATCATGCAACTCCATGCATAGGTGGAACTTTCAGAAAAACAAGATCTCTGACTTTGAATTCAATCTCTTTATGTTTGGGTCGAAGTACTTCTGCCGATCCTGGGCCACACATAGTCGATCTCAAATTTGAAGAACTTTCTCAGTAGCTTGATCCACTTGTGGTCCAAATATTCGTCTCTGACCAACCACAAACCAACACAAGGGAGATCTACAGTTTCTGCCATAAAGTGCTTCGCATGGTGTCATGTCGATACAAGTCTGAAAGCTATTGTTATAAGCAAATTCTACAAACAGAATATAGTCATCCCAACTTCCTCTGAAGTCCATTATGCAAGCTCTCAACAAGTCTTCTAAAGTCTGAGTGGCACGCTCTGTTTGTCAATTTGTTTGAGGATGAAAAATAGTACTAAAGTCTAATCTCGTGCTCATGGCTTCATGCACTTGTTTCTATAGCCTGGAAGTAAATCTTCCATCTCGGTCTGACACGATGACAGTTGGAATTCCATGCAAACAAACAATGTTGTTCATGTAGATCTTGACTAATTTATCCACTGAATAGGCGTGTTTGATTGGTAGAAAATGGGCTAACTAAGTCTATCAACCACAACCCAAATAGTATCATGTTCTTGCTTCGATCTCGACAAACCAACCACAAAATTCATTGAAATCTCCCATTTTCACTCTGGAATGGGAAGGAGTTGCAATAGACCACGAGGTCTTTGATGTTCCGCCTTAACCATCTGACATGTCAAACATTTAGCTACGAACTCAGCTATAAGGTTTTTCATACCAGACCACCAAAATAATTTTTTAAGATTATGACATCTTAGTACTTCCAGAATGAGCAGAATATGGAATAGAATGTGCCTCATGAAGTATCTCCTGTCAAAGTCCTTCCTGCTCCTGAGTGACCACCCAAGTTGCATGCATAGAAGACTTTCTGCTTAAAGCATTTTCGACCACGTTCGCTTTACCAGGGTGATACTGAATCTCAAAGTCATAGTCTTTCATCAACTCGAGTCATTGTCTTTAAGTTCAACTCCTTTTGAGTGAAAATATACTTCAAGCTTTTAATGATCGATGAAAACTTCACACTGAACTCCATAAAGGCAGTGCCTCTGTATGTTTAGTGCAAAATAATTGCAGCTAGCTCCAAGTCGTGGGTACAATAATTCCTTTCATGCACCTTGAGTTATCATGAGGAATAAGCTACAACCTTGTCACGCCGCATTGGAACACACCCCAATTCTTGATGTGAAGCATCACTGTAGATCTGAAATCTATCTGCGCCAGAGGGAATGGTGAGAATTGAGGCAGTTACCAAGTAATTATTAAGTTTCTGGAAACACAACTTGCAAGCATCGGACCATTCAAACTTATCAGCCTTTTGAGTCAACCTTGACAAAGGTGCAGTAATGCGAGAGAAACCTTCAACAAATCTGCGATAATATCCACTTAATCTGAGGAAACTACGAATCTCGATGACGGTGCTTGGCCTTGGCCAATCCATTATTATCTTAATCTTAGTAGGATCTAAATAAATTCTAGCTCCACTAATAATGTGCCCAAAAATGCTACTTCTCAAAGCCTAAATTCACACTTAGAGAGTTTGGCATAAAGTTTATTCTCTCGAAAAGTATTCAGCGATACTATGAGAAGTTGGGCATGCCCCTCTTCATTCTTGGAGTTGACCAAAATATCATCAATGAAAACAATAATGAATCGATCTATGTAGGGCTTGAAAACTCTGTTCATAAAATCCATAAAGGCAGTAGACGCATTAGTCAGACCAAATGACATCATTAAAAATTCATAGTGTCAATATCGAGATCAAAAAACAGTCTTTGAAGCATCTACACCCTTGATCTTCGACTGATGGTAGCCCGATCGGAGGTTGATCTTAGAAAACAGAGAAGAACCTTGTAGTAGATCGAAAAAGTCATCTATACGAGGCAGTGGATACTTGTTCTTCACGGCCACATTATTCAACTCTCTTTAGTTGATGCACAACCGTATGCTTCATCTTTCTTCTTCACGAATAGAACTGGTGCTCCCCAAAGTGAGACAATGGGTCAGATGAATCCTTTATCAAGCAATTCTTGCAACAGGATTTTGAGCTCTTGGAGTTCTATAGTGGTCATCTGATATGGTGCTTTAGAAATTGGAGTGGTCTCCAAAAGTAAGTCTATGGTAAACTCGATCTCACGATCCCATGGTAGCCTAGAAAAATCTTCAAAAAATACATCAGCAAATTCTCGAACCACTGGGACGCTATCTAAGGTAACGCTGAATTTCTCAGAATCGATCACATGAGTTAGATAGTTAGCACATCCATGGGATATCAACGTATAAGCCTTAATTGTCGAAATTAGACAAGAAATAGTTCCTTTACTACCCTTGAAGCAAAAGGGAACTGAGCCCGACGTGCAAAAATTCACCCATCTTTTATGAAAATTGATAATTGCATAATATGCGGATAGTCATTCCATACTCAAGATTACATCAAACTCAACTAATGAGAATACTATGAGAGTAGCAGGGATATGCATGTTATTGATGATAATGTCACAATCATAAACACATTGAATAACGATCACAGATGGGCCAGATGGTAGAGTGATTGATAGTGTACTTGTAATGGATAAATCAATGCACTTGATGCAAAATTGTTTGATATGAATGAATAAGTTGCCCCAGAGTCAAATAACACCCTTGTCAGTTGCTTTAATATACTGACGATACCTATCACCACATCAGGAGCTTCACGAACTTCCTCCTGTGTCATAACGAATGCTCACGGTGGAATCGCCTATCTGGGCTACTCTAGAGCTTAAGCTCGTTAAGGCCAGTACTGCACCGTTGAGGGTTGTTGATGCATCAGTTGTAGCTGCTGAGGTTGTCGATACTGTTGGTACTACGGTGTTGGAGGACTCTGCAGATACGGTTGAGACGCCATCATTTGTTGTTGTTTAGGCTAAAAATAGTTCAGCTTCGCTTGACCTTTTAATTGATGCTTCTGAAATTGTCCTTCATTTGACTTATGTCGCTTACTCTCATGATGAGACATAAAATTATTTTCCTAGGTGTTGGCCGCTTGCAGCTGGCCTTGAACTTTGAAGGGACAATCATTAACTTTATGATTGATACTATAACAATTGAAGCAGTTGCCAACGACCAAATTACAAGTCCTAGAATGCCATTTCCCACAATGAACACATCTAGGATTTGCTTTTGACTTCTGTGCCTGGAGATTTTGACGATGCTTCATTTGGGACCTCCCATTAGCTTGTGTATCTGAATTCTTCCACTTTCCAGCATGCTATTCCTTGCAAGCATTGATCTCCACCTCAGCATGAATAGCTCGATCCACCAGTTCTCTATAAGTCGTGCATTTGACCGCTGATAAGCACCTCTGAATGTCCTCTCTCAAGCCAACCAGTAGGTGATAAATCTTCTGATCTTCATATTGATTACTGGATGAGATGAAACGGACGATCCTGGCAAATTGCGTCTCGTGCTCTAGAACGGTCTTCATCCTTTGCTCCAGCTTCCTCAAGTCATTCATGAGCTTGGCCCGGTCAGCCATAGAGAAATATTGTTCTAGGAACAATCTTTCAAAATCAGCCCAAGATAACCACTGCATCAGGTCCAAAAGTATTGAGACGGTGACTTTTCCACCAATCAACAACTCCTTCACGCTACCGAAACGCTGCAATGTCCACCTTATCGTCTTCAGAACATTTTATTCTTTGAAGCATCTATTTGATATCATGGAGCCATGCATCAGCCTCAATTGGGTCCACCATGCCATTGAAGGTAGGAGGACGCGTCTTCCAAAACTGATCCATCACTCGATCCATAGTACTCCCATTAGTCATCGCCATTGATTGATTGGGTTGCGTGTTCATGGCGACCATTGGTGGTACTGGTTGAGTGGCTTGTACTGCTAGTTGCACTGCTTGCTAGATAGCTTAGACCACTTATGCAATTTGGTCTGCAAAGTTGGCTTGTAATGCTTGGGTAACATTTTGTGTTACACCGTCCACGATAGTCGTCAAGTTGAGGTTTTATGGTCCAGTAGTCTCGGTGGTTTGAACAAGATCAGTAAGACGGAGATTAAAGCAGAGGAGACCCCTAGGAAAAGGCACCTTATTTAAAGTAGTCCTCTGAACTCCTCTTCCACGAGCAGCTGCAACGCCTCTTCTTTTCAGAGTCATTCTAAACAAGTGAAAGATACAAAAAATCAAAATTAATTGAATACGAACTTACAAAAATAACATCTCCTACCCAATCCTAAGAAGTCAAGGGATATGAGTTGCAAAGTCAATGAAGGTTAAATACAAAACACAGTTTTTGATACCACTCTGTCACACCATGGGTTTGGAAGGCGGTATATCCCGACAACGCAGGGCATGAGGAAATGATTTGAGCATGTTTTGTATTTCCAAAAATAGAATTGCATTGCAAATAAAAAGAAAAAGTAAACTTTATTAATATTGAAAGTTCAACGATACAAATTGAAATGAAAATAGAAATTTAGTTGAATCAAAATACATAGGATAACATAAAACACTACCCAGACCAAACAAAGAAAATACAATAACTAATAAAAATACTATGAAAAAAATACCAATACTGAGAAACTAAAACTAGAAAACTTGTTCTAGTGGAGACGGTCCTACTGGTGGCTGAATAGAACGTGCTATGCAAAAATATCAAGTGTGAGTTTGACAAATTCGATAAATAACAACTATCTATTAAAGCATAAAAAGTAACGAAAATGAGGCATGCAGTATGAACAAGTAAGGAGGAATTACTATGTGCATATGTAACATTATAAAACCAATAAAAGGGGGGGTAAATCTCAAAGATGCATATCATATGAAAAAATACAATCATTTTCCATCAAGTTTCTTATTATTATATTTTTCATTTATATTTATATAGTTAGTTTTAATATATACCCTGAAACCGGAAAGATCAAATATCAACCCAAGAAAATCCGGCGATTTGCTGTAGATTCGTCACTCTATGGACCCATTGGCTCGTTTAGCCAAAATTCAAATGAGTTCTACCGACCTACATACCATCATATACAAGCATGTCAAATTTATTTTCACGGATATAATATCTAAGAAGTATAAAATTTTTACACAGGCTTATGATATGATGTCAATCCACATGCAGATTTATAAAATGCAAGAAAAGGAAAACACTATAATTGTAGGATTATTCAAATATGCAACAATAAATTAAGGTGGTTTAGTAATTTCATCATGAACAATAAAGTACGCATATAACAAGTGCAACATCATAATTAAAGTAACAATGACAGAACTGACAAAACATAATGGATGTGATTCTACTACAATTAACAGGGAATACTTCTTAACTAGAAAGGATATGTTTATCCTCCAACAAACAGTAGTTACTTACCTGAAGACGGCAATCACAACCCTTCTAAAAGTTCAATGGTTCGATTAGGAATCCTACATCATTTAGAAAAAATAAGACATAAAAGATTAAACAATTAAACTTATTTATTTACCAAGTTAGATCTATTCCAAAAGACCTACAAAGATCGAATATATGTATGTATATCAAATAGATTATTATTATTATTATTATTATTATTATTATTATTATTATTATTATGTTCTTAAAGAATGAAATAACGATCATAATTAACCTTAAATATTATAATAAATTATTATTTTGTTTTTTTTTTATTTTGATATAAGGAAAGATAAAAATTTATGAATTAATTGTTGGGAAAATTTACATACAATAAAGAATTAATAAATTGTAATAGAATTAACAAAAACTTCATAAATCCTATTTTCCTTCCGATATTCCTTAAATCATATCCTTAACGAATCTTGTGGAAGATGGATTCGCGGGATTTAGAGAAATTGAAGTACGAGAGGGTGGAAGGTGAGGGTTACCTTCTTTGATAGTCTCGAGTAGGAACGAAGCAGGAGGAGGAAGGGAGTTTCGGGTCTCTGTAAGCCGCGATTCTATCTTTGCCTTTTTGCTACCTAAAACCGTGACTGTATCACGAGGGAGTTCGATTACGAAGACGATGGTCTCGGGCGAAACCAGAAGAGGATGGAGGAAGGAGATCGAAAGGAGGTAAGGGAGAGTGGAGGTGGAGATTGGTGCCCTAGCCCATGCTCGGGCCTCCCTAAATAGTCGTGGGAGGCGGTACAATCGCACAATTCGAGAACGCAGCGGGTGCGAGCCGAAGAAGAAAAAGGAAAGAAATCACCTTCAATTTGGAGCGCTCAATTTCGGAAAGCGGAAGAGCACGGAGGAGTAAGAAATAAGAAAATATTTTCAAATCTTAAATGATGGTTGCGGGTAGGAGCGAATAGAAGGAAGAGGAAGAGCACGAAGCAATCACGCATTGCCTTCTTGGTGAGCTCCAAGCGTGATGATGTCACAAGTTCGACACACGAGAGCAGGGAGGAGAGCCATACGAAATCGGGAGAGAGAGGAAGATCGAGAGGGAGCGGAAGTTTTGGTGGCCCTTACATAACCGTGGGAGGCGGTATCCAACAAGGGAAAAAAAAGGAAGGCAGCAAGAGGGGGAGGGAGGAATAAAAGGGAAGATCGAACCTTAGTGAAGGTAGCAATATAGAAGGAAAGAAATAATCGTGTGAGAAAAATTGTAAGAATTAAATTTTCGATTCTTACATTACATGCCTTAATGTTGTTGAGGATTTATAGGTTGAAAAATTACATTATTTTATGTTGTTCTCATATATTTATTATATATAATTATTGAATACGTTGTATCAAAGAGGCATTGTGTCTCAAAATTGCAATGATTGGTTGTATTGATTGATCTTAAGTGTCTAAGGTTTGCTTATAGGGCATTATTTTACTCTAGGGGGTGTGTGATGTGACATAGTGCTTTCCACCTTGTGATACCAAATTTGTTATAACTGTTTGATGAATGAGATGAATGAGATTGTTCATTTTGATAATTCTGATTTTTGTCTCTGCGAGAGTTAAGAAGACCATCACTTCTCTAGCAAGTGGTGTATGAGTGGATACTTTTGCATGGTAGAAGTTCATTTCGAATAAGCCTCAATTGATATTTGTTAGGTGTGATGAATCTCATGCAATATAGAATTGATCTCATGCCTGAAATTAAGTCTCGGTTCATATTTGTTAGGTATGATAAATCTAATGTAATATAGTATTGATGTCATGTCTGAAATGTAAAAATAATGAGCATTGCACACATAAGTTAGCATGCACATTTTTATAGTTAGGTGTGAGGGGATTCTCCCATTCAAACGATCCATGTAACGCATGAACTTAAATTTAAAAAAATTGTGCCTATGTCTTAGAGAAATATATATCATAGATGCTAAGCCTATATAAAAGGTCTATTGCATATAATTACATGTGGTTGATTAGAAATATGATGAGGATAATCTTTTAAGTTGAATACAAACCTTCATATGGTCTGTTGGATTGAATCGATCATGCAAACCCAATNCAGTTAGGTGTGAGGGGATTCTCCCATTCAAAAGATCCATGTAACAAATGAATTTAAATTTAAAAAAATTGTGCTAATGTCTTGGAGAAATATATATCATAGATGCTAAGCATATATAAAAGGTCTATTGCATATAATTACATGTGGTTGATTAGAAATATGACGAGGATAATCTTTTAAGTTGAATACAAACCTTCATATGGTCTGTTGGATTGAATCGATCATGCAAACCCAATTCAATCCACTACTTCCCATTGCCATACGGAACTGATCAAAGACAGCTTACAAGCCTTATGATTTCCAAATAATAAAGGAATAAATCTATCTATCTATCTATCTATCTATCTATCTATCTATATATATATATATATATATATATATAGAGAGAGAGAGAGAGAGAGAGAGAGAGAGATGATGATGCGGTAAGAGAGAAAAATGCACAATTAATAGCAATTGAGATGGAATGAGGCGACAATCTAAAACGATTTCTGGTCACACAATATGCTAGTAATAGGAATGAGAAGAGAGCTCTTAATTAATTGGTTGACAGGATCAGTTATGGCTACAGTGGGGTCAATCAAAATAAGCTAGACAAGGTGAATATGGAAAGAAGATTTGACATCTCACTCTTCTTATTACACTAACTATCACCATCATTTTCGTCCTAGACCATCTATGGCATAATTCAAGTAGTTAACACTTTATCTTTTAAGAGATAACGTTCCCTCTCCTATATAGGAAGCTTTTCTTAGCACTAGTTTTAAGCTTCATTTAATTGTTAATATATATTATAGAATATGCTTTACTCATTTATAATTGTTCATGTGTTCATATTAATCTGATAAGACTCATAATTAAATTTTTCAAGCTACTTGTTGAATAAACTCTTGTGATGTTTTTACGCATTATTTGGTGTGAAATAAATACTGCTCATAAAAATCATAGACTCATCTGATATGTAATAGATGTTAATTATAGAGATTACAGTCCTTGTTAATCTTTCTCATGGCATAATATTTTTATAGTATATGCTTGCACGCATGAAGGATGTAAATGTTTATAGTACTCTTTTGTTGATATGATTGACGACCAACAAGAGGGATGGATCCATAGAGTGATGACACTTTTAAGGGTCATTGGACTACTAGGTGGGTGAAAATTTTCCTTTGTTTAGATATATTGGTGAATTGAACATACTTATATATAAATACAAAAGGTATAATTAGTGAATGAGTAATTTATGAGTGCATAAATATAACACGTATGCAAGTTAATGTTCTAATATTTGAAGGCAATAATTGCTATTATGCATGACTTCTTATGAACTATGATAGATTGTGAGGACCATTGAACTGTTTTTATACCTAATAATCTCCCCTTGTAATGTTATAATTTTTACAATATAATATCAAACATAAATAATTCCTTTTTAATTGAATATATTTATGCTTTATATTTTGTCATTATACATTAGCAACTAGATTTCATCTATTGACTTCGAGCTTGTTTCTTACCAAATCACCTATTAATTTTTATGATTTTAGATTTTTATTTGTGCATCATTAAAACAAGAGTTTCTAAACTCATGCTTTAGCTATTAAGAGAAGGTGATTAAGATTGTATGTTATTTAATTGATATAATAACAATTCATTTCCTTATCGAGTTATTACAAAAGTTAGGTTCCATACAATTTAGCAAATAAATTAGTAGATGTTACTCATTTTAGATCACCTAATATTTTATTTTTGATGGATTATTATCATTCTATTTATTGGATTAGTTTAAATTTATCAACTCACAGGATTACCACTGTGGTATTACTCTAGGCCCGCGAAGGCCAGTCGAAACAATTATATTAAAGATACAATTGCGGATTAAATGATTGGTCCAGAAAGTAATTGTTAAGGTCTAACCTAAATTAGTTTTGAAGCCAAAAACAAACTTTTTGATGACTTGAAGAAACCCTTTAATAAAAAGAACAACTATCTCGGCAGGACATTGAGGATAGCCCCACTTTTCAACACCAAAGTTTTTCTTTCTTTCTAAATTCATAATTATTGAAATTAGCAACNGCACCACTATTTTCTATTGAATTCATTTAGTCCAAATGAATTTACTAAACTCAACTTAATCAGTTCCTTAATTTCATTTAGACCGTGGGAAGCCTCATTAGCAACCATAGGTTACCTCCTCCGAGGGATTCCCGATCATCCGATAGAGACAGCTTAATTTAGTTGCAATTATAGTTTGTGTGATGTTTGTGATTAAATTTTGAGTTGTTTTATAATTTGAATGTTGTGGTAGTGAATTTTATCGTGGTTGATTTTAATTTTAGTTTTGTTTTTGATTTTGTGGCTATCCTCATAGTTTTAGTTTTCATGCAGGGTGACATCATTGTTTAACATGCAAATTTGTGTAAGCATAAAAGTATAGCATAAAAGTACAAGAAAAACGATGTTGAAAACTGCAAAAGCATGCATGACGAGTCTTCTCGTTCCACAACCTGAAACTAAAAAGGCATGTTAAGGCAGTTTATATGAAATAGAGAAGTAAAATTTTGGTGACCTACCTAACCCTAGGTCATATCTTGGTGGGTCCTTAGGTGTTTAATTAAGGATGATTTTTTCAAGAAAAACATATTAAGTTTAGTAGATCTTCGAGGTATCCAACAGATCTAGAGAAAGAAGCAGGTCCGTGCTACTCTCTCGCTGCCTGGTGGAATATCCCGAGTTCTTTTAAACTTATTATGTTGCTTAATAATTCATCCTGTAAATACCCTTAGTGCTCAATGAACACTGATGTCTCAATTATCCATAAGAATAGGGTAATTATCACTCATAATTCAATAGTGAGAATTATGTGGGTGAAGACCCCTAAAGGGGCCAAGCTAGTGTTATTGGAACACAGCCAAATTTTAATCTTAATTGGGCTTGTAGTGTTTCAAAGGTCTTAAATTTTGGCTATGTTTNCTGGATATGTAAACAAATAGGTCATTATGCAAATAATTGCCCTCAGAAAAATAAATTAAGTAATGTAAAATCTATTTCAATAATAAATCAATACAATCTCCAACCTATTTTTGATCTATCAGAAATAGACAGTGACGAAGAACTATACGAATTATTGAATACTGAAGGAAATCTTATAGACATTATTTATTCTGACCATGAAATAGATGAATACTTGTATTCTGATTAATGTGAGAAAAACATGAATCTAATATAATTAATGATAATAACATCGAATATGAAAGACATATCACATTATCTGAAGAAGCTTATAATAAAATAACAAAAAGAAAATTATCTCTAGGAACTAAGGATTGCTTTGAAATGCCAATATTTATTTGGAAAAGAAGTATTCATTACAAAAGTTGAATTAAGGAGGTCTACCTTGGAGTCTAAAGGCCTTCGTTTGAGTAGAACTAAAACTGAATACTTGGAATGTAATTTTAGCAGTAGTAGCTCTAGTGACAAAAATGTAATTATGGGTGAGCAAATTATTAAAAGGTGTGAATGCTTTAGATATGTTGGGTCTATTGTTCAAAGTGATGGTGATATTGAAGGGGATGTTAGTAATAGAATTCAAGTTGATTGGTTGTAGTGGAGGAATGCTTCGAGCCTATTGTGTGATAGAAAAGTTATGCTTAGNCACCTTGGAGTCTAAAGGCCTTCGTTTGAGTAGAACTAAAATCGAATACTTGGAATGTAATTTTAGCAGTAGTAGCTCTAGTGACAGAAATGTAATTATGGGTGAGCAAATTATTAAAAGGTGTGAATGCTTTAGATATGTCGGGTCTATTGTTCAAAGTGATGGTGATATTGAAGGGGATGTTATTATTAGAATTCAAGTTGATTGGTTGTAGTGGAGGAATGCTTCGAGCCTATTGTGTGATAGAAAAGTTATGCTTAGATTGAAAGGAAAATTTTCTAATATGGTGGTGAGACTTGCAATTCTCTTTGGCGCTGAATGTTGGCCTTTAAAAGAGAAGCATAAACCTAATTTAAGTGTTGCCGAGTGTCGGTGCTATTTTTGGTTGGNCTGCTTAGACTGAAAGGAAAATTTTCTAATATGGTGGTGAGACTTGCAATTCTCTTTGGCACTAAATGTTGGCCTTTAAAAGAGAAGCATAAACCTAATTTAAGTGTTGCCGAGTGTCGGTGCTATTTTTGGTTGGAGGAGTTGTCGTGAAAAGTTGTCGGTCACCGGAATCAAAATCTTGTCGCCCGCTTCGGAAGGACATTTTAATTTACATATATATTTAATTTTAGAAAAATATGCAATCAAACTGACCTCATATTTTTCAAAGCTTAAATGAAAGAGCACTATACCTCAAATCATGCATCTACCCTGAATGATAAACACAAAACTTGAGGATGAGGCTCGATAAAAAAAACTAAGAAACATATGACATCTATTTTTTCTGCAAAACCATTTTATTTGCCGACAATTTCCCCTATTTAATATAAAGGATTAAATAAGGTTTATATTAAGCTGGGTTCAGNATACCCTGAAGGATAAACACAAAACTTGAGGATGAGGCTCGATCAAAAAAACTAAGAAACATATGACATCTATTTTGTCTGCGAAATCATTTTATTTGCCGACAATTTTCCCTATTTAATATAAAGGATTAAATAAGGTTTATATTAAGCTGGGTTCAGACATGCTTTCTATAAGAGCAAGTCTTTATAGTTAATTACATCTTAAATGACCAAAGTCACCAAAGAAGACTCTCGATAAAATTCAGAAAATATTACCTTCAAGAAGTTTCAAAGGGTTGGACTTTTCGATGAGATCGGACGTAGAAGTGTGAAAGGGGATTGGTTCAAATTTGGAACATTTTGTTGTAGAGTCCAAAGAAGGAAGAACTAGGCGATGTCATGGATCTAGAGGAGAACCTAGATGACTTCCCAAGCTATTCTAATGTTTGGCTTCATTTCTAAGGAGAATCATTTAGGTGTTTCATCCTATCAATTTTATTAGTTAGAGCTTACATTCGTGTGAAATTATCACACAAATAGCCTGGAAGATGTGAGGGTTTAGGTTGTGATGAACGACGACCTCGAAATCCTAAGACGAGTTAGGGCTTATATTATATAGCAGAGCTGTGCAAAGGCCTAAAGATAAGGTGAGGATTTACGTTGCATAAGCAAGCAACCTCGAAGTCCTATGACTTTGTTGTTTATATCTAAGGAAGGAAGATTGGTTTAGTTGGGGAAGATAAGTTTTACTGTTGAAGATGGTTGTGCTGCCCACCATGATAGCTCTAAGCTCCTTGTCGTGATGAGTTTAAGTTTTCTAGTGTGTCAAGTTATGATGTCAAATCAGGTGGCCCTATGGTTGAAGTTCTTTAATTTTTACAGAGGGCATATTAAAGTTGATTGGAGCGACACCGGTTAGGATCCTACGGTTCCCTCATAGGGGCATGTTAAAGTTGATAAGAGCGACACCGGTTAGGATCCTATGGTTCCCTTATTCCGACACCACTATTTTCTATTGGATTCATTTAGTCCAAATGAATTTACTAAACTCAACTTAATCAGTTCCATAATTTCATTTAGACCGTGGGAAGCCTCATTAGCAACCGTAGGTTACCTCCTCCGATTCCCGATCTTCCAATAGAGACATTTTAATTTAGTTGAAGTTGTATTTTTTGGTGATGCTTCCGATAGAGACGTTTTAATTTAGTTAAAATTGTATTTTTTGGTGATATTTGTGATTAAATTTTGCATCCGATACCGTGGGAAGCCTCGTTAGCAACCGTAGGTTACCTCCTCCGAGGGATTCCCGATCTCCGATAGAGACTTTTTAATAAGTTGTAGTTTTATGTGATGTTTCTTCCCGATCTTCCAATAGAGACATATTAATTTAGTTGAAGTTGTATTTTGTGTGATGTTTGCAATAATTTCATTTAGACCGTGGGAAGCCTCGTTAGCAACCGTAGGTTACCTCCTCCGAGGGGTCAGTTAGGATCCTACGGTTCCCTCGTTCTGGCACCACTATTTTCTATTGGATTCACTTAGTCCAGCAATCTTAATGAGTTCCATAATTTCATTTAAATCGTGGGAAGCCTCGTTAGCAACCGTAGGTTACTCCCTCATTCCGGCACCACTATTTTCTATTGGATTCACTTAGTCCAAATGAACTTACTAAACCCATCTTAATGAGTTCCATAATTTCATTTAAACCGTGGGAAGTCTCGTTAGCAACCGTAGGTTACTTAATGAATTCCTATAATTTCATTTAGACCGTTGGAAAACTCGTTAGCAACCGTAGGTTACCTCCTCCGAGGGTTTCCGATCTTCCAATAGAGACGTTTTAGTTTAGTTGAAGTTGTATTTTTGTGATGTTTGTGACTATTTTCTATTGGAATCACTTAGTCCAAATGAATTTACTAAACTCAACTTAATGAGTTCCATATTTTCTATTGGAATCACTTAGTCCAAATGAATTTACTAAACTTAACTTAATGAGTTCCATTATTTCATTTAGACCGTGGGAAGCCTCGTTAGCAACCGTAGGTTACCTCCTCCGAGGGGTTCCCTTCCGATAGAGACGTTTTAATTTAGTTAAAATTGTATTTTTTGGTGATATTTGTGATTAAATTTTGCTTTTAGACCGTGGGAAGCCTCGTTAGCAACTTAGACCGTGGGAAAATTCGTTAGCAAACCGTAGGTTACCTCCTCCGAGGGTTCCCGATCTCCGATCGTTTTAATTTAGTTGAAGTTGTATTTTTAGTGATGTTTGTGATTAAATTTTGAGTTGTACGTTTTAATTTAGTTGAAATTGTATTTTTTTTTTTTTGTGATGTTTGTGATTAAATTTTGAGGCATATTAATTTAGTTGAAGTTGTATTTCGTATGATATTTGTGATTAAATTTTGAGTTGTCTTATATTTTGAAATATTGAATTAATTTAGTTGAAGTTGTATTTTGTGTGATGTTTGTGATTAAATTTTGTCCGATAGAGACTGCTTAATTTAGTTGCAATTATAGTTTGTGTGATGTTTGTGATTAAATTTTGAGTTGTTTTATAATTTGAATGTTGTGGTAGTAAATTTTATCGTGGTTGATTTTAATTTTAGTTTTGGTTTTGATTTTGTGGCTATCCTGATAGTTTTAGTTTTCATGCAGGGTGNCAGAGGAGAACCTCGATGACTTCCCAAGCTATTCTAATGTTTGGCTTCATTTCTAAGGAGAAATATTTAGGTGTTTCATCCTATCAATTTTATTAGTTAGGGCTTACATTCGTGTGAAATTATCACACAAATAGCCTGGAAGATGTGAGGGTTTAGGTCGTGATGAACGACGACCTCGAAATCCTAAGACGAGTTAGGGCTTATATTATATAGCAGAGTTGTGCAAAGGCCTAAAGATAAGGTGAGGATTTACATTGCATAAGCAAGCAACCTCGAAGTCCTATGACTTTGTTGTTTATATCTAAGGAAGGAAGATTGGTTTAGTTGGGGAAGATAAGTTTTGCTGTTGAAGATGGTTGTGCTGCCCACCATGATAGCTCTAAGCTCCTTGTCGTGATGAGTTTAAGTTTTATAGTGTGTCAAGTTATGATGTCAAATCAGGTGGCCCTATGGTTGAAGTTCTTTAAATTTTATAGGGGCATGTTAAAGTTGATAAGAGCGACACCGGTTAGGATCCTATGGTTCCCTTATTCCGGCACCACTATTTTCTATTGAATTCATTTAGTCCAAATGAATTTACTAAACTCAACTTAATCAGTTCCTTAATTTCATTTAGACCGTGGGAAGCCTCATTAGCAACCATAGGTTACCTCCTCCGAGGGATTCCCGATCATCCGATAGAGACAGCTTAATTTAGTTGCAATTATAGTTTGTGTGATGTTTGTGATTAAATTTTGAGTTGTTTTATAATTTGAATGTTGTGGTAGTGAATTTTATCGTGGTTGATTTTAATTTTAGTTTTGTTTTTGATTTTGTGGCTATCCTCATAGTTTTAGTTTTCATGCAGGGTGACATCATTGTTTAACATGCAAATTTGTGTAAGCATAAAAGTATAGCATAAAAGTACAAGAAAAACGATGTTGAAAACTGCAAAAGCATGCATGACGAGTCTTCTCGTTCCACAACCTGAAACTAAAAAGGCATGTTAAGGCAGTTTATATGAAATAGGGAAGTAAAATTTTGGCGACCTACCTAACCCTAGGTCATATCTTGGTGGGTCCTTAGGTGTTTAATTAAGGATGATTTTTTCAAGAAAAACATATTAAGTTTAGTAGATCTTCGAGGTATCCAACAGCTCTAGAGAAAGAAGCAAGTTCGTGCTACTCTCTCGCTACCTGGTGGAATATCCCGAGTTCTTTTAAACTTATTATGTTGCTTAATAATTCATCCTGTAAATACCCTTAGTGCTCAATGAACATTGATGTATTTATTTTCTCCCAGTAATAGGGTAATTATCACTCATAATTCATTAGTGAGAATTATGTGGGTGAAGACCCCTAAAGGGGCCAAGCTAGTGTTGTTGGAACACAGCCAAATTTTAATCTTAATTGGGCTTGTAGTGTTTCAAAGGTCTTAAATTTTGGCTATGTTTTCTTTTCTAATCCTCGTTTAATCAATCTTGATTTAACTTAAATCACTACTAAGCCCTTAAGACCTAGGTGAGTGTCTTAATTAATTTTGAAAATGTTAAGTTTTAGGTGATCATGATTCATTATTTGAAATTCATTTGAAAATCAAAAATAAGGGTATTAAAGTGATTAATTACTGACTTCAAAAGTCATACCCCTAACTCCTAGATTCTTTTAATTTTAATAAACCTCCAAATTTTAATAATTTAAAAATTTATTAATTTATTCTTTTAATTAGGAAAGTGAGGTGGGTTTCTACCAATTAACCCCTTGTGTTTCAAACATCCAAATATGTTAATTAGAATCAAAGATTTCCCATTTCCCNATTCTTTTAATTTTAATAAACCTCCAAATTTTAATATTTTAGGAATTTATTAATTTATTCTTTTAATTAGGAAAGTGAGGTGGGTTTCTACCAGTTAACCCCTTGTGTTTCAAACATCCAAATATGTTAATTAGAATCAAAGATTTCCCATTTCCCTTCCTGAGATTAGGCCTAAATGTTAATTAAGACTAAATTTCCAAAATTACACATTTTCTCCTAAGGCTCTATCACTCATAATTCATCAAATTTAATTCAAATGACTTTGAAATTTTTATCCTAACTCACTAATGGGTCAATTGAGACATCAGAGGAGAAAGTGTGATTTTTCAAAATTTAATTTATCTATATAATTATTTATAATACAAAAATAGGATTTTTCAAAGAAAATTCGTAACTTAACTAACATAAATCCTAATCCCTTGAAATTTTNCATAATTATTTCTAATACAAAAATAGGATTTTTCAAAGAAAATTCGTAACTTAACTAACATAAATCCTAATCCCTTGAAATTTTTACTGGAGCTAGCCTTAGACTAGAGAAGCCTTTGAACCAAATTTCATGATCTTTTAAATTTTAATTGAATTTTAAGAATTATTTTAAATTCTGGAGTGTTTATTAATTATAAATATTTTAAATGTAAAAAATTAAGTTTTATATTTTTATTAAATCTCTTTGATGTCAAGGAACATAGAGAAACAAATTTCACAAATTTCTTTTTTTTTTTTGAATTATTGGAATTATTTTAGTAAAAATCCATTTTTAGCCTTTAAAAATTATTTTAAGCTTCAAAATTCAATATCGTTATTTAGAAAATCAGGAAAAATATCTAAATTATTCCTAAGTGCTTAGGAAGCAATTTAGAACAATTTCATGAATTTAATTATTTTTGTGATTTTTATGGATTTTTAATTATTTAAATATTTAAAAATAAGCTAAAAATTAGGTTTTTATTTTAAATACCCTTTTTATTTTTATAAAATTCTCCTGATCACATAAAACTCAAAAAATAAGTTTTATAAATTTTTGAGTTATATTTTGATTTTTTAAAATCATTTAAGTGCTAAAATGATATTTATCTTTAAANTATAAAATTCTCCTGATCACATAAAACTCAAAAAACAAGTTTTTATAAATTTTTGAGTTATATTTTGATTTTTTAAAATCATTTAAGTGCTAAAATGATATTTATCTTTAAAAATCAACTTAAGTTACCAAATGAACTCAAAATGCTTTGAAATTTTTATGAAGAGTTCCTTAGATTTTAAATAATATTGGAGATAAAAAATCAAGTCAGTGTGATGTTTGTGCTTTCTAACATTAATTACCTTACTGTTTTAGGGTTTATAAAGATTAGGTTTATTTTAAATGAATTAAGTGATGAGAATTTTTCTTAAGGGTTCTCTAGTCATATTAAACCTACAAAAATTTTTTTGAATTTTTCTAAGCACTATACCGATTATTATGATTAATTTATGCAAATAATATACATAAACTTGAAAAATATGGATCTCTATCTAGAGGTCTCCTCTGACTTTAAAAAAATTAGGGAGTGTTCCCCTTGATAGAGGCTACAACATGCTAAAATTTCAAGCCATAGTGATATTACTACATGCATGGAGAATCAAAAAATTCAAATCTATGTTTAATTAATAAAAAATAAAATATGCATTAAATGGAATCCAAATTATTTTCAGATTGTTCTCCTCAATTTACTGAGCAAGAGGATATTTTTATTTTATTTTTATGATTTTTCTACATAAAGATATGAATTTTTAAAGCTAGGGCTATTTATTTAAATAAGAAAATCCCTATTTTTTTTATTTAAACGCGCGACGCTGACTGGATCCTAAGCAGCTCGGAAGGCACGCGTGGCACGCTCTAGTTGGATGTTGTCATCCACGTAGCCACTGACTCGGCTCGCGGTTCATGTAAGGAAGTGATGTCCGGCTCGATCTCCTCCGTCCATCTGATACACGCGCGATCAGACGACTCCCCATCATCATCCCCGATAGAGTGATCCCGTGACCATCTACACTAAAACCCTAAGAACTTGGTCTAGACTCAGCCAAATGACTTTGGGTTTGATCCTATGGACTCGTCTAAGTGAGACGAACATATCCATACAATAATCATGCAATTAAATTAAGCTCANTCTTGGCCTAGACTCAGCCAAATGACTTTGGGTTTGATCCTATGGACTCGTCTAAGTGAGACAAACATATCCATACAATAATCATGCAATTAAATTAAGCTCAATCAAATGGAGAATCAAAATAGGCTCGGGAGGAGGAGAAGTTCAATACCTTGCCTCTGAGAAGTGAAGCTTGGATCATAGGTGTTTGGCACGTTCATTGGGGTCTAAGGAAGCTAGGGATTAAGTCTCTGGCTATGGTGCGAAGCCTAGGTAGGAATTCAACCAAGTCCGATTTCATGTGTTGGTCTAGAGCTATGCTAAGGGCTCTGTGGAAGGGGAATTTGATGGGGATTTTCCTTCTTTCACTGTGGTGAAGGTGTGGGTGAGTTTAATTTGATTNTTGGCTATGGTGCGAAGCCTAGGTAGGAATTCAACCAAGTCAGATTTCATGTGTTGGTCTAAAGCTATGCTAAGGGCTTTGTGGAAGGGGAATTTGATGGGGATTTTCCTTCTTTCACTGTGGTGAAGGTGTGGGTGAGTTTAATTTGATTTTTGTGGAGTGTAGGAGTGTAATGAGCTCTGTCCTGATTTTAGGCAGAGATTCAAACTCAAAATTGGGCTCCGACAAGGGGATTCAGGGCAATGTGGTGGTTGGATTGCACTGAGGAGATCTCAAAG
Source organism: Phalaenopsis hybrid cultivar (assembly GCA_002079205.1). NCBI lineage: Eukaryota > Viridiplantae > Streptophyta > Magnoliopsida > Asparagales > Orchidaceae > Phalaenopsis > Phalaenopsis hybrid cultivar. The sequence goes on from JXCR01059821.1 coordinate 308,626, forward strand.
AGGCATTGGGATCAATTTGGGGAAGTCTTTCAGAGGAAATTTCAGCACTACCTTCATGGTCGTGGAGGGGATTTTTTATAAGAAATGGCTTAAGGCTTGCTGCCATGGCCAATTGGGGGGTAAAATGTGCTGCCTAGGTGGAGGGCAGAGAGGCTCCAACATTTAATTTGGATGAGGTGGCCTCTAGGTTTGAATTGGGTTTAATCCCATGGGGGTGGCTCTTGGTTTGGCTATTTTCCGTCCACTAGGCCGGCCAACCAGCCAAGGGGAGGTGGCCAAGAGCTCAGGGAATCCAGGGGAATATGTCACAACAATTTAATGTGTTTAGGCTTTGTTTTGGTAAAAGAATCCTAAGCTTAAGCAAATATGGAATGAAATCCCTTAATTTAGAGGACCTTTGGTCCATGGCTTAGTTTAGGAGGTTTTAAGAGGTCTAGGTTGGCCACTAGGGTCCAACTAATGGTTGTGGAGTCATTAGTTTGGTGACTTTGGGGTAGTTAGTCATCTTTAGTGCATGGGTTCAATGAGGGTTCAAGTGATCGAAGCTTGGGCTTGAGCTAGGCTATCCATGTCAATTGGCCTAATTTATTGATCAACATTGTGTAGATGATTGTTATGAAGATTTTTGGTGAAGGGTTGAAGTGATTTTGAGTTCAATTGGTGAGTCAATTTGAGGGATTTTTAAAATTTGGTCAATTTGGGCATGTTGGGTTAGACATGGGTCTAGATTGAGCTAGCCTTGGGCTAAGTTCAAATTAAATGGTACAAATGATCAAGGGAGATATTTTTAAGATTTTTAATGAAGGAATAGAGTGGAAATTTTGGGGCTAAAGCTATCAATTTGGTGAGATTTTGAGACATGGCCAATTTGGGACAAATNGAAGATTTTTAATGAAGGAATAGCGTGGAAATTTTGGGGCTAAGGCTATCAATTTGGTGAGATTTTGAGACATGGCCAAGTTGGGGCAAATTTGGGGCTTTTTGGACTTAGGTTGAAATCAAATGAAATTGAAGCCTCACCAAGGCCAATTGAAAGTCAAGTTTGATGTATGAGTATGTTATGAGTTTTTCAATACAAATTGTGGCAAGTAGAGAAGGTCATGGGTTCAATTTGGTGGAACCAAGTCATGGGGCCAAAATTGGGGTTTTGATCTAAATCAAAATTGGGTTCAAATCATGGACCAATTGAGCTTGGATTTGGTTTATATTGATCATATAAAGATTGAATTTGAGTTTAAAATTGAAATTACGGGAAATTGAGACCAATTTGATAGACATTTGAGGTAGATTTGGGAAAAAAATGGGTCTTTAAAGGCAATTTGGGGGTTTTGATCAAAGATGGTCAAATTGGCCAAATTTGGTTATCTGATAGTTGAGAAAAATGAAATTGGAAATTTTTGGGAGGTTTTGGAAATTTTTGGGATTTTTTAGAATTTTTNGAATTGAAATTACGGGAAATTGAGACCAATTTGATAGACATTTGAGATAGATTTGGAAAAAAAATGGGTCTTTAAAAGGCAATTTGGGGGTTTTGATCAAAGATGGTCAAATCGGCCAAATTGGGTTATGTGATAGTTGAGAAAAATGAAATTGGAAATTTTTGGGAGGTTTTGGAAATTTTTGGGATTTTTTAATTTTTGGAATTTTGGGCTAAGGAGGGGTATTTTGGTAATTTGACAAAATTTGGTGATTTTGGGCAGTTTGGGTGTGTTCAAGGTGTTTGAAATAATTTTTGAACCAACCTGGGTATTTTGGGTAAATTTGAGAATTTTGGCCAAATTTAAGGTCCCAAGAGTATTTGGGTAATTTGGGGGAGTTTAGAGGCAACATACTAAGTTGGATATTTTTAGTAGAATTGGGGTGCCAACCACCATCAATAAGCCATGGACCAATGGAAACCCCATTTTGGGTCTTCTATGCACTGGTCTTAGCTAAACTCTAGCCTAGGGCCAGTGGGCTTAGGGGACCACCTACATGAGTCTCCCAAAAGTATCAAGGGACCAAAACCCAGAAGTTTAAGTTTAGGATTGTGAGTGATTGTGAGTGCAAGTATGTACCTTAAGCCCTAGACCAACACTCAGGGTCAACCGTAAGGTCCAACAGTCCTAAAGGTGACTCATTTTGGGGTTCCCCCATGATGACCCCACCTACTAAGTGCTAGAGGTTAGGATCAATATGTGGAACTTCAAATTGAGTAGAGAAGAGAGTAGAATTTCTAATGGTGAGGGTTCCTTGTCTAGTTTTCTAAGAATAGTCAATAGGAAAGTCCTATGGCTAGACCTTAGACAACTAAAGAGGAAAAACTAAACCTCAAACAAAAGTGAGGTCAACACCGAGATGAGAATGATTAGGTAGATGAGTCACTTTACATTTAGAGACAAAATGTGAAATGAATATATTCGTGATAGGGTTGGTATAGCTCCAGTGATAGACAAAATTAGAGAGAGTCGTCTATAATGGTTTGGTCACATTAAATGACGATCATCTTATGATCCGATTAGAAGAGTAGATGTTTTAGATTCGACTGATGTTAAGAAAGGCAGATGTGCACCTAGGATGACTTGGGCATATTGTATAAAAAATGATCTTAATTTATTTGAATTAAATGAAAATATGACACTAAATAGGACGCAATGGAGAAAAAGGATTCATGTAGCCAACCCCACTTAGTGGGATAAAGGTTTTGTTGTTGTTTGTTCAGCTACTACTTAACAAATGTTGTCCAATTTTTTGCTGAAATAGCATCTGTTTATTATTTAAGAGCTTATATGACTATAATGTTGACAAAAAATTAAGCTAAATGATACCTAAGAGTGGAGCAACAACATTAATATAATTGTTTCCAAGTGCTAATTAGAAACTAAGAGCGAGCGACGGACATTCAAGAAAGACACACTTTAATAAGGAAGCCACATTTTCAATTTCATTCATCAACAACAGAAAGAAAAAAGAGAACATTTCAAACGAAACCAAGTTACAGAAATTAGAGGCCACTCCCTTGTTATGTCTTCAATTCACAAATCATGGTGCGTGAACTATTGCGCCATGAACCTGTAGGAGGNAAACATAAAGAAAAAAGAGAACATTTCAAATGAAACCAAGCTACAGAAATTAGATGCCACTCCCTTGTTATGTCTTCAATTCACAAATCATGGTGCGTGAACTATTGCGCCATGAACCTGTAGGAGGAGTAAGAGAGCGAAGAAGCCCCCCAGCTTTGATGAATCTGCACTGCTTTTGCCTTCTCACCAGCAGCACCGAGAGCAACATGCACGGGATAGAAGTGTTCAGGTTCTGGATGTGCAGCTTTAGCATTGGGAGCCTTCACTTCATAGTTCTTCACATCTTCATGCCTGCATAAGAAATACTCATTACCAAGTTATTTATTATATCACGCTTTTCGTTTGATTTAAAAAAAAAACAGTAAAAAAAAGAAGGGCTAAAAAACCGACGTCATTTACTTATCCAATGCAAGATAAACACACTCGTGAGGTTTTACACCGTCAACACACATCGTCGTGCATGGACGTTTCATAGGATTTCAGTGTCGAATCTTAATAATAGGGAAATGTGTCAAGTGTCAACACTCATGGAGGCCCCACACTAATTGAGCCACTCTTACCTAGTTAAAACAACAGCTCTGCTATCACTTATTATGCAGTATCAACTACAGCAGGATCGAAATTGGCCTCATATAGTAGTGATGAAGCTATTCATTTTGGGATAAATTAACACTCTTATGTGCATTAACACTGTAATGTTAGGACAATAGCTGACAAGTTGGTCCTGTAGAATGAGAGGCCATCAAGTTTTCATATAGATATTTGGGCAAGAAAACTTCAGCTCTGGTCATGGCTTCCTTCTTTTAATAGCTTTTACTATGTTATTTTGATGTTGTCCTAGTTCATGCACAACATTTTTATGAGACAAGCGTAACATGACTTGTTACACTTTCCAAGATGGAGAATTGTTAGACTGAGCACCTGGCACCGTTCTCCTTCAGTCAATTTTTTCTCTATATCATTTTTTATTGATCAGTATTGTTCCCAAATATAAACAAACCCAAAGCAATAGAAATGGCTAATAATATGAGGCAAAACAATCATATCAGGTCTAATAATATCCGACACATGATCTGTGATAGAAATGGTGTCAAATTGAACGGGACATGGTACTAAACTAAAGTGAACTGACCACCAAAAGTTGGAGTTTAAAACCAAAATAGCCAAATGTGGCATTGAACAAAACATAATCATTTGATTTAGTTTTGATTTGAATTTAGGTCTAGAGTTAGTTTTTAGTGGAATGCAATTTATATGGGTTCAATTTAGTTTCGGGTTTATCTTGGGCTGCTTATATTTTTCTGTTTTTTTCTTTTAAGAACTGCTTTTTTGCAACTATTGTTTTAATTCTGCTTTATTGGAATTAGTTTTTTAAGGAAAAACTTTGGAAAGTTATGAAAATGCTATCATTCAANAATTCTGCTTTATTGGAATTAGTTTTTTAAGGAAAAACTTTGGAAAGTTATGAAAATGCTATCATTCAAATATATATTATTTTCATTGGCATTTTTTCTTACCACAAAAAAAGTTCAAAAAGCAATCCAAACAAAGCCTGCCTGATCTGAATCTTTGGTCTGCTCAGGATTAATTAGTTTTAACTTAATCTGCACTAAAAGCAAAATATCTTTTATAGTTTAAAAACTTAAGATCAGTTCTTTTTTTTTTTAATATAAGAATATTTCAGATGCATCATCTGAAAACATAGTTCGGTTCAGACCGAGTTTGTTCATTTTCTATAACTCCAAATCTAAACCAAACTAAGCCAATTGGTCTATGGAGCACTAAAATAAAAACGGCACTGAAATCAAATAGAATTGGGCTAGTCATTTGATCTTTTGATTTGATTCTGATTTTCTGTTGTTGAGATTCCATTTTCTTTCCTTTCCTTCAATCCAAACAAAGCCTTTTATGTCAAAGAAGCTGATAAAATAATTGATGAAGATAGAAAGATGTGTATACCTTCCATTGAGGAGAGACTCTTTGAGCCAATTATCGAAGTCCACAGCCCAATTGGGTGTTTCCACATCATCCCGGTCAAGCAACTTTAGATTATGCGTTGCACTCNGAGTATTTGGGTAATTTGGGGGAGTTTAGAGGCAACATACTAAGTTGGATATTTTTGGTAGAATTAGGGTGCCAACCACCATCAATAAGCCATAGACCAATGGAAACCCCATTTTGGGTCTTCTATGCACTGGTCTTAGCTAAACTCTAGCCTAGGGCCAGTGGGTTTAGGGGACCACCTACATGAGTCTCCAAAAGTATCAAGGGACCAAAGCCCATAAGTTTAAGTTTAGGATTGTGAGTGATTGTGAGTGCAAGTATGTACCTTAAGCCCTAGACCAACACTCAGGGTCAACCGTAAGGTCCAACAGTCCTAAAGGTGACTCATTTTGGGGTTCCCCCATGATGACCCCACCTACTAAGTGCTAGAGGTTAGGATCAATATGTGGAACTTCAAATTGAGTAGAGAAGAGAGTANATGCCATTCGAAGACACGTTAAATACATTGCTCAAATCTTCCTTGACAAATTATTAATACGAAGAAATAAAAGAATTTATCAAAGAAGAGCAACCTCATAAAAATGTTTTGGGAAGTNTTGCCATTCGAAGACACGTTAAATACATGCTCAAACCTTCTTTAACAAATTATTAATACGAAGAAATAAAAGAATTTATCAAAGAAGAGCAACCTCATAAAAATGTTTTGGGAAGTTGTAGAAGTCATGTATGGTGTCATTGACGCCATTAATGACGTTCACGGTTGGCTCAGTAGTCTCCCAGTGGGCGGATATTACCAAAATAGCCTTAGGCGTCACATCTAAATTATTTGACTTCCATGATTCTAGGAAGCGCCTCGCTGGCCTATCAGTGATCAGAAGTCTCGGTGATCCATGGCTGATGAAGAAGGTATCCATTAATGGAGGTATGCACTTCAATTGAGAGGAAGAAGAAGAAGAAAATCAGAAGAAGTCAATTTTTCATATTTTTTTTGATGAGGGTGATGGTGTTCTTGGCTCACTATTTATATTTGGTTGGGATTGTGAAGTTCCGTTTTTTTATTAATATTTGTAATCGAACGGGCGCATTTTAAAATTAGCATTTTATAATACATGTTATGAATGCCTGGATTAAGTCCCACAACGTAACACTAACAATTTCTTTTTAAAACAATGTAAGATTGTTCACACTGAGAGTTTCAAGTTATTTTAATAAATAATTGCGTACGTCAAGGATTAGAAATATTTTAGACAATTAAAAAGTATTTTTATATTCGTGTTAATTTTAAATCTCAACGCAGCAACAACCTTTTTTTTAGGCGAAAAATTTGTTGTGTGGGCAAGAATTAAAATCTTGTTGCTTTTCATGGCTTGGTTCATTGGACTATTTGGTAATAATAATGTAGCATTTTCCATTTTTTTTTTTCTTTTCGCCATTTTTCATAGCCACTTTTGTGATAAGAGAAAATAAAAATGAAAAATTATTTCATGCGGATGCATGCGATGTCCAATCTGTACCATCGATCATTGATCTCCACAGTCGATCAAAATTTTTTAAAAAATAAAAAATAAAAAAGTTAAAAACGGGGCCCACCGAAATACATTTTTGTGTTAATCGACAGTGTGGATCGGACATCACATGCATTTCTGCATACGGTGTTCGTATGAAATAAATTTTCATAAAAAGAAGTTTTATCATAGACTAATATGCAAAATGATAGGCTGGAGAGGACAAACATGTAAATTTTCAAATGCAAAATGACAAGATAAAATACAATTATGTCTTGTAATGCCTCTAATAAAGCAAGGATAGACATGTAATTTTTCATATTTTGTTTTCCATCTCCTATAAATATGGGGCCCGTAGCCTCCATTATGGGGTTTTTAGCTATTCTCTCTAGATGCATACTATGTAAGGAGCTTTCTCTCCCCTTTTCTCTCATAACCCCTTAATTATAATATATAAAATAGGTCATAGAGCTTAAGAATATCCCAGTTCGCCCCTAAAGAGCAAGTCTATGTATGTTCTTTTATTTTCTTATCCCTTGCTATTTCTCTCTACTTCTCCCTTAAGGTTCATGCCCTTTCGATCATTGAGCGTCTCTATGAAAAATCTGGATTNCTTTCTCTCCCCTTTTCTCTCATGACCCCCTAATTATAATATATAAAATAGGTCATAGAGCCTAAGAATATCCCAATTCGCCCCTAAAGAGCAAGTCTATGTATGTTCTTTTATTTTTTTATCCCTTGTTATTTCTCTCTACTTCTCCCTTAAGGTTCATGCCCTTTCGATCATTGAGCGTCTCTATGAAAAATCTGGATTCAACATACAGTTTGTTTGAACCAATATGTAGGGCTTTCAACTTTCATAAAAAAAATAGAGTGTATGAGCAGTAGCCCAACTTAGTTAATTGTAGCATTTGTTAAAGTATGCCCTTCAAAGCATTTAAAAAAGATTAAATGCAGCAAAAGTGAGGGGCATGTTTTGCTAGAGAAGGGTTCTGTAGTGAAAAAACTCATCCAAATTTACATATTGATAACACAAAGCAAAACAACAACCACAACATATCAAAATTAATAGGATATAACAATGTAGATGATTAGAAAATATGTAAAAAGTAAAATAACCTACCTAGCACTACCTAAACTCCACCAACATAAATAAAAGAGTAGTCCATGATAGTGAAGCTATTGAACCCATAACTAACTCATAAAATCTTGATAGCTTATGTTATACCATTCAACAATACAAGAAGTAAGCACAATAAAAGAAAAAAAAAACAATTCCAAAAGAAGCAATAATGTAACAACCATACCAAACTTGTGAAAGTGATATATCTCCATATATTGAAGGAAAGATGCTTATAAAAAATATGAAAAAATAAATCTCACAAATATTATGAGGTAAAGGGCTATCAAAATTCCTTTTTGTAATTTTTCCCAATAACAAAGTGAATTGTAATAATCTTTTCTCACCAATATCTTTTAGATTAAAATTAAATTCCTTAATAGTCCAAAATATTTTATGCTCCAATTCTACTGGTAAGTGGCATGTTTTTTCAAAAAATAAGCCTATATGGGGGACATTCCTATAGGAGTCTTATAAGCAGTTTTGTATGCCCATAATGCAGTATCTTATCTAGTAGACCAATCCAATTTATAGGGATTTACAACTTTTTCTAAAATTCGTTTAATTTCACGATTTGATATATTTGCTAGACTGCTAGTCTGAGGATGATAAGCAGTACAGAATCTATACATAATATCATATTTCTTATTCAATTTTTCGATTCTCTTATTCTTAAAATGAGATCCTCCATCAGTAATAATTACTCTCATCATTTCATATCTTGTAAAAATAATTTTAATTAAAAATTTAGAAACACTCTGAGCATCACATCTGGGTACAACAATAGCTTCAATCCATTTGGGCATATAATCAATAGCAAGTAATATATATATAAATTTTCAAATGAAGGCATAAATGGTCCCATAAAATCTAATCCCCACACATCAAAAATTTCAACTTCTAATGTGTAATTTAGAGGCATTTCATTTTCTCTAGAAATATTTCCTACTTGTTGACATCGATCACATGTTTTAATATATTCATTAACATCTTTAAGAAGAGTAGGCCAATAAAATCCAGCTTGTAAAATCTTATATGCAGTTCTATTTGTTCCAAAATGTCCTTCAAATTCATAATCATGTAGTCTTTTAATTATCTGTTAAGTTTCCTTATAAAGAACACATCTTCTAATAATTAGATCTTTACATTATTTATATAAATATGGTTCATCCCAAAAATAGTTTTTGAATCATATATGAATTACTTTAATTGTGAATTTTTGATATCAGGTGGTAAGATATCACTTACAATAAAATTTATTATATCAGCATACTAAGGTACACTCATTTCATCAATACTATATAATTGTTCATTAGGGAAATTTTCTAAAATTTCATTTGCAAAATTAGTTAATGTTTCTCGTTTTAGTCTAAACAAATGATCAGATAAAAAGATTATTATTTCCCTTTCTATCAACTGCAGTAAAATCAAACGCTTGCAATAGAAATATCCATCTAATTAATCTTGGTTTAACATCCTTCTTTTGCATCAAGTATTTAATAGCAGAATGATCTATATGCACTATACATTTAGTTCCAATTAAGTAAGGTCTAAATTTATCAAAGGCATAAATAATAGCTAATAACTCTCTTTCAGTAATAGTGTAGTTAATTTGAGCATCATTTAAAGTTTTACTAGCATAATATATTACTTTAAAAACTTTGTTGTACCTTTGTCCTAAAACAAACCAAATAACATAATCACTAGCATCACACATTATTTCAAATGGTTTTTCCCAATCATGTGGAACTATTATAGGTGCAGTGATTAATTTTTCTTTCAATAATTCAAATGCTTCCATGTATTCCTCGTTAAAATCAAATTTTGTATATTTTTCTAAAAGTTGCCATAATGGCTTCGTTATTTTTGAAAAGTTTTTTATGTAGTGTCTGTAGAAACTGGCATGTCCTAGAATATTTCTTACCCCTTTAACATTAGTAGGAGGTGGTAATTTTTCAATAACTTGAATTTTTGCAGGATCTACTTTCATGCCATTTTCAGAAATTTTATGTCCAAGTACAATATCTCCTACAACCACAAATTAACATTTTTCCCAATTTAATATTAGGTTGATTCTTTCACTTACTTCCAAATTTTTTCCTAAATTATTTAAACATAATTCAAACAAAGTTTCAAATACAGAAAAATCATCCATAAACACTTTCATTCCATGTTCAATAAAATTGTTAAAATTGACATCATACATCTTTGAAATGTTGCAGGTGCATTGCATAGTCCGAAAGACATTCTACGAAAAGCAAATGTTCCATATGGGCTTGTAAATGTTGTTTTCTCTTGATCCTC
>JXCR01059821.1:332007-387468 GCA_002079205.1 Phalaenopsis hybrid cultivar
ACCACTGCAGGTATTGCAGTGCGAGGGATGAGTGCATGGGAGAGAATGAGGTTAGGTGCCGTACAACTCATGGAAAAATACGCTGTTCAAACTTGTGGGTATTGCCCTGAGGTTCAGGTAGGACCTAAGGGACACCGTGCTAGAATTTGCCAGGCATACAAGCATCAAATGAGAGCTGGACAACATGCATGGCAGAAGGCAGCCATTGATGATTTGGTGCCGCCAGTTTATGTATGGCATGTTCCTGGCCCCTATAATGGTGGCAAATTACTTGTGCACAACCTGAGGATGTATTATGGGAAGCTCCCAGCTGTAGTTGAGCTTTTTGCGCAAGCTGGCGCTTGTGTAGGGAAGTGTTATGGTGTGCTTATGAGGGAGGATGTGGCAGTTCCAGGCTTGGATGAGGAGAAACTGGTTGTATGAAATTTGAGTTTCTCAAAGTGGACTTTTAGCGCAACTTTCATTTGGTATGTAAAATTGCCTTCTGAATTATTTTTTACAAATTTATTGATATTTTTTAGAAATTTTTAACTGTCCAAAATTTTATGAACTGTGTGGCCACTAGTTGAATATTGATATAAATTGCGTTATTTTTTTTTGTTAGTATGAGTTAAAAAATCCAACTCTGCTTCATTTAAAAGAACATGTATGTTTTTTACTAGAAATGTATGACACACCATGATGAGGAGGGGTCAACCGATGTTTTATAATCATTTTACAATAAAAAAATTGTCAATGCAATAATTATATTTTCAAACAAAAATAACATAGTTTGTAAAGTAAATACATAAAAAAATGTATGCAGTTGGCTCTAATCAACATATGTCCATGCCTTCTTCTTAACAAGTATTAGGATTTTACTCTTCATATTCTAATTTAAGTCAAACTCTTTCACTCTTCAATCCGGTAGAGAAACTACGCCACCTCATACTCACTTGATAAGTGAGTGCTACCTAATACAAATAATAGAAAATAATAAATACCAAGTGTCCCAAGACTCATAAAGTCTCAAGTACGAAAAACATGACTAAATTAAGAACAAACATCTGTTTTTTTTTTTTTTTTTTGGTATTTTGCTTGTTGATGAAACTAATATTATTATATGTGCACTTTAGGAGTGAAACGACACAGTGCACTTTGCTTCACGCATTACTTGCATGTTAATTGCAAGCCTCTTTTTTGTTGCAACGTGGTATAGCACTAAATGCTTGGATCTGCTCACGATGAAATTTAGTTCAAATTTATGGATTGATTTTGATATGGCACAATAATTATGGAACAAGCATTTACTTCTCGTTTGTTCTTATCAGTATTGAATTGTTTCGCATTATTCCTTCATTCTCTCCAACTAAAGCTAGTTGCTTTTCTTTATCATGTAACCCATTGGCTTTCTTAACGCTTGCCATTGGTTCTTGCTGCCTATCTAATAGATTCTGTCTCACTAGTTTATTTTTGAGAATGCTTCTTGGTTTGTTCTCTTCACCCGGTATTTTAAACTCAGGAGTGCTCTTATTTTGTAAATATTCTTTCATTACTTTATTCTTTATATTTTCTTTGTTTTATATACTTTTGGATATCTGAAAGTTACTATTATTGAATGTATCATTATATAGGCTGTAAATTATTAGTTGATGTTGTTTGATTATTATTATATTTGCTGAAAATTATGATTTAATGTTGGTTAAGTTTGGTTAAGTAAATGAATATTATATGCAAAGAACATGTATATATCATATACAAACCATAAACAATTTAGTAAGTAAAAGAGATATATTGTGTATATTGCATATTGAAACAAAAAATGAAAGCTTGCACAACACATTGTACTTGGCATTTTGAAAGCTCTGGATGAAATATTGATGCCTCCACGACATCTTGAACAAATGATATTGATTGTAGGCTCTTGCACTTAATTTACTTCAGAATGTGGCTTGATGACCTAGAAGGTTCAAAAACTCAATGCTGGGAGTGTGGATAACGTAGAGATATAACAATGTTAGTTTCAAACCTCATAGTAATTTAGTGGAGAGGGGGGATGGAATGTATAAATAAGCTATATTTTGGATTCATGGTCTTCTTTGAGAAGATTAAAACAATAATTTTGAGCCGAGCATGCTTTTCTGTACGATGAATTAATTTCTTTTGTTTTATTTTGACTTAATTGTATGGAATAAAATAGCAATGATTTGAATTTTCAGTTAATTGTATGCATAATATAGCAATTGTATGTACAATCCAAAAATGGTTATTTAGCTGCATCAAATGTGTTTTATGTAATTATAGCTAAAATGATTTTGCAAGAGATTGCTTCCAATAGATAATATATGTTAGATCATAATTTAGTGGTGTAAACAAGCCGAGCTTGAGCTAGCCTAGTGTTTGTTTATGCTCGGTCAGTAGAATTTTTTTTTCGCTTGAATAAGATTGTGTTCGAAATGGCTCGTAAATAACATGTTTATGTTTAGCTCATTCAAATTCATTTATTCATTCCAGCTCGTGTTTGACTCGAAATCAGCTCGAATTATTTAAAAATAATAAAATTTAATATTTTTTTTTAAATATAACATAAAAATTTAATATAAAAGTATTATAATATTATTATTTATTTATTATTTAATTAATTCAAGTCAAAGCAATGATATGATCAAACCAAAGTTTGTTCGTGTTCGACATTTATAAAGTGAGCTCAAAAAATTATTCATGATTTGCTCTTTTGCTTAACAAACAAATTCAATAGGAACTACTTAGCGAGTCAAAAACGAGTTATTTGTGAATGACGAGTCTTTTTGACGGTCATAATCATTCATCTCATCTATCATTCATAGATCTTATGTGTGGTCATTGTATTAAATGAACAATCCTTTATAAATCCAAAATTCTATAGAAACTAAGTTCTATAGATGTTATATGCCTACAAAAAGGTGGGGGTTTTAAATTTTTATGTTTACCAAATTTATGTGCTTCTAAATTGATTTTTGTTTTAAGTTTTCTAAGAGCAAATTTCTTGATGAGTCATAAAAGTTTGACATTTTGCAGTTTTATACTCTTGGAGAAAAGACTACATAAACTAACTAGATTACAAGGCTTAATATCTTGTCTTCAATATCAATCGTGATTCCATCCTTCATATTTTTAACATTGTGGTCGATTACTAGGGTGTAAAAATGTGACATATTTTGTCAATATTTTTTCTGCAATTTCTTTTATTACTTGTTCCCTATTTATGCTTTTTCGGGTATTTTTGTCTGTAATTATAGGTTACATGTATTCATGAGTTCTTAATGACACATTAATCATGCATAGGAGCTAACATATGGATGGAGGTGCCTCAAGGCATCTTGGTGTCACCCAAATGAGTGCATATGCTCCTACCAGAGAGGGTGGCGCCTATGGAGGTGCCTCAATGCACCTTGGTGTCACCCAAATGGGTGCATATGCGCCTCCNGGTATTGCCCTGAGGTTCAGGTAGGACCTAAGGGACACCGTGCTAGAATTTGCCAGGCATACAAGCATCAAATGAGAGCTGGACAACATGCATGGCAGAAGGCAGCCATTGATGATTTGGTGCCGCCAGTTTATGTATGGCATGTTCCTGGCCCCTATAATGGTGGCAAATTACTTGTTCACAACCTGAGGATGTATTATGGGAAGCTCCCAGCTGTAGTTGAGCTTTTTGCGCAAGCTGGCGCTTGTGTAGGGAAGTGTTATGGTGGGCTTATGAGAGAGGATGTGGCAGTTCCGGGGTTGGATGAGGAGAAACTGGTCGTATGAAATTTGAGTTTCTCAAAATGGACTTTTGGCGCAACTTTCATTTGGTATGTAAAATTGCCTTCTGAATTATTTTTTACAAATTTATTGATATTTTATAGAAATTTTTAACTGTCCAAAATCTTATGAACTGTGTGGCCAATAGTTGAATATTGATATAAAATGCGTTTTTTTTTTGTTAGTATGAGTTAAAAAATCCAACTCTGCTTTAGTTAAAAGAACATGTATGTTTTTGACTAGAAGTGTATGACACACCATGATGAGGAGGGGTCAACCGATGTTTTATAATCATTTTACAATAAAAAAAATTGTCAATGCAATATTTATATTTTCATACAAAAATAACATACTTTGTAAAGTAAATACATAAAAAAATGTATGCAGTTGGCTCTAATCAACATATGTCCATGCCTCTTCTTAACAAGTATTAGGATTTTACTCTTCATATTCTATTTAAAGTCAAACTCTTTCACTCTTCAAGCCGGTAGAGAAACTACGCCACCTCATACTCACTTGATAAGCGAGTGCTACCTAATACAAATAATAGAAAATAATAAATACCAAGTTTCCCAAGACTCATAAAGTCTCAAGTACGAAAAACATGACTAAATTAAGAACAAACATCTTTTTTTTTTTTTGTATTTTGCTTGTTGATTAAACTAATATTATTATATGTGCACTTTAGGACTGAAACGACACAGTGCACTTTGCTTCACGCATTACTTGCATGTTAATTGCAAGCCTCTTTTTTGTTGCAACGNATTGTCAATGCAATATTTATATTTTCATACAAAAATAACATACTTTGTAAAGTAAATACATAAAAAAATGTATGCAGTTGGCTCTAATCAACATATGTCCATGCCTCTTCTTAACNATGTAGCATCTATGAGGATATAATAAAACCATTTTTTCGAAGGGATCTCTCGAGCACTTTAGAGTGGGATCTTTGGAGGTGACGGGAACAAGATAGAGGTTGGCTTCAGCAAAGGCTTATCGTGAGCATTCAAAGTACTTCGAAGGAGGGATTCGAGGGAGTGTTGTGAGTATGTAAGAGTGGTCTCTTGAGTGAGATCAAGTTAAGTGTAGAGAGTGAGATTGTGATTGTTGTGTGCTTAGAGTGGGAAAATCTCAAAATTTCTTTTCAACTCATGTAATTCAATGGATCAATTCGATGAGATTGTTCTAACTTATATTTTTTTTTGGATTTGAAATGAGTTTTTCATTGTGTTTCCTTCCAACAAGTAATAATTAGATTTCTCACTTCCTTGAATTGTAAATCTATCCATGTTAATACTATCCATGAATTGTAATTGAGATTTTGTGTTTAACATTGATATGTTAACATTTTGCTCTTCATTTACTTTCAACCTGTGCATTTAATGTGTTAAAACAAATTGTGATATAGTATTATGAGAATAGGTTAGTGGAATGTGCAAGTAATGTACATTGTTTTAGGAGAATATGGATATTGTTGTTAGAATAGTCTATCCGCATAGGGAAACATGCAAACATAGAAGTTTTTACATGATCAAGAGACTCATTGTAATAAGAAATATCAATATTTCTTAAGACCACCGGAAGGGGCTAAAGAATATTGTTGTTCCTAGTTGCCAATNAAACCTCATAGTAATTTAGTGGAGAGGGGGGATGGAATGTATAAATAAGCTATATTTTGGATTCATGGTCTTCTTTGAGAAGATTAAAACAATAATTTTGAGCCGAGCATGCTTTTCTGTACGATGAATTAATTTCTTTTGTTTTATTTTGACTTAATTGTATGGAATAAAATAGCAATGATTTGAATTTTCAGTTAATTGTATGCATAATATAGCAATTGTATGTACAATCCAAAAATGGTTATTTAGCTGCATCAAATGTGTTTTATGTAATTATAGCTAAAATGATTTTGCAAGAGATTGCTTCCAATAGATAATATATGTTAGATCATAATTTAGTGGTGTAAACAAGCCGAGCTTGAGCTAGCCTAGTGTTTGTTTATGCTCGGTCAGTAGAATTTTTTTTTCGCTTGAATAAGATTGTGTTCGAAATGGCTCGTAAATAACATGTTTATGTTTAGCTCATTCAAATTCATTTATTCATTCCAGCTCGTGTTTGACTCGAAATCAGCTCGAATTATTTAAAAATAATAAAATTTAATATTTTTTTTTAAATATAACATAAAAATTTAATATAAAAGTATTATAATATTATTATTTATTTATTATTTAATTAATTCAAGTNGTATACTATTTGAATGATAGGTATACTTGTGTGTATCGTTGATGCTTTGCAGCACTCGGTCCATATCAAATTTTTGACGTCGTTGCCAGGGAACGACATTAAATTTTTTATTTTGGGAAGATTTTAGTTGAATCCTTGGAATTGAGACTTCAAAATTACGTGTTAAACTTTTGTATAGTTTATTTGCTATTTATTGTGTTAGAAAATCTAAAAATATATTTTGTTGTGTGCTTCCTGATTCTAATGTTGATTTAGTACATCCATTTTGCTGCATTTTAATTATTGTGAAATTGCTTGTTTTTGTTTAATGTAGAACTTTAGCACATATAACTATTTGCTTCATGTTATGACTAGTTTATTTGTTGTGACTTGATATATCTATTAGTTTAGGACCACTAACGAGATTCTCCTAATGCATAGGATTGAACTTCGGAATTAATACCATACGATTTTGAACTTGAAAAAACTATAAAAAAAATAAAAAAAAACATAAATGACTTAAAATGAAAATATGAGAGATGACAAACATACCACATGAATAAGATAACACACTTAAACCCTATATCATGTTAGACCACTCGGGAAATTTGTCAACCTATCGATAGAGGAGATTAACTTAAGTTTCAATAACTATGCTGTAGAAGCCAACAATTTTGAACTCAAACCCCCCATTATCCAAATGGTATAACACAACCAGTTTGGGGGATGACACACAGAAGACCCTGACGTCCACTTCCACTTAGCTAGTTTTCTTAAATTATATGCTACCTTTAGATACAAAAGTGTTTCTAATGAAGTTGCTAGATTTTGAATTTTCTTTTTCTCACTTAGGGATAAGCATTACTTCTTAACATCGGAATTTATTATCACTTTGAATGAATTAGCGCAAAAATTTCTAGTCAAATACTTGTTTCTAAAGCGACAAAGCTTAGGAATGATATCACTTCATTTACCCGATTAGATGAAGAATCAATCTATGAAGCTTAAGATAGATTTAAGGAGCTACTAAGAAAATGTTTCCATCATGCATTACCAAATTTTCTTATAATTCAAAAATTTTATAATAGGGTGGTGGGATTATTGAGGTCAATAATAAATGTTGCAATTAGGGGGTCATTCATGTCAAAGCCATTTGAGAAGGCATATTCACCGATCGAGGAGTTGTCAATTAATAATTTTCAATGACTTGCAGATAGAATCAATCCTAGGAAAATAATAATGTGCACACCACATATGTTTTAGTAATCCTAACTTCATAAGTAGTTGTTATAGCCCGGAAGATAAATAATTTAATGTTGAATTATGCATTAGGGTTAGGATTAATAGAAAAAAATGCTTATGGACAACTAGTTGATCTTAGTGTTGTGCTTGTAGATTTCATGAATGTTATAACTAATAGTTCAATAGCATGTATCCCAACACCTACAATCTAAGCTGGAAGAATTACTCTAAATATAACTATAACAACAATAATCAGGGTGTAGGAACCCAACAATGGAGTAGCAACCAACCCAATTCAGTAAGTAATTGGAAAAACCAGGATAGTGGCAACCTAAGTCTAACATACTAACTAGGATTCACTTCAATACACATTTTAAGAAAAAGAAATTATGTTTGAAAGAGATAGTGTTATAAATGTGGAACCAATTGTAGATATAAGCTGTAGCGACTATTATAGCAAACTCATTGAGCAACAAGCCCAAGGGATTCTACCTAGCAACATAAAAGTGAATCCCAAAAATGCACGTAATGAGGATGTAAAAGTTACCAAGTTAAGAAGTGGAAAATAGTTGGAAGAAGTAATTAGAAAGGAGCCAAATGTAGAAGAATTAAGCATGAGCTCGAAAGACTTAATGACAAACCTACCCCAAACTTAGGAAAATCAAACTCACCACCTAGAAAGGGGCCAGAAAGACCACCTCCAACATTTCCTCGGAGGCTTCAAAACGATAAGCCTCATCATTTAAGATTTTTAGAAGTGTTTAAGAAACTTACAATTAATATTTCTTTCATTAACGTTTTAGTGCAAATGTCTAGTTATGTAAAATTCATGAAAAATATTCTCTATAAGAAAAAATACTAGGTGATTTTGAGACTGTATCACTGAACGAGGAGTGCAGTGTTATTTTCTAAAAGAAACTCACTTAGAAACTTAACAACCTTGGCGGTTTTACCATCCCCTGTGTTAAATGAGAGAAATTATTTGAAAAAACCTTATGTAACTTGAGAGTCAATATAAATCTTATGCCTTTATTGATTTCCAAGATATTAGGATTAGGAGACATCCAACCTAACACTGTAACTATTCAACTTGTCTACCGATCTTTAACTTATCTTGAGGGGGCTATAGAGGTTGTCTTGGTTAAAGTGGATAAATTTTCTTTCTCTACTAATTTCATAGTTCTAGACATGGAGGAAGATAAAGAAGATTTTTTAAAATTTTAGATAATTTTTTTTTACCCGCATGAATAATAATGATTAATGTCTAGAAGATGAAGTTGACTATGAGGGTTAATGATCAAGTGGTGATATTCAATGTTTTGAAATTAATTAAATACCCCCTCGAATCTAGTGATGGTTCTTGTTATAGGTTAGATTTGGTGGATGTGTCGATTAGAAGTCAAATTTAAGACACATTTGAGGTTGAAAGCATGACATGATAGAGAAAGATAATGAAGTCCCTCAGAAAAAACCCGCTCTTCTATAAGAAGCAATCCCTAGAGTGATTAGGTGTATGAGATTTTAGACATCTTGACCTATGTTAAACCCTTAATACCATCTGTAGTTGATGCACCTGAATTAGAATGTATAGTTCTCCTTAGACATTTGAAGTATGCATTTTTAGGAGAATCTTCTAATGTGCCCATTTAACGTAACTGCAAGAGGAAAAATTTATGGGAGTGTTAATGAATTTTAGAAAAGCTTTTGGGTGGACTATAATAGATATAAACAGTATAAGCCCTTCACTATGCATGCATAGAATATTAATGAAAGAAAATCACTAACTCAAAGATGATTCTCAGAGGATGCTAAACTGTTTTATGAAAGTTGTGAAAAATGAAATATTTAAGTGGTTAGATGTAGGAATCGTCTACCCCATTTCAGATAGTGCATGGGTTGACCAATATATCGTGTTCTTAAGAAAGGATGAGTGACATTAATGAAAAATGACCATAAAGAACTTATATCCATGATGAGTGTCACCAGGTAGAGAATACACATATACTATATACAATTAAACAAAGCCACTAGAAAAGATCATTTCCCCTTGCCCTTTCTTGACCAGTTGCTAGATAGATTGGCAGGGCACTATCACTACTATTTCCTAGATAAATATTATGGTAATCTTCAAATTTCTATAGCTCTAGAAGATTATTATAAGACCACTTTTACCAGTTCCTATGAAATGTTGCCTTCAGGAGAATGTCTTTTGGGCTTTGTAACACCCTGCTACTTTTTAAAGATATATGATGACGATTTTTTTTTGGATTCGATAGAAAAGGGGATATAAGTTTTTTTGGATGATTTCTCGGCATGTGGCATATTCTTTGGATGCTTCTCTTGAACACTTAACAAAGGTTTTGCAAAAGTATGAAGAGACTAATCTAATGTTGAATTGGGAAAAGTGTCAATCAATGATTTGTGAAGGGATTGTCTTTGGGCATAAGTTACCGGAGAAAGGGATGGAAATAGATCAGATTGATATGCAAGTTATAGAAAAACTACATATACCAACATTTTTAGAGGAGTTATGAGTTTTTTTGGGCACACATGGTTCTATTGTAGATATATTCATGACTTCTCTACGATATCCAAACCGTTATGTCATTTGTTAGAGAATGATGTGCATTTTGAGTTTGATTATTTAAAAGAAAAAATAGTCACCATACCAATTATTGTTGCACTAAATTTAGAGATTTCTTTTAAGCTCATGTGTGATGCTAGTGACTCTCATATAGGGCTAATGCTAGAACATGGAGATAAGATTTTTCATGTGATATACTATACGAGTAAGACTTTGAATGAAGCGCAAGTAAATTATACCACCGCATAGGAGTTACTTGTGATAGTTTTTGCATTTGACAAGTTTAGTTCTTATTTGATAGGCAATAAAGTTAAAGTCCATACTCACCACTATTCAATTAAGTACCTCGTAACTAAGAAGAATGCTAACCCTTAACAGATTCGTTAAATACTTAAGTTATAGGAATTTGATAAAGAGATATTTGATAGGAAATGTATTAAAAATCAGGTAGCATATCACTTATCTCGATTATAGCAGGAACATTCTTCTAACTATTTTGATGCATAAATGAGAAATTTCCTGAGGAACAATTGCTTGCCATTTCTGAACAAAACTTCTTTCGTATGCTAACATAGTGAACAACATTGTTAATTGTAGTATACCTTTTGATATAATGTATATCTAAAGGAAGAAGTTTATTTTCGATACCAAATTTTACTTTTAGGATGAGCCCAACTTGTTTATAAAATGCAAGGATTAAATTTTGAGGAAGTGTGTCCCACTAAAAGAAGTATGTGAGATTATTAGAGTCATGATTGTGAATTTGGAGAGCATTTTAGAGTATTTAGAATGATTTCTAAGATTTTATAATCTGAATTTTACTCGATGACTCTATTTAAGGATGTTAACAATTATATTAAGAAATGCAATCAGTATCTAAGGGGAGAAAATATTTTTAAAAGAGATGAGTGCCCTTATATTACATTTTGGAAGTATACTTTTTTTATGTTTAGGGAATAGATTTTATGGGGTCTTCTCTATCTTCTTTAGGTAATTATTATATTTAGTGGCAGTAGACTTTCTCTAAATGGATTGAAACAACAGCTTTATCCAAATATGATTTACAAAATATTCGGAGATTTTTTTTAAAAAATATTATTAGTAGATTTGGAACACCCATGGTAAGAATAAGTGATGGTGAAGTCATTTTTGCAATAAAAGAAATAAGGCACTAGTGGTTAAATATGAAACTAAACAAAAGATTTCTACTTTTATCATTCTCAAACTAATGGATTAGAAGTGTTCAATATAGAGATAATGAAAATTTTAGAAAAAATTATTAGTTTGAGCAGAAATAATTGGTCACTCAGGCTAAATGATGCTTTATGGGCCTAGAGGATAGTTTCCAAGACACCCCTATGAATGCCCCCTTATAGGCTAACTTTGGGAAAAGTCTGCACTTGCCTGTAGAGTTAGAGCATTACACCAATTGGGCAATTAATGAATTCTATTAGAATCTTAAACATTCAACATAAAAAGTTATTACAGTTGAACAAATTATAGAAGATGAGATTGGAAGCTTGTGAGAATATTAGGATTTATAAAGAGCAAATGAAGAATCAACATTATCAGAAACTTATTAAGAAGAATTTCAAGCATGAACATGGGGTTTTGTTGTACAATTCAAAATTAAAATTGTTTGCCGGAAAACTACAATATAGGTGACCTCGTTCATTGTAATAAAAGTGCATTCATTTGGAGTTGTTGACCTCAATGATTGAAAAATTGTCCAGTGTTTAAGGTTAATGGCCATAGACTAAAATTGTACTTAGGAGGTGATAGGATTTGCCTTAGAGAAACTTTAGAGAAACTCGGACAATGGGTCAGCCCAATTAGTAAAATTTGACAGTATCTGGTTGATGACATAAAATCAAACTCTATTTGGAAGACAACCCAAGTGTTATCTTTTGTGTGCTTTATTTTTAAAATTTTTTTATTGCTTGTTTACTGATTTCAACATGTATTTGGGTTGTGTTAAGTGTCTAGTTGGTATTTGATCTTGTTTGTGTGTGTGTTGAGAGTTTGGGGTTTATAACTCTTGGTTGCTTGACACTTGTATTTTGTCTTACAATACATCCTCACCGAAATTTACAGTGAACATAACACTTTCTCACACAAAGCAATGGCGTAAGTGCGCCATTTCAGCATGTATACACATTTTGGGAGGTATATGCCAGTTGTGTCTTGTGTGTGCCTCATGCCAGTCATGCCCACCCTCCACCATACCGTAAGCTTAACACCTTGGTGCTCCACAAGTGGCACCTAGGAGCTTCCTATCCACATTCCCAACCGACACTCCTGCACCTCTCCATTGGCGCTAAGGCACTGCCACCGGACACGTCCATCAGAAAGATCCACTATCTTGTGCCTCTCTTCGGAAATGGCTCCTAGAACTAACAGAAGAAAAATACCCTCATACTTTGATTCTAAGATGTTGGTGAGCATTAAAGATGCTAACTGCTACCACGAATTCTTAATGTCGAAGAATTTGATCGTTGAGAGGGGGTTTTTGACACTCTGTGGGAGAGTTGAGTGTGTACTTGTTAGGAGAGGTTAGGAAAGGCTTTGATGTGAGGCTGAGGTAGCTATGATTTTAGTGGTAAGAGAGTATTATTTTGATTTGAAATTACAAATAGATAAAAAGTTCTTCGTGTGGGGAAAGCGAGTAGATTTTAGTTGTCCCATAATAATTTCATTTTTTATCTTCATGATATCCTTGAAGATTTATATTCTAGATTTGTTGCTTTTGAATTTGCCCTTATTGAAATTATCTAACTCCTTGTTGATGGGCAAGGGGAGTGGAGGAAGAGAGACCAAAAAAGAGTCCCTGCTACTATTTTGAATGTTAATCGAGAGTTTGGCACTATTTTATCTCAACCAAACTTTTGCCAAGCACCAACCTTAGTGAGGTCACAAGGGAGAGAACAATGTTAAATTACTATAATCAAGAGGAGAAATCTATCGCCATAAGAAAGAGCATCAGTACCTCTATTTGTAATATTCTTAAAGTATAGGGTTAGTCATCCGACGGTGATTTATGCCTTCTGTGTTAGAGCAGGAGTGAAGTACAAAAATTGGGAGGAACGGCTTGGCCTTTTGAGACTGACGACGAAGAAATCGATGCATGGGTATAACAAACGACTTTTGGGAAAATTATGAGTATTGACCGACTTAGTTCTTCGCAGCCTAATTCTTCCTAGGCTAATACTTCACAGCCTTGGCCCAAGTCTTCTAATGCATTCAATGCCCTCCACGAATATGTTGACCCTATTTCTCTCTCAGGACATGACAGTTATGCGGTGGGGGTTACATCAGTTGTATGAGAGATCCCAACACTATGTGGTCTAGTAACAAAGCCAATTTAAATATCTAGCCCATTACCATGCCGCCCAACAGGAGTTGTGCCACCAAGAGGGAAGTAACACTAGGCCCGATCAGATGCAGTTCTCACTGCTCCACTTTACATACGAGAACTAATAAGAGGAAGATGATAATTAGGAAGAAGAAGAGGTTGTTTGTAGTTATTCAATAGAGCATTTTGACGATTAGTTGGAGTGGTGTTGCTTGGTTTGCTTTGTATTTACCTAGACTTGATCTGGATTGTAATTGTAACTTGTATTTTGGGGGAGTTTGATGTGTGTAAAATATGTGATATGTTTTGCCAATATTTTTCTACATTTTCTTTCATTATTTTTTCCCTATTTATGCTTTTACAGGTATTTTTTGTGTATTTGTAGGTTACAAGTGTTCATGAGTGCTTAATGACTCATTAATCATGCAGAAGTGCTAATACAGGGAGATGCCTCAAGGCAACTTGGTGCCACCCAAATGGGCGCATATGCACCTCTTACTATAGAGAGTGGTGCCAAGGTATTATGGTGGGCTCTAACATAGTTACGCCACTTATTGTTTGGCCACGCCATTTTGGCACCGGTGTGCCACCTTAGTGGTATGATTACGTCGTCCAACTTACGACACAAGCAGAGAGCAGAGATCCTTTAAGTCATTTCATGAAAACATTGCACCTGCACCAGGACGCACGACACCAAGCGAGGGAGACTTGGCACTCCTAGGAGGAATTCCAACGTTGATCAACCGACATTGGGAGTTATGATGCTTTCTATGCACATGGCATCTCCGGGGCAACAAAAGAACTATTTTTTTTCAAATTCAAAGGGATCTCTTGAGTGCTTCATAGTTGGATTTTTTTAGGAGACCAGAACAAGATAAAGGAGGGCTTCAACGAAGACTTATGGGGAGCATTCATAGTACTTTGAAGGATGGATCTAAGGGAGTGATGTGAGTGTGAGAGTTGTTTCTTGAGTGAGATCAAGTTAGGTGTGGAGAGTGAGATTGTGATTGTTATGACTTAGAGTGGGGAAATCTTATAATTTCATTCCAACTCTTGTAATTCAGTGGATCAATTTAGTAAGATTGTTCTAACTTATATTTGGTTTGAATTTGAAATGAATATTTTGTTGTGTTTCCTTCCAATGAGTGATGACTAGATTTCTCACTTTCTTGAATTGAAAATTTATGCATATTAGCACTATCTATGAATTGTCATTGAGATTTTTGTGTGTAGAATGTTGATATGTTCATTTTTTGCTCTTCATTTACTTTCAACACGACCAGTTGATCTGTTAAAATGGATTGTGATCTAATACTACGGGAGTAGCCTAGTGAACCAATTAAATTGACATACATTGCTTTAGAAGAATAGGGATATTGCTGCTAGAGTAATGCAATTACGTAGGGAAACATGGAAAGACTGGAGTTTATATATGGTTAGGGAACTAACTGTAATAAGAAACGTCAATATTTATTAAAAGCACCTGAAGGGGCCATGTAATGTTGATTTTCCTGGTTTTCAATAATATTAGTCACATGGATAGGTCTAATATGTTAGGTCCAATTCAAGGGAGGCTTTCTCACATGATTAAAATCCCAAAACTTAGTTCATAGGTTTATACTCTTGCAAAAATTAGATTTAAATAGTTTAAAATTTACCAAATATCTAACATTCAGGCTAAATTCAAAAATAGTAGACTAGAAATTTATCTTTGGGAGTTCACTCATTCTTTATGAGATTGATACACAAACTCAATTATATATACTACTTGGACAACACATATATTTGCATGTATCGTTGGTGCTTCACAACACTTGGTCCATATCAATAAATTGATTAATTCAAAAAAAAAAATTTGGGTAACTCCTAAATTTATGCATTAATTAAAGTCACAACCACATGCAAATCTTTTTATATTTTGCCAACAAAAAAAAGAAGGATGAAAGCAAAATAGAAATATTTCTATCAAATTAAAATATTCATAACATATAATATACCAAATCAAAGATAAGCATGTTGCATTCCAAGTTTTCTCTCAGAGTTCCATAAAATCCATCTTCTATCAATGGTTCTATAAAAATGGTTGTAGTTTGACATTTTGTTGTGACAAATTTAATTTTCTCCACGCGAAACATGATCTTTAATGAAATCTTACTTGTTTTTGTCTATGAATGTTGAAATAGATTCTTTGTTAAGTTGATATCATTAAGTTTATCAAACCTAATTAGAATCTACTCTGATTTAATTCTGTAGTATTTTAAATGTTTCTTTAGTTAAAACATTTGCGCATTATAGCGGCCTGCAATACTCTATCTCTATTGTGGTAAGACCACAAATTTTTGCTTCTTTCTAAACTAAGACACAAGTAATGATTCAATGAGTTAACATATATTGGACGGGCACTTATGTTTGAAACTACATCTAATATAGAAGTTATAAGTTAATAGGTTCTTGGGATACCACAAGACTAGTATCAAGACTATTATATGAGTTATAATAAAAAAAAAAAGTGCAATATACTAATTGTAATTAAATGAGATTCCTTGGGGTTATCTTGAAAATGAGCACAAACACAAGCAATGAATGTAATATAATGTTTGCTCACAATAAGGTTTAAAGGTTAGTTTATCATACTCATATGTTTTATTGCCTACTGATTTTCCTTCTTCATCTAAGTTTAATCTATTTGATAGACTCATGGAAGGCTTGTAAAATTTTAATCCCTTCATGCCAACCTTTTCAAGTTAACTCATTTATTTATTTATTTTGACAAAGGAAGATTTTCTTCTTCTTATTCTTCTTCTTCGAAGTAAAAAAAAGTTGAGATCTCCGAGTTTGTTCATGTACATACTTCTCGCATTATGGCTGTGAACTTATGACACAAATATTCAGTGTTATTTGTAAATAATAGATAATCATATAAATATGAACAATTGTTATATCATCTCATAACTTTTAGATAAATATTCATTGGAATTTCTAAATGATAGATAATCCTATAAATCTAAGTAGAAGTCAAAAAATCTGGAAATTTTTTGCTGAAACGCCGGGGTGGGGGGAGGTTTTATTTCAATTCACCAATTGTTTTTTTTTTGTTGTATTTATGATCTGAATAATCTCAAATCATTGGGGTTGATCTATAAAATAGTTTGATTTATAATCAGGTTTCTTACATTCATTTCAAAAAGTTTAAAGTTCATAAAGCAAATATAAGCAATGATTAATATAATCATCTCTAGNTACCAATTGTTTTTTTTTTTTTAGTTGTATTTATGATCTGAATAATCTCAAATCATTGGGGTTGATCTACAAAATAGTTTGATTTATAATCAGATCTCTTACATTCATTTCAAAAAGTTTAAAGTTCATAAAGCAAATATAAGCAATGATTAATATAATCATCTCTAGGTTTGTCCCCAACAAATAAATTTCTTCAAAATATACCCTTTCTACTTTTGAATATGCAAGTGCCACCAATTTAACTTTATTTCCAATAATAAAACCAAAGTTATCGAACTTTTTCCTAAAGAATTATTTTGTTCTAATTGCATTTAGATCATGAGGTCTAGCTAGCTATTACTTTNTCTACTTTTGAATATGCAAGTGCAACCAATTTAACTTTATTTCCAATAATAAAACCGAAGTTGTCGAACTTTTTCCTAAAGAATTATTTTGTTCTAATTGCATTTAGATCATGAGGTCTAGCTAGCTATTACTTTTCAAATTTTATTCCTAACAATGTATTCAATGGACAGAAGTCTGATTCTCTAAACTATTGATAAGACCAATAATCTGCTATATTATCTTTCCAGGGATGGATACTTCACTGCCATTGTAAAACCTCCAGGGCCTGCCTGTGCATCTCGAGGTCACCAGCTGCCGCCACATTGAAACCTGAAATGGAATTTAGGAACACTGAAAAACAGGGGAAGATTTACAGGCATGCACTCAATTCCTATATATTTACATATTTAACACCACTTCAATTTTTACATAAACCTTACCAATACATGAAAAGGTTTATTTCACTAGCTCAAAGTTAAGATGGTGGGATTTTTTATGTGACAAGAAAGATTTGGGTAGTATGAATGTAAATGTAAAGTTTAAATGTTAGATATGTAAATATATAGGNATATTTCACTAGCTCAAAGTTAAGATGGTGGGATTTTTGATGTGACAAGAAAGATTTGGGTAGTATGAATGTAAATGTAAAGTTTAAATGTTAGATATGTAAATATATAGGGATTGGGTGGAATGTATGCAAAGCAGATAATATATATATATGAAAAAAAAAAAAAGCAAAGCAAAGCAAATTAAACATGCTTGAATACGCAGCAAATTGAAATCTTTCGTAATTAAAGGTTGATTTTAGAACACAAATAAACAGATAATAATATGCAGTACTGAAATTCAGAGCCAAGTACATTAAGTTCTAGAATTATGAAAAGCATATGAACTAATTACAAAAATGCTGGTTTATAAAACTTAGAAAAGTAGACTGCAAAAAAGGAGCTGATATTTCATGCCAAAACAANATTGGAAATAAAGCGAAAAATCTCAAAGGGCGGGATTTGAGTGCTCGCCATGCCCGGAGAAATAACAAGAAAAAAAGCAAATAAAATCACTTCAAAACAATCCATGAGTGAAATCTTTCGTAATTAAAGGTTGATTTTAGAACACAAATAAACAGATAATAATATGCAGTCCTGAAATTCAGAGCCAAGTACATTAAGTTCTAGAATTATGAAAGGCATATGAACTAATAACAAAAATGCTGGTTTATAAAACTTAGAAAAGTAGACTGCAAAAAAGGAGCTGATATTTCATGCCAAAACAAACATACTTGTAACGCAGGAGTCAGGGGATGGCAACCAGTGAAGCTTATTTCCTTTCCAGTCTGTTAGATATCCCCCAGCTCCTTCTATCACTGGAATCAGTGAGAGAAAATCATAGGGCTGTTCGAGCATAATGATAAATTATGTGAGTAATTAATGTAAAAATCAGCAGAGAAAATATAATTGCATAACAAAAGAAATCAGGGTCTGGGTTGAAAATATGAATCACTCAAGTCTGGGCATTGGAAAAAAAATTTCCATTTCACTTTCTAAAATGTTTTTGCAGGATAGAGGCCAGAACCTCTAACTTAGTCACATGCATGCCCCCTCTAACCAACTCACCGTCCCATGTTTGCAGCAAATGAGAATAATTGAATGAAATAAAAAAGCAAAAATAAATAAAAATATTCAAAAAAGGTTANCTTGTAATGTTGTTGTTGCAATAACCAAGATATCCATAGAGCAATATGTTTCATAAAATGTGGTGTATTTGAGTATGTTTGTTTTTTAATTATATTTTATAACATTATTTCTCATTAATATTATTAATTTTAATTCAAAATAATGTATATTAATATGTGATAATTTCATTTTTTTTTTGTACTGCTATATTATTTAATACCCACGACATTATTAAATAAGATATCAAACCTGAACTAGGGATATTAATTTTGATTAAAGGGTCAATTTTGGGACTGACACAAATTTTACCTAACCCTAATTTGCATGACCATAATCTAACCCGTTTATCAAACAGATCAAAAAACCTGACCCAAATCAAACATGTTTATAACAAAATTGGCAAAAATTTATTAACCTATTTAAAATATTTATAAATAGTTAGAANTTTGTAATGTTGTTGTTGGATTAACCAAGATATCCATAGAGCAATATGTTTCATATAATGTGGTGTATTTGAGTATGTTTGTTTTTTAATTATATTTTATAACATTATTTCTCATTAATAATATTAATTTTAATTCAAAATAATGTATATTAATATGTGATAATTTCATTTTTTTTGTACTGTTGTATTATTTAATACCCACGACCTTATTAAATAAGATATTAAACCTGAACTAGGGATATTAATTTCGATTAAAGGGCCAACACAAATTTTACCTAACCCTAATTTGCATGACCATAATCTATAACCCGTTTATCAAACAAATCAAAAAACCTGACCAAAATCAAACATGTTTATAACAAAATTGGCAAAAATTTATTAACCTATTTAAAATATTTATAAATAGTTAGAAATGAAAAAAATAAAATAAATAAGTAACATAAATATATGATAAGAAATCACTTATCAAATGGTAAATATAAAATAATAGAAATTATGTTGGATATAAATAATTATACAAGTTAACGAGTTGGAATCAGCTAGATGGGCTAATCTGAACATGCGCAAAAAATTAAATAGGCTATAGTTTTCAACCCAAACCCAACTGAAAGTTAAGTGGGTCAACCTTAACTAAAATATTTTGGGTCAGATTCATGTTNCGAGTTGGAATCAGCTAGATGGGCTAATTTGAACATGCGCGAAAAATTAAATAGGCTATAATTTTCAACCCAAACCCAACTGAAAGTTAAGTGGGTCAACCTTAACTAAAATATTTTGGGTCAGATTCATGTTAGGTTTTTGTGGCTTGTTATTTATTGACGCCCCTAACTTGAAACATCCCTAATTTGTTTATGCGCAAAGTAAGCTTACTTTTTTTTTTACTTGAAATGCGGTTGTGTGGCATAGATCTTATGTTTTTTGAGCCTGATATGTGATTGCTTCAATTTATGTGATGTTTATCTTGATTGTTTATTCATGTGTGATATTCNGATGACTACTGAGCCTGATATGTGATTGCTTCAATTTATGTGATGTTTATCTTGATTGTTTATTCATGTGTGATATTCATGACTATCACAAGTGAGCTCAGCACTAGATGCCACAGCTTTCTTATCCTATGTCATCATTGGACAATTAGAATGTATGCTTTTGGGGTGGGAAGATTTTCCAAGACATGTCTATCTAAGATGATGTGTCATGTTATTTTATTGACTTTTTTTATGTAAGGTAAGAATAAACTTATCATAAGTATATGCCTACTCTCTACTTTAAGTGAGCAATTAGTAATTATTGTGATCACTGTCTGATTAAGTTTACTTCATAACACGCCTCACTTCATGTTGCTATGACGAGCGAGGTATAAATTTATAATTCACATGTTATATTCTTGTATTGTAAAAATCCTAGTAGCAAGAAAAAACACTTGAAATACTTTGTTTGTGTAAGAATAAATAGAAGATGCATGATTTAATAAATAATTAGATCTCTTATTTTAAGGTGTGATTTTTCACATGATGTCATCTTATGTGTCACACCCCGGGTCTGGAAGACGGTACACCCCGACAATGCATGACACAACAACAACAACAACAACAAAGCCTTAATCCCACTACGTGGGGTCGGCTACATGAATCCTTTTTCTCCNAAATGTAAAAATCAGCAGAGAAAATATAATTGCATATCAAAAGAAATCAGGGTCTGGGTTGAAAAAATGAATCACTCAAGTCTGGGCATTGGAAAAAATATTTCCATTTCACTTTCTAAAATGTTTTTGCAAGATAGAGGCCAGAACCTCTAACTTAGTCACATGCATGCCCCCTCTAACCAACCGTCCCTTGTTTGCAGCAAATGAGAATAATTGAATGAAATAAAAAAGCAAAAATAAATAAAAATATTCAAGAAAGGTTACCTTAAGCCCAGATTCAACGACCAGATCCACAAACCCAGAAGCTAGAAGCGCATATGCATAACAATCACAACCATATAAAGGCACCTTCACCTTGGCTTGGCCCAAAAAAAAAAAAGAAGAAAGGAAAACAGCATATCAGTCTATTCTTATGAAATCCCACCAAAACATGCATATACTTCAGGAAAACAACCAAAAATAGAAAAATTTAAACTATGCAAGCAAACCTTATTTCTCAAACGGTTGAAAGCCAATTCAGCCTCACCACTAAAAAGATGTGGGCTTGTACTATAGCTGTTAGAAACATAGATAAAAGTAAGTTTTATCTGTTAAAGAATTGGTGCATAATTTCATAGAAATTAATGAAATATGTAGCAGTATGTTCAAAAACTCAAGAATGCACGAGGTGCACACAGGTAGGCTTGAGAAAGTTTGCTGCAGGTCCTTGTAGATACTTCCCGTCCATTAAGTGTGGTTGGTTTCCCTTCTATCCCAATCCATCTCTCTCTCAGAATAGGTTGATCAATGATGCCAACAATCTATACACACAGAAAAACAATGCTTCAACATGCACAGGTAGCACATGGATAGTTTTAGCTACTAATATCCATATAGAAAAAAAGGCGGTGAAGTACCAACATAGTCCCCCAACTATTTACATGATGTCATTTTAGTCTCAGGGTCCATAAAATTATCAAATTAACACTCCAANCATGCACAGGTAGCACACAGATAGTTTTAGCTACTAATATCCATATAGAAAAAAAGGGGGCCAAGAACCAAAATAGTCTCCCAACTATTTACATGATGTCATTTTAGTCTCAGTGTCCATAAAAATATCAAATTAACACTCCAACTCTTTTAATATGGCCCAAAAGAGTCCCCATTGTTTTAAAAAGTTTAGCGACTGAATTGACGATTTTATAGACTCTGGAACTAAAATGACCACCCACAAAGAGTCCGGGGATTATTTTGACNTATGCACAGGTAGCACACGGATAGTTTTAGCTACTAATATCCATATAGAAAAAAAGGGGGCGAAGTACCAAAATAGTCCCCCAACTATTTACATGATGTCATTTTAGTCTCAGGGTCCATAAAATTATCAAATTAACACTCCAACTCTTTTAATATGGCCCAAAAGAGTCCCCATTGTTTTAAAAAATTTAGGGACTGAATTGACGATTTTATAGACTCTGGAACTAAAATGACCACCCACAAAGAGTCCGGGGATTATTTTGACACTTCTCTCAAAAATAATGTTTGTGACACTTCTCTCACAAACATAATCATATCCATACATATATATATATATATTGCATTAAGTGTTATTAGTAAATATTGAATAATTAAATAGCATAATATGATTATGTTTGTGTCAGTAACCAAATAACTAAATCACTTTATTTTGTTTGTTTATTAAGCAAAATTGTATGTTGTATTGGCTTGATTACTCTTTTCTTTTGTGCTTGTAATGTTGTTGTTGAATTAACCAAGATATCCATTGAGCAATATGTTTCATATAATGTGGTCTATTTGAGTATGTTTGTTTTTTAATTATATTTAATAACATTATTTCTCATTAATATTATTAATTTTAATTCAAAATAATGTATATTAATATGTGATAATTTCATTTTTTTTGTACTGCTATATTATTTAATACCCAAGACCTTATTAAATAAGATATTAAACCTGAACTAGGGATATTAATTTCGATTAATGGGTCAATTTTGGGACCAACACAAATTTTACCTAACCCTAATTTGCATGACCATAATCTAACCCGTTTATCAAACAAATAAAAAAACCTGACCCAAATCAAACATGTTTATAACACGATTGGCAAAAATTTATTAACCTATTTAAAATATTTATAAATAGTTAGAAATGAAAAAAATAAAATAAATAACATAAATATATGATTAGAAATCACTTATCAAATGGTAAATATAAAATAATAGAAATTATGTTGGATATAAAAAATTATACAAGTTGAAGAGTTGGAATCAGCTAGATGGGCTAATTTGAACCTGCGCGAAAAATTAAATAGGCTATAATTTTCAACCCAAACCCAACTGAGAGTTAAGTGGGTCAACCTTAACTACAATATTTTGGGTCAGATTCATGTTAGATTTTTGTGGCTTGTTATTTATTGACGCCCCTAACTTCAAACATTCCTAATTTGTTTATGCGCAAAGTAAGCTTACTTTTTTTTTACTTGAAATGCGGTTGTGTGGCATAGATCTGATGTCTTTTGAGCCTGATATGTGATTGCTTCAATTTATGTGATGTTTATCTTGATTGTTTATTCATGTGTGATATTCATGACTATCACAATCATTGGACAATCAGAATGTAAGCTTTTGGCGTGGGAAGATTTTCCAAGACATGTCTATCTAAGATGATGTGTCATGTTATTTTATTGACTTTTTTGATGTAAGGTAAGAATACACTTATCATAAGTATATGACTACTCTCTAATTTAAGTGAGCAATTAGTAATTATTGTGATCACTGTCTGATTAGTTTACTTCATAACACGCCTCACTTCATGTTGCTATGACGAGCGAGGTATAACTTTATAATCCACCTGTTATATTCTTGTATTGTAAATATCCTAGTAGCAAGAAAAAACACTTGAAATACTTTGTTTGTGTAAGAATAAATAGAAGATGCATGATTTAATAAATAATTATATCTGTTATTTTAAGGTGTGATTTTTTTCACATGATGTCATCTTATGTGTCA
Organism: Phalaenopsis hybrid cultivar; assembly: GCA_002079205.1. Classification (NCBI taxonomy): domain Eukaryota; kingdom Viridiplantae; phylum Streptophyta; class Magnoliopsida; order Asparagales; family Orchidaceae; genus Phalaenopsis; species Phalaenopsis hybrid cultivar. The sequence goes on from JXCR01059821.1 coordinate 355,515, forward strand.
CACCCCGGGTCTGGAAGATGGTACACCCCGACAACAACGCATGACACGATGAAATAAAATGAACATGTTTTGTATTCTCAAAGAAAGATTAGTATACAAATTAAAATAGAGAAAAATATATTTTATTAACACTAAAAAGCTCACTGATACAACTAAACGAAAAATAGAAAACTAGCTGAATCAAAAAAGAAATAATAATGTGGAACAACTACCCATATCAAACAAAAAAAAATGCAATAACTAAACAAAGACCGAGGAAAAATATTAATATGAAAAAACTAAAACTGAAAAGTTTGTTCGATTGGTGACGGTCCTACTGGGGTGGGCTGAATAGAACCTGTTATGAAAAATATCAAAGAGTGAGTTTGACAACAAACTCAACAAATAATGATTTTCTGTTAAAGTATAAACAACAAAGAAAAATGGGGCATGCAGTATGAACAAATGAGGACGATCACTACGTGCATAAATATAATATGGTAAGACAACAAAAAAGTGGTCACAATCAAATATGCATAACATGAGAACATGAATGTTTTATAATCAAGTTTCTTATTATTTAACTTTCATTTATATTTTTATATATAGTCAGTTTTAACATATACCCTGAAACCGAAAAAGTCAATATCAACCTAAAGAAACCCGACTATTTCATCTAAAGTTGTCATTCTATAGGCCTGCCGGCCTGACTAGCCAAAATCCAAAAGGGTTCTACCAACCTACATGATTGTGATATGACAGATGCAAATTCATACAAGTATAGGAAAAGAGCAAATCATAATTGTTGGATTAATTCAAATATGCAAGAAACTTTACAGCAATAAGTTAAGAAGAATAGTGATCTCATCATGAACAATAAGTAAAACCTATAACAAGTAAACAATTGAAATAATAAGGGCAAGACTGACAATCCTATAGAATAACTATGATACTACAATCAAGAAAGATTAACACACCTAACTATGAAGGACGTGTTTATCCTCTAATAAAAAACAGTTACTTACCTTAAAACGGCAATCACAACACTTCTACAACTTCAATGGTTCCACTAGCAATCCTACACCATTTTGAAAATAAAATAACCATGCAGTTAAGTTTCTATTACTTAGATATAACCTGATCGACGTGCATTATTACTATTATTATTGTCGTTAATTTATTATTATTATTATATTTTTAAAAGGGAACAACTATGAACTTAATTAATTTTAAGTAAAATAATTGAAATAGTATTTTGTTTTGGTTTTATAATGATATAGGGAAAAATAGAATTTTTATTTCTAAATAAAATTTTAAGAGATTTACATGCATCACATCTAACCCTATTAATAGCAATATAAAACTCAATTAAATCCTAAATCCCCATTTTACTTAGGTTAGCCTTAAATCCTGGTATAAGAAACTCGTTAAAAAAAGGATTTACAAAATTTAGAATTGTTGTTTCAGTGTGTGGTTAAGAGAAGTGCAGACAGACGGGAGTTACCTTCCTAGATGTGTCACACATCGGGTTTGGAAGGTGGTATGCCCCGACAAAGTAGGGCATGAGGAAATGGTTTGAACTCATTTTGTATTTTCAAAGAAAGACTTCCATTGTAAATAAAAAAATAAATATAAACATTATTAATACTGAAAATTCAATGATACAACTTGGATTGAAAATAGAAATTTAGCTGAATCAAAATATACAGGACAACATAGGACAACTACCCAGACCCAACAAAGAAAATATAATAGATAAGACAAATACTACAAAAAAAAAACCAAAACTGGAAAACATGCTTCAGTGGAGACGGTCTTAGTGGTGGTTGAATAGAACATGTTATGCAAATATATTAAGAGTGAGTTTAACAAACTCAACAAGTAACAATTATCTATTAAAGCATAAATGACAAGGTGAATGGGGCATGCAACATGAACATGTAAGGAAGAATCACATGGTGCATAAAACCAACAAAAAGGGGGGCAAATATCAAATATGCATATTATACGAAAACATGTAATCATTTTCCATCAAGTTTATTATTATTATGTTTTTCATTCATATTTATATATTTGGTTTTAATAGACACCCTGAAACCACAAAGGTCAAATGCCAATCAAAAGAAACCCGACGATTTCCTGTGAAGTTGTTACTCTGTGAGCTCGTCGGCCCTACTAGCCAAAATCCAAAAAGATTCCACCGGCCTATATACCATCACACATAAGCATGACAAATTTTTTTTCACGGATATAATATGCAAGAAGTATGTTATTTTTACACAAGCTTGTAAAAAGATGTGAATTCACATGTAAGTTTATAAAATGCAAGAAAATGAAAACACTATAATTGCAGGATTATTCAAATCGGCAATAAATTAAGGATGTTTGGTAATTTCATCATGAACAATAAAATAAGCATATAACAAGTGCAACAATATAATTAAAGTAGCAAGTGCAGGACTGACAAAACATAAACAATGGATGTGATTCTACTACAATTAACAAGGAATAACGTCACTTAACTAGGAATGATATGTTTATCCTTACCTCCAGACAGACATCACGACCCTTCTACAAGTCTGATGGTTTGACTAGCAATCCTACACCATTTAGAAAAATAAGACAAACAATTAGACAATTAAACTTATTTATTTACTAAATTAGATGTATTCTAAAAGACCTACAAATATCTAATATAAGTATGTATATCAAATAGATTATTATTATCTTCTTAAAAGAATGAAATAATTATCTTAATTAACATTAACTATTATAATCAAATATTGTTTTGTTTTATTTTGATATAAGGAAAAATAAAAAATTATGAATTAATTGTTTGGAAAACTTACATACACTAAAGATTTAATAAATTGTAATAGAATTAACGCAAACTTCATACATCCCATTTTCCATCTGGTTTGCCTTAACTTAAAATTTTAGTGAATCTCGTGGAAGATGGATTCGTAGGATTTAGAGAAGCTAAAGCGTGAGAAGGAAGAAGGTGAGGGTTACCTTCTTCGATAGTTTCGAGTAGGAGTGAAGTACGAGGAAAAAAGAGAATTGGGTCTCTGTACGTTGCGTTCCTATCGTTGCCTTCTCACCGGCTCAAACCATGACTGTATCGCGGGGAAGTTCAATCACAAAGGTGATGCTTTCAGATGAAACCGGAAGAGGATGGAGGAGGGAGATGGGAAGGAGGTAAGGGAGAGGGGAGGTGGAGATCGGTGCCCTAGCCCACGCTCGACCCTCCTTAAATAGTAATGGGAAGCGGTGCGATCGTGCAATTCGAGAAGGCGACAAGTGCGCGGGAAGAAGAAAAATGAAAGGAATCAAGCGTCAATTCAGGGTGCTTAATTTCGGAAGGCGACAGAGCGCGGAGAAGGAAGAAAAGATAAGAAAATATTTTCGGATCATACATACTACCATTCTCAAAAGAATTTTGTCCCCAAATTCATACCTTAGTTCTGGATCAATCGTGGGTACTTCATGATCATCTCTTCTTCAATCTCCTAAGTTGCTTCACGTTTTAACTAATTCTTCCAAAGCACTCTAACAAAAGGAATTGATCGGCGGCGAAGTTGTCGAACTTCACGCTCCAAAATACGATCTAATACTTTTTTATAACTCAACTCTCCTTGAATTACTAATGGCTCGTATCGAATAATATGAGAATCATCATGCTATAACGCCAAAGTAGAGATGTGAAAGACATTGTGTACTCCCGCAAGTATTGGATGAAAAGTCAAATGGTATGAAACTTTATCAACTTTCTTGATCACCTCCAAATGGCCAATGAAATGAGGCTGAAGCTTTCCAGTCTGGCCAAATCATGCAACTCCACACATAGGTGAAACTTTCAGAAAAACAAGATCTCTGACTTTGAATTCAATCTCTCTATGCTTGGGTCAAAGTACTTCTGTCGATCCTGGGTCACACAGTCGATCTCAAATTTGACGAACTTTCTCAGTAGATTGATCCACTAGTTGTGGTTCAAATATTTGTCTCTAACCAACCTCAAACAAACACAAGGGAGATCTACAATTTCTGCCATAAAGTGCTTCGCATGGTGTCATGTCGATACAAGTCTGAAAGCTATTGTTATAAACAAATTCTACCAACAAAATATAGTCATCCCAACTTCATCTGAAGTGCAATATGCAAGCTCTCAACAAGTTTTCTAAAGTCTGAGTGGCACGCTCCGTCTGTCAATCTGTTTGAGGATGAAAAATAGTACTAAAGTCTAATCTCGTGCTCATGGCCTCTTGCACTTGTTTCTATAGCCTAGAAGTAAATCTTTCATCTCGGCTGACACGATGACAGTTGGAATTCCATGCAAACAAACAATGTTGTCTATGTAGATCTTAACTAATTTATCAACTGAATAGGTGTTTGATTGGTAGAAAATGGGCTAACTAGGTCTATCAACCACAACCCAAATAGTATCATGTTCTTGCTTCGATCTCGACAAGCCAACCACAAAATTCATTGAAATCTCCCATTTTCACTCTGAAATGGGAAGGAGTTGCAATAGACCACGAGGTCTTTGATGTTCCGCCTTAACCATCTGACATGTCAAACATTTAGCTACGAACTCAGCTATAGGGTTTTTCATACTAGGCCACCAAAATAATTTTTTAAGATTTTGACATCTTAGTACTTCCAGAATGAGCAGAATATGGAGTAGAATGTGTCTCATGAAGTATCTCCTGTCAAAGTCCTTCCTGCTCCTGAGTGACCACCCAAGCTGCATGCATAGAAGACTTTCTGCTTAAAGCATTTGCGACCGCGTTCGCTTTAACAGGGTGATATTGAATCCCCAAGTCATAGTCTTTCATCAACTCGAGTCATCGTCTTTAAGTTCAACTCCTTTTGAGTGAAAATATACTTCAAGCTTTAATGATCGATGAAGACTTCACAACGAACTCCATAAAGGCAGTGCCTTTATATGTTTAGTGCAAAAATAATTGCAACTAGCTCCAAGTCGTGGGTACGATAATTCCTTTCCTGCACCTTGAGTTATCATGAGGAATAAGCTACAACCTTGTCATGGTGCATTGGAACACACCCCAATCCTTAATGTGAAGCATCACTGTAGATCTGAAATCTATCTGTGTCAGAGGAAATGGTGAGAATTGAGGCTGTTACCAAGTAATTATTAAGGGCTTGTTTGGCGCAGCTGCAGCTGCGCTGCCCCTGGAAGCAGCTGTAGGGAAGCAGCTGTGGGGAAGTTGACTGTCTGTTTGGTNAGTTTAGTTCATAACACGCCTCACTTCATGTTGCTATGACGAGCGAGGTAAAACTTTATAACTCGCATGTTATATTCTTGTATTGTAAAAATCCTAGTAGCAAGAAAAAACACTTGAAATACTTTGTTTGTGTAAGAATAAATAGAAGATGCATGATTTAATAAATAATTAGATCTCTTATTTTAAGGTGTGATTTTTCACATGATGTCATCTTATGTGTCACACCCCGGGTTTGGAAGACGGTATACCCCGACAACGCATGACACGATGAAATAAAATGAACATGTTTTGTATTCTTAAAGAAAGATAGAGAAAAATATATTTTATTAACACTAAAAAGTTCACTGATACAACTAGACGAAAAATAGAAAACTAGCTGAATCAAAAAAGAAATGATAATGTGGAACAACTACCCATACCAAACAAAAGAAAAAATGCAATAACTAAACAAAAACCGAGGAAAAATACTAATATGAAAAAACTAAAACTGAAAAGTTTGTTCTGTTGGTGACGGTCCTACTGGGGTGGGCTGAATAGAAATGTTATGAAAAAATATCAAAGAGTGAGTTTGACAACAAACTCAACAAATAATGCTTGTCTATTAAAGCATAAACTACAAAGGAAAATGGGGCATGCAGTATGAACAAATGAAGACGATCGCTACATGCACAAATATAATATGGTAAGACAACAAGAAAGTGGTCAACATCAAATATGCATAACATGAGAACATAAAATGTTTTATAATCAAGTTTCTTATTATTTAACTTTCATTTATATTTTTATATATGGTCAGTTTTAACATATACCCAGAAACCGAAAAAGTCAAATATCAACCTAAAGAAACCCGACGATTTCCTCTAGAGTTGTCACTCTATAGGCCCGTCGGCCAGACTAGCCAAAATCCAAAAGGGTTCTACCAAACTACATACCATCAAACACAAGTATGTCAAATTGTTTCCACGTGTATAACATGTTAAAATTATAGTATTTAATACATGATTGTGATATGACTGATGCAAATTCATACAAATATAGGAAAAGAACAAATCATAATTGTTGGATTAATTAAAATATGCAAGAAACTTTGTAGCAATAAGTTAAGAAGAATAGTGATCTCATCATGAATATTAAGTAAAGCCTATAACAAGTAAACAATTGAAATAATAAGGGTAAGACCGACAATCCTATAGAATAACTATGAATTTACTACAATTAACAAAGATTAACACCCCTACCTATGAAGGACGCGTTTATCCTCTAATCAAAAACAGTTACTTACCTTAAAACGGCAATCACAACACTTCTACAACTTCAATGGTTCCACTAGCAATCTTACACCATTTTGAAACCATGCAGTTAAGTTTCTATTACTTAGATATAACCTGATCAACGTGCATTATTACTATTATTATTGTTGTTAATTTAGTATTATTATTATATTTTTAAAAGGGAACAATTATGAACTAAATTAATTTTAAGTAACATAATTGAAATAGTATTTTGTTTTGGTTTTATAATGATATAGGGAAAAATAGAATTTTTTATTTCTACATAAAATTTTAAGAGATTTACATGCATCGCATCTAACCCTATTAATAGCAATATAAAACTCAATTAAATCCTAAATCCCATTTTTCCTTAGGTTAGCCTTAAATCCCGGTATAAGAAACTCGTTAAAAAAAAGATTTACAAAATTTAGAATTGTTGTTTAAGTGTGTGGTTAAGAGAAGTGCAAACATACGAGAGTTACCTTCCTAGATGTGTCACACATCAGGTTCGGAATGTGGTATGCCCCGACAAAGTAGGGCATGAGGAAATGATTTGAACTCATTTTGTATTTTCAAAGAAAGACTTCCATTGTAAATAAAAAAAATAAAAATAAACATTATTAATACTGGAAGGTCAATGATACAACTTGGATTGAAAATAAAAATTTAGTTGAATCAAAATATACAGGACAACATAGGACAACTACTCAGACCCAACAAAGAAAATATAATAGATAAGACAAATACTACGAAAAAAATACCAAAACTGGAAATCATGTTTCGGTGGAGACGGTCTTAGTGGTGGCTGAATAGAACATGTTATGCAAATATATTAAGAATGAGTTTAACAAACTCAATAAGTAACAGTTATCTATTAAAGCATAAACGACAAGGTGAATGGGGCATGCAACATGAACATGTAAGAAAGAATCACAGAGTGCATATGTAACAATGTAAGACGAACAAAAAAGGGGGTAAATATCAAATATGCATATTAAACGAAAGCATGTAATCATTTTCCATCAATTTTATTATTATTATGTTTTTCATTTAAATTTACATAGTTGATTTTAATAGATACCCTGAAACCACAAAGGTCAAATGCCAACCAAAAGAAACCCGACGATTTCCTGTAAAGTTGTTACTCTGTGAGTCCGTCGGCCCTACTAGCCAAAATCCAAAAAAATTTTACCGACCTATATACCATTACACATAAGCATGTCAAATTTGTTTTCACGGATATAATATGCAAGAAGTATGTTATTTTTACACAAGCTTGTAAAAAGATGCGAATTCACAAGTTTATAAAATGCAAAAAAATGAAAACACTATAATTGCAGAATTACTCAAATATGCAGCAATAAATTAAGGTGGTTTGGTAATTTTATCATGAACAATAAAATAAACGTATAACAAGTGCAACAATGTAATTAAAGTAGCAAGTGCAGGATTGACAAAACATAAACAATGGATGTGATTCTAGTACAATTAACCAGGAATAACATCACTTAACTAGAAATGATAAGTTTATCCTCCAATAAACAACAATTACTTACCTCCAGTCGGCCATCACAACCCTTCTACAAGTTTGATGGTTCGACTAGCAATCCTACACCATTTAGAAAAATAAGACAAACAATTAGACAATTAAACGTATCTATTTACTAAATTAGATGTATTCTAAAAGACCTACAAATATCTAATATAAGTATGTATATCAAATAGATTATTATTATCATCTTCTTATAAGAATGAAATAATCATCTTAATTAACATTAACTATTATAAACAAATATTGTTTTGTTTTATTTTGATATAAGGAAAAATTAAAATTTATGAATTAATTGTTGGGAAAACTTACAAACACTAAAGATTTAATAAATTGTAATAGAATTAACGCAAACTTCATAAATCCCATTTTCCGTCTGGCTTGCCTTAACTTAAAATTTTAGTGAATCTTGTGGAAGATGGATTCGTAGGATTTAGAGAAGCTGAAGCGTGAGAGGGAAGAAGGAGAGGGCTACCATCTTCAATAGTTTCGAGTAGGAGCGATGTAGGAGGAAAAAAAGAGAATTGGGTCTTTGTACGTTGTGTTCCTATCGTTGCCTTCTCACCGGTTCAAACCGCGACTGTATCACAAGGGAGTTCAATCACAAAGGTGATGCTTTCAGGTGAAACCGAAAGAGGATGGGGGAGGGAGATGGGAAGGAGGTAAGGGAGAGGGGAGGTGGAGATCGGTGCCCTAGCCCACGCTCGACCCTCCTTAAATAGTAATGGGAAGCGGTGCGATCGAGCAATTTGAGAAGGCGACAAGTGCGCGGGAATAAGAAAAATGAAAGGAATCACACGTCAATTCAGGGTGCTTAATTTGGGGAAGGCGGCAGAGCGCGGAGAAGAAAGAAAAGATAAGAAAATATTTTTGGATCATACATACTACCATTCTCAAAAGAATTTTGTCCCCAAATTCATACCTTAGTTCTGGATCAATCGTGGGTACTTCATGATCATCTCTTCTTCAATCTCCTAAATTGCTTCACGTTTTAACTAGTTCTTCCAAAGCACTAACAAAAGGAATTGATCGGCGGCGAAGTTGTCGAACTTCACACTCCAAGATACGATCTAGTACTTTTTTATAACTCAACTCTCCTTGAATTACCAAAGTAGAGATATGAAAGACATTGTGTACTCCCGCAAGTATTGGATGAAGAGTCAAATGGTATGAAACTTTATCGACTTTCTTGATCACCTCCAAATGACCAATGAAACGAGGCTGAAGCTTTCGAGTATGGCCAAATCATGCAACTCCACGCATAGGTGAAACTTTCAGAAAAACAAGATCTCTGACTTTGAATTCAATCTCTCTATGCTTGGGTCGAAGCACTTCTGCCGATCCTGTGCCACACATAGTCGATCTCAAATTTGACAAACTTTCTCAGTAGCTTGATCCACTAGTTGTGGTCCAAATATTCGTCTTTGACCAACCTCAAACCAACACAAGGGAGATCTACAGTTTCTGCCATAAAGTGCTTCGCATGGTGTCATGTCAATACAAGTCTGAAAGCTATTGTTATAAGAAAATTCTACCAACAGAATATAGTCATCCCAACTTCCTCCGAAGTCCAATATGCAAGCTGTCAACAAGTCTTCTAAAGTCTGAGTGGCACGCTCCGTCTGTCAATCTGTTGAGGATGAAAAATAATACTAAAGTCTAATCTCGTGCTCATTGCTTCATGCACTTGTTTCTATAGCCTGGAAGTAAATCTTCCATCTCGGTCTGACACGATGACAGTTGGAATTCCATGCAAACAAACAATGTTGTTCATGTAGATCTTGACTAATTTATCCACTGAATAGGCGTGTTTGATTGGTAGAAAATGGGCTAACTAAGTCTATCAACCACAACCCAAATAGTATCATGTTCTTGCTTCGATCTCGACAAACCAACCACAGAATTCATTGAAATCTCCCATTTTCACTCTGGAATGGGAAGGAGTTGCAATAAACCACAAGGTCTTTGATGTTTCACCTTAACCATCTGACATGTCAAACATTTAGCTATGAACTCAGCTATAGGGTTTTCATACCAGACCACCAAAATAATTTTTTAAGATTCTAACATCTTAGTACTTCCAGAATGAGCAGAATATGGAGTAGAATGAACCTCACGAAGTATCTCCTGTCAAAGTCCTTCCTACTCCTGAGTGACCACCCAAGCTGCATGCATAGAAGACTTTCTGTTTAAGCATTTTCGATCACGTTTGCTTTACCGGGGAGATATTGAATCTCCAAGTCATAGTTTTTCATCAACTCGAGTCATTGTTTTTAAGTTCAACTCCTCTTGAGTGAAAATATACTTCAAGTTTTAATGATCGATGAAAACTTCACACCGAACTCCATAAAGGCAGTGCCTCTATATGTTTAGTGCAAAAATAATTGCAGCTAGCTCCAAGTCGTGGGTACAATAATTCCTTTCATGCACCTTGAGTTATCATGAGGAATAAGCTACAACATTGTCATGCCACATTGGAACACACCCCAATCCTTGATGTGAAGCATCACTGTAGATCTGAAATCTATCTGTGCTAGAGGGAATGGTGAGAATTGAGGCCGTTACCAAGTAATTATTAAGTTTCTGGAAACTCAGTTTGCAAGCATCGGACCATTCAAAATTATCAGCTTTTTGAGTCAACCTTGACAAAGTTGCAGTAATACGAGAGAAACCTTCAAAAAATCTTCGATAATATCCACTTAATCTGAGGAAACTATGAATCTCGATGACAGTGCTTGGCCTTGGCCAATCCATTATTATCTCAATCTTAGTAGGATCTAAATAAATTCTAGCTCCACTAATAATGTGTCCAAAAATACTACTTCTCAAAGCCTAAATTCACACTTAGAGAGTTTGGCATAAAGTTTATTCTCTCGAAAAGTATTCAGCGAAACTATGAGATGTTGGGCATGCCCCTCTTCATTCTTGGAGTTGACCAAAATATCATCAATGAAGACAATAATGAATCGATCTATGTAGGCTTGAAAATTTTGTTCATCAAATCCATAAAGACAGTAGATGCATTAGTCAGACCAAATGACATCATTAAAAATTCAGTGTCAATATCGAGATCAAAAAACAGTCTTTGAAGCATCTTCATCCTTGATCTTCGACTGATGATAGCCCGATCGGAGGTTGATCTTGGAAAACAGAGAAGAACCTTGTAGTAGATCGAAAAAGTCATTTATACGAGGCAGTGGGAACTTGTTCTTCACAGCCACATTATTCAACTCTCTTTAACCGAAGCACAACCGTATGCTTCCATCTTTCTTCTTCACGAATAGAACTGGTGCTCCCCAAAGTGAGACAACGGGTCGTATGAGTCCTTTATCAAGCAATTCTTGCAACTGGATTTTGAGCTCTTGGAGTTCTACAGTGGTCATCTGATATGGTGCATTAGAAATTGGAGTGGTCCCCGGAAGTAAGTCTATGATAAACTCGATCTCACAATCCGATGGTAGCCTAGACAAATCTTCAAGAAATACATCAGCAAATTCTCGAACCACTGGGACGCTATCTAAGGTAATGTTGAATTTCTCACAATCGATCACATGAGTTAGATAGTCAACACATCCATGGGATATCAACTTATAAGCCTTAATTGCCGAAATTAGACAAGAAATAGTTCCTTTACTACCCTTGAAGCAAAAGGGAACTGAGCCCAACGTGCAAAAATTCACCCATCTTTTATGAAAATTGATAATTGCATAATATGTGGATAGTCATTCCATACTCAAGATTACATCAAACTCAACTAGTGAGAATACTATGAGAGTAGCAGGGATAAGCATGTTATTGATGATAATGTCACAATCATAAACACATTGAATAACGATCACAGATGGGCCAGATGGTAGAGTGATTGATAGTGTACTTGTAATGGATAAATCAATGCACTGGATGCAAAATTGTTTGATATGAATAAATAAGTTGCCCCACAGTCAAACAACACCCTTGTCAGTTGCTTTAAAATACTGACGATACCTATCACCACATCAAGAGCTTCACGAACTTCTTCCTGTGTCATAACGAATGCTCACGGTGGAATCGCCTATCTGGGCTACTCTAGAGCTTGAGCTTGTTGAGGCCAGTACTGCACCGTTGAGGGTTGTTAATGCATCAGTTGTAGCTACTGAGGTTGTCGATACTGTTGGTACTACGGTGTTGGAGGACTCTGCAGATACGGTTGAGACGCCATCATTTGTTGTTGTTGTTGTTTAGGCTAAAAATAGTTCAGCTTCGCCTGACCTTTTCATTGATGCTTCTGAAATTGTCCTTCATTTGACTTATGTTGCTTACTCTCATAATGAGACAAAATTATTTTCCTAGGCGTTGTCGCTTGCAGCTGACCTTGAACTTTGAAGGGACAATCATTAACTTTATGATTGATACTATAGCAATTGAAGCAGTTGCCAACGACCAAATTACAAGTCCTAGAATGTCATTTCCCATAATGAACACATCTAGGATTTGCTTTTGACTTCTGCACCTGGAGATTTTGATGCTGCTTCATTTGGGACCTCTCATTAGCTTGTGTATCTGAATTCTTTCGCTTTCCAGCATGCTATTCCTCGCAAGCATTGATCTACACCTCAGCATGAATAACTCGATCCACCAGTTCTCTATAAGTCATGCACTTGACCGCCGATAAGCACCTCCGAATGTCCTCTCTCAAGCCAACCAGCATGTGATAAATCTTATGATCTTCATATTGATTACTGGCTGAGATGAAACAAACGATCCTGGCAAATTGTGTCTCGTGCTCTAGAACGGTCTTCATTTGTTGCTCCAGCTTCCTCAAGTCATTCATGAGCTGAATGACTTGGCCCTATCAGCCATAGAGAAATATTGTTCTAGGAACAATCTTTCAAAATCAGCACAAGATAACTACTGCATCAGGTCCAAAAGTATTGCGACGGTGACTTTCCCACCAATCAACAACTCCTTCACGCTACTGAAACGCTGCAATATCCACCTTATCGTTTTCAGAACATTTTATTCTTTGAAGCCTTTATTTGATATCATGGAGTCATGCATCAGCCTCAATTGGGTCCACCGTGTCATTGAAGGTAGGAGGACGTGTCTTCCAAAATTGATCCAACACTCGACCCATAGTACTCCCATTAGTCATCGCCATTGATTGATTGGGTTGCGTGTTCATGGCGGCCACTGGTGGTACTGGTTGAGGGGCTTGTACTGCTAGTTGCACTGCTTGCTAGATAGCTTAGACCACTTATGCAATTTGTTCTGCAAAGTTAGCTTGTAATGCTTGGGTAACATTTTGTGTTACACCGTCCACGATAGTCGTCAAGTTGAGGTTTTATGCTCCAGTAGTCTCGGTGGTTTGAACAGGAACAATACGACAAAGATTAAAGCAGAGGAGACCCCTAGGAATACGCACCTTATTTAAAGTAATCCTCTGAACTCCTCTTCCAAGAGCAGCTGCAGCGCCTCTTCTTTTCAGAGTCATTCTAAACAAGTGAAAGATACAAAAAATCAAAATTAATTGAATGCCGACTTACAAGAATAACATATCTCCGACCCAATCCTAAGAAGTTAACGGATATGAGCAAAGTCAATGAAGGTTAAATACAAAACACAGTTTTTGATACCACTCTGTCACACCACGAGTTTGGAAGGCGGTACATTCCGACAACACAGGGCATGAGAAAATGATTTGAGCGTGTTTTGTATTTCCAAAGATAGACTTGCATTGTAAATAAAAAGAAAAAGTAAACTTTATTAATACTGAAAGTTTAATGATACAAATTGAAATGAAAATAGAAATTTAGTTGAATCAAAATACATAGGATAACATAAAACAACTACCCATACCCAACAAAGAAAATACAATAATTAATAAAAATACTATGAAAAAAATACCAATACTGAGAAACTAAAACTGGAAAACTTGTTCTAGTGGAGACGGTCTTGCTGGTGGCTGAATAGAACATACCATGCAAAAATATCAAGCGTGAGTTTGACAAACTCGGTAAATAACAACTATCTATTAAAGCATAAAAAGTAACGAAAATGGGGCATGCAGCATGAACAAGGAAGAATTACTATATGCATATGAAACATTGTAAGACCAATAAAAGGGGGCTAAATGTCAAAGATGCATATCATACGAAAAAATACAATCATTTTCCATCAAGTTTTTTATTATTATGTTTTTCATTTATATTTATATAGTTAGTTTTAATATACACCCTGAAACCGGGAAGATCAACTATCAACCCAAGGAAACCCGGTGAATTGTTGTAGATTCGTCACTCTGTGGACCCATCGGCTCGATTAGCCAAAATTCAAATGAGTTATATTGACCTACATACCATCATATACAAGCATGTCAAATTTATTTTCACGGATATAATATCTAAGAAGTAAAATTTTTACACAGGCTTATGATATGATGTGAATCCACATGCAGATTTATAAAATGCAAGAAAATGAAAACACTATAATTGTAGGATTATTCAAATATGCAACAATAAATTAAGGTGGTTTAGTAATTTCATCATGAACAATAAAGTACGCATATAACAAGTGCAACATCATAATTAAAGTAACAATGACAGAACTGACAAAACATAATGGATGTGATTCTACTACAATTAACACGGAATACTTCTTAACTAGAAAAGATATATTCATCCTCCAACAAACAACAGTTACTTACTTGAAGACGGCAATCACAGCCCTTCTATAAGTTCAATGGTTCGATTAGGAATCTTACATCATTTAGAAAAAATAAGACATAAAAGATTAAACAATTAAACTTATTTATTTACAAAGTTAGATCTATTCCAAAAGGCCTACAAAGATTGAATATTTGTATGTATATCAAATAGATTATTATTATTATTATTATTATTATTATTATTATTATTATTATTATTATNTTGATACTACTCCTTAATGTTAGCCGAAAAATGAGCCTCTACTGAAACTCAGCACATGTAACCAAAGCACCCACAAGATAATTGCATCTAAACAGAGCCAATAGCCCCTAGATAGATGAACATTCATTGAAATCCCTAACCTATGTAATAATTAAAAAGAAATTCGTGGGAACAACCGAATCCATCCAACAACCGAACCCACCCAACAAAAACAGCAAGCAATAGAATGTAATGCACAAGTTAAGTAATTCCAGGGGTCTTATAGTCGCTAGCTCTCTTCTATTGATACAAACTTTCCTTGAGATTTCTCAATCCTCCAATGAACATATCAATTAATAGGTCTTATAGTGGCTAGGTCGAAAAAACAGCAAGAACACATCAATAGCAAAATGTTATTACACCTTTTCCTGTGTGCCTCAACAGATAAGTAACCAACAAGCTCGAAAAAACAGCAAGTAATAGAATGCTGGAATCAAATATGCAGATGCACTCCAAAAATACCACACCACGAAGAGCATATCACTCTCCACAAAAGCAATTGCACTCTCCAAAAACATCAAAGCAGATACAGCAGAAGCCGAACCAAACAGGGGATTTCGAAAATGTATGTTCACTGTCAAAGTAAGGAATGGGGAAAACGAAAATAGGAGATGGAATCAAAAACACAACTTCCTGATCGCTAGCAAGAGAAGAAGGGAATGATCAATCCCCCTCCTAACCGAACTCAACATCATTTGGAGGAAGAAGAGCAAGGTATCATGACATTAACAAGCCAACTCCACATCAATTCGACAGCTCATATGCACTGTCATCTATGCACTTCACACCACTAATTGCATTAACAACTACCACTACACATGAATCAACCACCACAACCACAACCTGCGACCAACCTTGAGCCGTCAGCCACCAAACAAGAATGCGTCAAAGGAGAAGGTAAAGAGAAGGCATAACCCTAGTGATGAACGAAAGGGGTAAAGAACATCACAGTCGTTTTTTCCATGTGTTGAAGAAAAAATCGCCGAAGTAGGAAGGATAGGAGTAGAGAAAACATCACACTCGAAAAAATCGTAAAGAACCCTCAAATCTGCGATTAGAAGAAGAAAAATGCTCGTTATACCTCAGATCTGTCGATCGCGGGGCAACGAAGCAAGAGGACGAAGGAGAGCCGCAAGGGAACTCGTTAGGGCTGAAGAGAAACGAAAGGGGTAAGCGGGACAATGGGTAAGAGGAAAGCGGGGACCGCGGCCTAATATCGCGGCCGCGGATCGATCCGCTTCGCCAACAATTTGCCGCGAAACGCCGAACCAAACACCGGAATGCGGGACGAAGCGGTTGTCGCACGCCGCGCCGCGCAGCAGAAGCCGAACCAAACAGTGCCTAAGTTTCTGGTAACTCAGCTTGCAAGCATCGGACCTTTCAAACTTATCGGCCGTTTGAGTCAACCTTGACAAAGGTGCAGTAATGCGAGAGAAACCTTCAACAAATCTTTGATAATATCCACTTAATCTGAGGAATCTACGAATCTCGATGACGGTGCTTAGCCTTGGCCAATCCATTATTATCTTAATCTTAGTAGGATTTAAATAAATTCTAGCTCCACTAATAATGTGTCCCAAAAATGCTACTTCTCAAAGCCTAAATTCACACTTAGAGAGTTTGGCATAAAGTTTATTCTCCCGAAGAGTATTCAGCGATACTCTGAGATGTTGGGCATGCTCCTCTTCATTCTTGGAGTTGACCAAAATAACATCAATGAAGACAATAATGAATCGATCTATTTAGGGCTTGAAAACTCTGTTCATCAAATCCATAAAGGCAGTAGACGCAATAGTCAGACCAAATGGCATCATTAAAAATTCATAGTGTCAATATCGAGATGAAAAAATAGTCTTTAAAGCATCTTCATCCTTGATGTTCGACTGATGGTAGCCCGATCGGAGGTTGATCTTGGAAAACAGAGAAGAACCTTGTAGATCGAACAAGTCATCTATACGAGGCAGTGGGTACTTGTTCTTCATGGCCACATTATTCAACTCTCTTTAGTCGATGCACAACCGTATGCTTCCATCTTTCTTCTTCACGAATAGAACTGGTGCTCCCCAAAGTGAGACAATGGGTCGGATGAATCCTTTATCAAGCAATTCTTGCAACTGGATTTTGAGCTATTGGAGTTCTATAGTGGTCATCTGATATGGTGCTTTAGAAATTGGAGTGGTCCCCAGAAATAAGTCTATGGTAAACTCGATCTCACGATTCGATGGTAGCCTAGACAAATCTTCAAGAAATACATCACCAAATTCTCAAACCACTGAGACGCTATCTAAGGTAACGCTGAATTTCTCAGAATCGATCACATGAGTTAGATAGTCAGCACATCCATGGGATATCAACTTATAAGCCTTAATTGTCGAAATTAGACAAGAAATAGTTCCTTTACTACCCTTGAAACAAAAGGGAACTGAGCCCGACGTGCAAAAATTCACCCATCTCTTATGAAAATTGATAATTGCATAATATGCGGATAGTCATTCCATACTCAAGATTACATCAAAAGTGAGAATATTATGAGAGTAGCAGGGATATGCATGTTATTGATGATAATGTCACAATCATAAACACACTGAATAACGATCACAGATGGGCCAGATGGTAGAGTGATTGATAGTGTGCTTGTAATGGATAAATCAATGCACTAGATGCAAAATTGTTTGATATGAATGAATAAGTTGCACATAGTCAAATAACACCCTTGTCAGTTGCTTTAAAATACTGACGATACCTATCACCACATCATGAGCTTCATGAGCTTCTTCCCGTGTCATAACGAATGCTCACAGTGGAATCGCCTGTCTGGGCTACTCTAGAGCTTGAGCTCGCTGAGGCCAGTACTACACCGTTAAGGGTTGTTGAAGCATCAGTTGTAGCTGCTGAGGCTGCTGATACTGTTGGTACTACGGTGTTGGAGGACTCTGCAGATACGGTTGAGACACCATTGGTTGTTGTTGTTGTTTAGGTTAAAAATAGTTCAGCTTCGCTTGACCTTTTCATTAATGCTTCTGAAATTGTCCTCCATTTGACTTATACCGCTTACTCTCATGATGAGACATAGAAATATTTTCCTGGGCACTTGTCGCTTGCAGTTAACCTTGAACTTTGAAGGGACAATCATTAACTTTATGATTGATACAATAGCAATTGAAGCAGTTGCCAACGACCAAATTACAAGCCCTAGAATGTCATTTCCCACAATGAACACATTTAGGATTTGCTTTTCACTTCTGCGCCTGGAGATTTTGATGCTGCTTCATTTGGGACCTCCCATTAGCTTGTGTATCTGAATTCTTCTGCTTTCCAGCATGCTATTCCTCGCAAGCATTGATCTCCACCTCAACATGAATAGCTCGATCCACCAGTTCTCTATAAGTCATGCACTTGACCGCCGTAAGCACCTCTGAATGTCCTCTCCCAAGCCAACCAGTAGGTGATAAATCTTCTGATCTTCATGTTGATTACTTGCTGAGATGAAACGAACGATTCTGGCAAATTGCGTCTCGTGATCCAGAACAGTCTTCATCCCTTGCTCCAGCTTCCTCAAGTCATTCATGAGCTTGACCCGATCAGCCAAAGAGAAATATTGTTCTAGGAACAATCTTTCAAAATCAGCCCAAGATAACTATTGCATTAGGTCCAAAAGTATTGCGACGGTGACTTTCCCACCAATAAACAACTCCTTCACGCTACTGAAACACTGCAATGTCCGCCTTATCTTCTTCAGAACATTTTAATCTTTGAAGTCTCTATTTGATATCATGGAGCCATGCATCAGCCTCAATTGGGTCCACCGTGCCATTGAAGGTAGGAGGACGTGTCTTCCAAAACTGATCCATCACTCGATCCATAGTACTCCCATTAGTCATCATCATTGATTGATTGGGTTGTGTGTTCATGGCGACCACTGGTGGTACTAGTTGAGTGGCTTGTACTGCTAGTTGCACTGCTTGCTAGATAGCTTAGACCACTTATGCAATTTGGGCTGCAAAGTTAGCTTGTAATGCTTGGATAACATTTTGGGTTATACCGTCCACGATAGTCGCCAAGTTGAGGTTTTATGCTCCAGCAATCTCGATGGTTTGAACAGGATCAGTACGACGACGATTAAAGCAAAGGAGACCCCTAGGAATAGGCACCTTGTTTAAAGTAGTCCTCTGAACTCCTCTTCTACTAGCAGTTGCAGCGCCTTTTCTTTTCAGAGTCATTCTAAACAAGTAAAAGATACAAAAAATCAAAATTAATTGAATACCAACTTACAAGAATAACATATCTTTTACCCGATCCTAAGAAATCAAGAGATATGAGTTGCAAATTCAATGAAGGCTAAATACAAAACACAGTTTTTGATACCACTCTGTCAAACCCCGGGTTTGGAAGGCGGTACATCCCGGCAACGCAGAGCATGAGGAAATTATTTGAGCATGTTTTGTATTTCCAAAGATAGACTTGCATTGCAAATAAAAAGGAAAAGTAAACTTTATTAATAATGAAAGTTCAACGATACAAATTGAAATGAAAATAGAAATTTAGTTGAATCAAAATACATAAGATAACATAAAACAACTACCTAGACACAACAAAAAAAATACAATAACTAATAAAAATACTATGAAAAAAATATCAATGCTGAGAAACTAAAACTAGAAAACTTGTTCTGGTGGAGACGGTCCTACTGGTGGCTGAATAGAACATGCTATGCAGAAATATCAAGTGTGAGTTTGACAAACTCGGTAAATAACAATTATCTATTAAAGCATAAAAAGTAACGAAAATGGGGCATGCAGCATGAACAAGTAAGGAAAAATTACTATGTACATATGTAACATTGTAAGACCAATAAAAGGGGAGTAAATGTCAAAGATGTATATCATACGAAAAAATACAATCATTTTCAATCAAGTTTCTTATTATTATGTTTTTTATTTATATTTATATAGTTAGTTTTAATATACACCCTGAAACCGAAAATATCAAATATCAACCCAAGGAAACCCGGCGATTTGCTGTAGATTTGTCATTCTGTGGAAAAGTCGGCTCGATTAGCCAAAATTCAAATGACTTCTACCGACCTACATACCATCATATACAAGCATGCTAAATTTATTTTCACGGATATAATATCTAAGAATATAAAATTTTCACACAGGCTTATGATATGACATGAATCCACATGCAGATTTATAAAATACAAGAAAAGGAAAACACTATAATTGTAGGATTATTCAAATATGCAACAATAAATTAAGGTGGTTTAGTAATTTCATCATGAACAATAAAGTACGCATATAACAAGTGCAACATCATAATTAAAGTAACAATGACAGAACTGACAAAACATAACGGATGTGATTCTACTACAATTAACAGGAAATACTTCTTAACTAGAAAGGATATGTTTATCCTCCAACAAACAACAATTACTTACTTGAATACAGCAATCACAACCCTTCTATAAGTTCAATGGTTCGATTAGGAATCCTACATCATTTAGAAAAAAATAAAACATAAAGATTAAACAATTAAACTTATTTATTTACTAAGTTAGATGCATTCCAAAAGACCTACAAAGATCGAATATATGTATGTATATCAAATAGATTATAATTATTATTATTATTATTATTATTATTATTATTATATTATTATTATTATTATTATTATGTTCTTAAAGAATGAAATAACAATCATAATTAACCTTAGATATTATAATTTTTTTTTTTTTGATATAAGGAAAAATAAAAATTTATGAATTAATTGTTGGGAAAATTTACATACAATAAATAAATAATAAATTGTAACAGAATTAACACAAACTTCATAAATCCCGTTTTCTTCCGGTATTCCTTAAATCATAACCTTAGCGAATCCTGTGGAAGATGGATTTGCGGGATTTAGAGAAATTGAAGTGCGAGAGGGTGGAAGGTGAGGGTTACCTTCTTTGATAGACTCGAGTAGGAATGAAGCAGGAGGAGGAGGAAGGGAGTTTTGGGTCTTTGTAAGCCGCGATCCTATCTTTGCCTTTTTCGCTGGCTAAAACCGCGATTGTATCACGAGGGAGTTCGATTACGAACACGATGGTCTCGGGCGAAACCAGAAGAGGATGGAGGAGGGAGATCGAAAGGAGGTAAGGGAGAGTGGAGGTGGAAATTGGTGCCCTAGCCCATGCTCGGGCCTCCCTAAATAGTCATGGGAGGCGGTGCGATCGCACAATTCGAGAAGGCGGCGGGTGCGAGCCGGAAGAAGAAAAAGGAAAGAAATCACGCGTCAATTTGGAGCGCTCAATTTGGGAAGGCGGCAGAGCGCAGAGGAGGAAGAAATAAGAAAATATTTTCAAATCTTAAATGATGGTCGCGGGTAGGAGCGAATAGAGGGAAGAGGAAGAGCACTAAGCAATCACGTCATTGTCTTCTTGGTGAGCTCCAAGCGTGATGATGTCACAAGTTCGACACACGAGAGCAGTGAGGAGAGCCATACGAAATCGGGAGAGAGAGAGGAAGATTGAGAGGGAGCGGAAGTTCTGGTGGCCCTTAAATAATTGTGCGAGGCAGTGTCCAACAAGGGAAAAAAAAAGGAAGGCAGGAATAGAGGGGAGGAATAAAAGGGAAGATCGAACCTTAGTGAAGGTAGCGATATAGAAGGAAAGAAATAATCGTGTGAGAAAAAATGTAAGAATTAAATTTTCGATTCTTGAATTACGTGCCTTAATGTTGTTGAGGATTTATAGGTTGAAAAATTACATTATTTTATGTTGTTCTCATATATTTATTATATATCATTATTGAATACGTTGTATCAAAGACGCAATTGTGTCACAAAATTGCAATGATTGGTTGTATTGATTGATCTTAAGTGTCTAAGGTTTGCTTCTAGGGCACTATTTTACTTTAGGGGGTGTGTGATGTGACATAGTGCTTTCCACCTTGTGATACCAAATTTGTTATAACTGCTCGATGAATGAGATGAATGAGATTGTTCATTTTGATAATTCTGATTTTTGTCTCTGCGAGAGTTAAGAAGACCACTTCTCTAGCTAGTGGTATATGAATGGATACTTTTGCATGGTAGAAGTTCATTTCGAATAAGCCTCAGTTGATATTTGTTAGGTGTGATGAATCTCATGCAATATAGTATTGATGTCATGCCTGAAATTTCACTTTGAATAAGCCTCGGTTCATATTTGTTAGGTGAGATAAATCTAATGTGATATAGTATTGATGTCATGTCTGAAATGTAAAAATAATGAGCATTGGACACATAAGTTAGCATACACATTTTTATAGTTAGGTGTGAGGGGATTCTCCCATTCAAACGATCCATGAAATGCATGAATTTAAATTTAAAAAAATTGTGCCAATGTCTTAGAGAAATATATATCATAGATGCTAAGCATATATAAAAGGTCTATTGCATATAATTACATGTGGTTAATTGGAAATATGACGAGGATAATCTTTTAAGTTGAATGCAAACCTTCATATGGTCTGTTGGATTGAATTGATCATGCAAACCCAATTCAATCCACTACTTCCCATTGCCATACGGAACTTATGAAAGACAGCTTACAAGCCTTATGATTTCCAAATAATAAAGGAATATATATATATATATATATATATATATATATATANATATAAATACAAAAGGCATAATTAGTAAATGAGTAATTTATGAGTGCATAAATATAACACGTATGCAAGTTAATGTTCTAATATTTGAAGGCAATAATTGCTATTATGCATGACTTTTTATGAACTATGTTACATTGTGAGGACCATTGAGCTGTTTTTATACCTAATAATCTCCCCTTGTAATTTTATAATTTTTACAATATAATATCAAACATAAATAATTCCTTTGCTGAATATATTTATGCCTTATATTTTGTCATTATACATTAGCCACTAGATTTCATCTATTGACTTCGAGCTTGTTTCTTACCAAATCACCTATTAATTTTTATGATTTTAGATTTTTATTTGTGCATCATTAAAACAAGAGTTTCTAAACTCATGCTTTAGCTATTAGGAGAAGGAGATTAAGATTGTGTGTTATTTAATTGATACAATAACAATTCATTTCTTTATCGAGTTATCGCAAAAGTTAGGTTCCATACAATTTAGCAAATAAATTAGTAGATGTTACTCGTTTTAGAGCACCTAATATTTTATTTTTGATGGATTATTATCATTATATTTATTGGATTAGTTTAAATTTATCAACTCACAGGATTACCACTGCGGTATTACTCTAGGCCCGCGAAGGCCGGTTGAAACAATTATATTAAAGATACAATTTCAGATTAAATGATTGGTCCAGAAAGTAATTGTTAAGGTCTAACCTAAATTAGTTCTCAAGCCAAAAACAAACTTTCTAATGACTTGAAGAAACCCTTCAATAAAAAGAACAACTATCTAGGCAGGACAATGAGGATAGCCCCACTTTTCAACACCAAAGTTTTTCTTTCTTTCTAAATTCATAATTATTGAAATTAGCAACNCGAAACAGTTATATTAAAGATACAATTGCAGATTAAATAATTGGTCCAGAAAGTAATTGTTAAGGTCTAACCTAAATTAGTTCTGAAGCCATAAACAAACTTTTTAATGACTTGAAGAAACCCTTTAATAAAAAGAACAACTATCTAGGCAGGACATTGAGGATAGCCTCACTTTTCAACACCAAAGTTTTTCTTTCTTTCTAAATTCATAATTATTGAAATTAGCAATAGCTATGGTACAAATATCAATCTGAAATCTAGAAACTAAATTTCAATTAGCAATTTCTTGAGAAGGACAAATTTAAACAAGCTAACTTAGCGAGCCTCACCGGTTTCCCCTTGTAGAGAAGAGCAATAAGAGTGCCAAATAGAGGTTTTCCTGCAGAGAGAGACACCATTTCAAACATTGCTTTTCACCACCAACATTGCCATACTTTTGAAGCCTCGTATTCGCAGTCAACATACCAGTAATGAAGCTCTTGGTGCCATCAATAGGATCCAAAACCCAAACATAATCAGCATAATTCTCCTTGCATCTCCAGCCATTCTCCTCCCCAAAACTGACACAATGTCACTTCAAAAAAATAATAATAATAAACTGAATCCTACACTCCTTTTAAGGAAAAGAAAAAGCAGCTTACATCGCATGAGATGGAAAATTCTCCATTATAATCGAGTACATCGATTCCTCCGCATCCCTGTCGGCGATAGTCACAGGACCTGCAAGCAAGACAGCATTACCTCCTCAAAAAAACAAAAAGCAAAAAAAAAAAAAAAAACATTTTTATCCCTTCATTCTCCCAGAACCCTGAACCCTAAGGTCGTTGGCCATGGCAGTACTCACTAAGATCGTCCTTGTCAAGGATTGCGAAGTTTTGGCGGAAGTGCTTCCGGATTACCTCTCCGGCAGCGTCCGCCATCTTGTTTGCCACCGAAGAAAACCGTTCTATCTCTCTATCCATCATCGGCGCACCGGCGCCAGCGCTGACCATTACTGTTCGGCGAGAATCCAGCCGGCTGCTCCTGCACTTCTGCGAACTACGAATCCGCCCGACAGGAAATGAATGCAGGTTTTTGCTTTCTGGCCAACGAAGGCGACCAGAGAGTTGGGGGCTGGAAACGAGGAGAAAACAAGATTGAGAAGACATGCTTCTCTCACACAACTCCACAGAAGGGGTGTTTATACTGTGGAGGGGGAAACCTCTCGCGATTTTGTTTTGGGCAAGTATTATTAGTTTCCATAGGTTTGCTGCCGTTTGTTTCTCTTGAAAAAAAAAAATTGTAAATTGTATACTTATAGTTTAAGTAGATTTAATAAACCTTGTCAATACAAATATATATAAATAAAATAGAGATTAATGTGCATCAAAATTGTGAAAGGGCTTATCTTGGGGATATCTAATAGTTCAGAAGAAAAGAAGTACAATAGAAGAGGTTCAACCGACAGAAAACTAAGAGGCTTGCTTATGCGATTTGATGTAGCCCTCCAAGTCAATGTCAAAGTTCAATTGAGTTAAGAGAAGGATAAATGGATGACTGATCGATCTAAATCCGAACCAATCAAACTAAAACATGACAAACAAGTATTCGAGCAAACCTTTATAAGAAAGACAACCAAAGACAGCAACCTAACTTTTGGTAGATCGGACCTGAGGAAAAACCCAGTTCCTCAATATCATCAGTCATCCCATAAACGTCCTCGAGAATCCCCATCAGATGCCTAGAATTGATAATACAATAGAGTTTTATATTCATCTCATAAGTATTCCTTGTAGAGGAACGAGCTACCAATCGGGTTACGATGATTCACCTTTTGTCTGATGTCTTGTCTAGCTCCACAAATAGAAGATATTAGCTTATGGATCGAGGGTCGACAACTAGACTAGATTAACCAGTTGGCAAAGTCTAGCCAATTGAATCAGTCTTGCCGACTTGAAGTCAATCAACCTTAGTCGATAGACAACACAGCTCATCCTAATTGACTAGAGTGGCCTCATCAAGCTGAGGGCAAAAAAGCTCTATCAACCAAGCTAGAGAACAATCGAGTGATAAACTCGTTTATATAAAATATCTATAATATCATGTACAGCGCCATCAAAACAGTGGTGAAAATATAATGTCACTATATTGTACCATCTCCCCAATAAATAAGGAGATCACTTTATTAGATGATTGACAACAAGTATTATTGTTCATCAATGTTCACTCATCTTTCTCTCCCCCTCTCACTCCTTTCTTGCGTTTATTCCTTATGTGTGATTCATGGGCAAATTAGGACATCATAAAAGGTGTGGTGAGTGTGGATGATGCCACAGATAAGAAGAGAAGCAACGAACAAAGAAGAAACTCATAAAAAAACACTGATAATATAGACTACACAAGATATTTTATGAGCCAGCATATCCAGAAGCTGAAGGATCAATTATTGGATGCTATTCGAGAAGCACTTAGTCGGGGAAGAAAGTTGCATCCTCAAGAGAAAGGGATGGCACCCAAAGGCCAAAAAGCCCCTTTGCTCTGGAAAAAAAAGAAGACTCCCAGTACCTTGATAGTGTCAGGTTGGCGCCAATCGACAGACATTGATTCAAGAGTAAGCACCACAACAGCTTGAGAATGCATATTCTTGACAAATCTCTGAGGCCACCCCCACAAAAAGGTTCAAGATCTTGACATTGAAGTTCTATAATGGCAGGATTGATCGGATTGACCACATAACCTCGTTTAAGTTGATAGAGGGTCTGCTGAGAATCACCAACAAGCTGAAATGACGTCTCTTCTTCACCGCGCTAACAAAGTTGACCCTCAGGTGATTCAACACATTATCAGCATGAGTGATTGCGTCGTTTGTTAACCTCGAGAAAATATTTGTGGCATAGTTTGTCAACGCCTAGAAGCTGCAAAAGAATTTGCAGGCCCTCCTGCATAACTACCAATGGCAGGATGAGAGTCTTCACTCGTTCATTACCCCGCTTTTCATAATGAGATGTTGGAATTGCGGGATGTGGAATCCACAGTTGCTCATTTCTCCCTAGCTTAAGGGCTGAAGAAAGGACCATTTTGATATGCGCTAGTGATCAAAGATGCTCGCTGAGTTGTTGGATCTAGTCAATAGATATCAGTAATTATTCAGAAATGAGCAAGTAAACCACCATCCACCAAAGAAAATTGATCATGGAAAAAGTTGGGAGCTGAGACACAATCCTCATCTAAAGGGTCATGAAGGAACTCGAATTATCGAGTGATTGAAAGAGCATACCATCGAGGGAGTCAGACCCGATATACTGACCAGCCCCTAGCTTGACAATGAGATGCATTCTCGTTTCAATTTTTGTATTTTTTTTGTCAAGTTCATAAAATGTTTAAGCAATTTTTTAATTATACATATGTTAGTAGATTTGTTTACTACTTAAAAATTTTGGGAAGTTCATTCAAAGGATCATCGAATTGATCGACACTCGGGAAATTCAAATCAACCAACCAACGTTGGTTTCACCCGAGCGACAAAATTAAAAATGAAGCATGGCATACCCTTGATAATGATTTTTCAAAACTCAAAATGATACATAGTGTCCTGTAGGTAAAGACTTTTTGAAATCGACAGCGATGAATAAATATTTGATCAATAAAAATCTTCTAAATTTGACCGATAGTGAGGATTAACGTCTGATCGAAAATTTACTGAAGGACCGACCCCACAATGCATAAGCATCAATAAAAACCTATGTCTTCTACCTCAAAATGGGTCAAGCTCTGGTGGTGATTCCCTACTGATTAGTGATAAAATATGTGGTGGATAGTGTATGAATTAACCCAACACCAAATCTCAATGGTTAACCCCATGAAGGTCGTCAAATTTTCACTTAATATGCCTGGTCTAAGGTGTGGCCCGTCCAAGGTGACGATCTAATTGAGGGATCGAGGAATGGTAAGTGTAAATCTTGAGTTGGGAACTAACTCAACAAGACCAAGCAAAGGCATTCTTAAAAATGCCAAGTCACAATTATCTAAGGAAAATAATAAATGTTATAAAGATAAAAACACAAGAAATGAAGGTGATAATTGATCTAAAGCTTCATTTTATTTTGTGATGAAAAACTAACAAAGAATTTTTTTGCAAATAATTTTCTATTCTTTTCTTTACAATCATTCAAAAAGAAAAAGAAAATTTTCTCCAAGTCATGTGTAAACCTAAGATGAGTCAAATATTCAAGGACCCACTGTCATATTCATTTTTGTCCTTCTCTTCCTCCTCCTCCTCCTTCTCCAAGACTAGAATGGTATAGCAAATCTATTCAAATTAACCGACTTGGGAGAGACTAGCTTCGCCTTTATCATCCTGCTTATAGCTAAGGACACTCCGACTTTGAGCTGAATGGTGAGGGTCTTTACCTACTGAGGATGGGAAGGGAGCTTAAAAAAATTCTTTTGATGTCTTCATCATCACCAACTTTTCCCTCGGGCATGGTTCTATGCTTAAGCAACCAACATCGACTCCAACAATTTGAGAACTTCAGCTTCAACCATCTTTGCTTTCTTCTTTGTTCCCGAGTTGAATTCGATCAACTTATTGACGGTTGAAGAAACGCCATCCTCCAATTCGGGAGGTTTGTCTCTAACTTCAACCTCCTCATTATCTGAGGTAAGGATCTCATTTTCATCAAATTCAGAAATCATTCTACACGAAGCATTGAGAATTTTAATTTTATCTGGATTTTTGATATGCCCTATGCCAAACTTCAGAGGGTCTCTTCTGCCACATTGCCTTCCATAATTTGGCTTGGTGAACAAACCACTTTTCGACAACAAACCATCATTCATAAGCTTATTAGCAAGATGCAATAATAATAAGAAAGAGGGATAACATCTATTTTTCAATTATCATCTTCCAAAAGTATTACATTGGCATTAACCATTTGAGTATCAGCCTTGTAAAACAATATACCCTTTTCTGCATATTTAAATTTGAGAAGTACATTAAGGATACATAATTCATCTGCAGTTTATGCACTCGTAGACGTCAAATGTTTATAATGGCCCTGCAATACTAAATCGATTGTCAGCACCTCATCCACCAAAAAATGCTTAGAGGAATGAGGGGCCATGGTTGTTGATGGTAGCAGAAGTAACTCCTATCTCCTCGTTGGTATCTTCTCGATCATTTCCATGTAGCTCCATGAGTTATCAACCTGCAAATCTTCATATGTTTCTGAATCTATATTCGACACTACTTCTATTTTAATTTTGGAGAACATGAGAGTGGGAAGAACTTATTTCTGTCTGTGTATTTCTGGGGCATGAGGCCTTTCCTCATGCCTTAACATCTTCTTACCTTTAGGCAAGGGACGGTCAAAAAGGGGGAGGAGCTTGTGGATGTCCCGTAATACTTGAGGTTGGTGAAGACGCTCTCTTAAGAAGAATATAATAGTCGACGTAATCATGCACACCTTATTCATTAAGAGAGAGAGGTTGGGCATCACCTGAGATGGAGAACTCCTGTCCTCTACTCATGTACTTAATGAACTAGTGTAAGGTCAAAGGTATGATCTCATTATCGTGAATCCAATGGCCTCTGAGAAAAGCTATGAAGGACGTGCTCCCATTTATCACATGAAAATTTGACTTCACTTCTAAATTCTCTGAATTAGAGAGGAAGGCTGATGGACCATAAGGTCTTTTGTCCCTTCTCGTTGAATCCATTCAACATAATCTTATCCGAACACAATCTTCTTGAACTCAAAGAGAGAAGCTCAAGGGTACTGATGCCGATAAAATTTATAAATGTAGTGTGATCAATAAGGATATTGTTCAAAGGCTTACCTTATATCATAACCATTACAAATAGTGAATGATTATGGTTTGTAGTGCTCAACAAGAGATCTTCCTCGGAAAAGGTGATGATAGCTACATCTTTAACGATACAACTGGTTCTTTCATTCTTTCTTTTTTATAATAAGATTGGAAGACTTCTAGTTTTAGGAAAGCTTTCACCAGAGTTTCTCTCAGTTTAGAGGACAAGAGGAGCACATCATAGCTGCTCGGAGATGCAGGCAACCTTTTAAGATGCACCAACACATTATAATCTACATTGTTAGAAGTTTATTGAGTTCTTTTAAGAACATCAGGATGATCGTCAACCTCATGGGTAATGATGTCTTTCCTTTTATCTTCTGAACTTGGCTTCATCATTCTTGGAGGAAGCATTTTGCCACTTCTCAAGTGGACTTGTCGGATATCCTCATTAGGGGAACCAGAGGGATCATCCCTACTGGAACACTCAGCTAGTGTGTCTAGATGATGTCATTTGGGATCATTTGGCAAATATGCATCATCAGAAGAATCACTGAGATTGTCAAGTATGCAATATATGCTGGAAATGGAAGGTAATCAAGGATATTGCTCCTCTCCCTCACTATTGTTGTTTTCATCGAGTTCATTATCATAAGTGCAGGAATGTACCATAAAAATATGGGACATAGAAGTGCAATAAAGATTATTTCCTTTCATTTATTTTCAAGGTTACAAAATGTGTCACGAGGGATATCAACACCTCATCCTGAACTTACAAATGCATCATGAGTAAAAGGAGATACAATATCACATGCCTTTGCATCAATTCTTGACAGGATCAGAGTGGATTCAATAACTTTTATTGATCCTCTTCAAGAGGTTTCTCTGAGTATTGTTCGAGGATCTCGATCTCCCTGGCCTTGCATCGTGCCTCAAGCTAACCTTTAAATGTGAAGCAGGCTTCGAGAGTATGCCCTAAATGATGATGATATAGGAAATAATTGGGTTTATTGAATATCTTCACCTCTTCTGGCTTCTTTGGTGAGACAATTGCATACTCTGCTTGAGTAAATTCTTGAAGATTTTCTTCACACAATTCCTTTTAAAAGGGTAAACTTTGGATTTCTTTTGTTCAAGAGTTTGTCTTTTCCACTTATGAGAAGGTGGGCAAGTAGGCTATGTAGACATGACAACATTTTTTAGCTTGCTATTAAATGTTGTTAGTGAGATGCTCTCTTCCATCCGCCTCGAAGGACCCATTCCAAATGGATTTTTGCCCTTGGCTTTATCACCATCATTTTTTTATGGTGGCCTGTGCGGTATCCTTTAAGCTAGCCACTTTTTTTTATCAAATTCTTAAAAGTTTGACGATAGTATTCTTTAACAAGACTATGATTGGGCCTTTAATCTTACCTATGAGGAAAGCAACAACATGCTACTCTTAAAGTTGGGGTTCGCATTGCATGCTGAAATTTTGCAAATGAATATTAAAGTCTAGCAATGATTCGCCAGAACTCTGTTGAGCTAACATCAAGTTACTCATGGTAACTTGGTGGTGGGCCTCAATGAAGCTCTTTATGAATGTTTTGAAGCTGTCTCTTGGTAAGTCAACATACCATTCAAATACAAACTCTAACAAGCTAGAGACATAAAGACTAGGCAGCAATGCATCATTGTCACCGATGTTGCAGCAAAATACTAGGAATCGAGCAACATGCTGCCGGTGATTTCATCCTTGTTGAATTGTTTGAAGCAAGGATAGACAAACCCTTAAGAAAAAGAATGAAATCATAAGCCTCAAGATATGGTCTACCTTTCTTAAAGTATTTTTGCCCAGTTGGGCTGCCAAAGCGACACTAATCCTTACATCCATTAAGGACTAAAAATGAGAATTAAAATTAGTATGTTCTTGCGGACAACATCAGAAGATGATGCGTGGCCATGCTTCACAAGAACGGGTGGCACAACAAGTGTAACCAGATGCGCCTCAACCTGTATAACAAGAGATTCTACGTCATACCCAAGCTTATTAGCCTTAAACTTGTGTTTTGGGCTATCAAAAGAGCAATTTGATCTTGGAGAAGGGAGATAACTTATTCCTTACTCCTATCCTCATGATTGACAGGAGCATCATCTTGAATCTCAATAGACTCGTGATGATCCAGCTCATCGGTATCATGGGTGGGATTCCCACTAGAGGAAGTTCCTCTAGTAGTGACTGACATCACATGGTGTGTATCCATTTCAGAATCATGTAATTCATCATCAAGAAGATCATCCCCATCGAGGAAATCTCATAGAATATTAGAGAGATTTCCATTAAAATCTTCTTCAAAATCTGCGGCTTCATCTTTGTCCAAACTGACTATTGACAAGCAGGTTAAATCTAGATTGGATCTAACAGCCCCATTGTGACCGATCACCCCAGCTGGTCATTCGCATCCAACCGCCAGCCTTCTCTTTGATTTCCAGCTGTCCATTTGAAAATCAGGAAACCATCCTTCGGTTGATAACCTACCTCCGACTAGGGGTGTAAACGAATTGAACACAAACAAACAGAGCTTGTGTTTGTGTTCGGTTCGTTTAAAATTTAATTTGTTTAAAATAAGCTCGTGTTTGAAATTGTTCGTCAAGTCACTGTTCGTGTTCGTTTCTAAACGAACGAG
>JXCR01059821.1:405327-426675 GCA_002079205.1 Phalaenopsis hybrid cultivar
TATATCTACTTTTCTCAAACGCCTTATGTAGAATAACAAGTTGAGTTCTAAAAGGATCCATTCAAATGTAAAAAATTAAAAAATTTATTAGAATAACAATAAATATTTTGCATACCTTTTTGTTATGAAGATTGAAATGTAAGAAATTGAAAGCTTGTCTACTATTAGAATAAGATGGAATATGAATCAAAATTGAATAAGGAGTAGGCATACTTTTTGGCCATAAAGATTGAAATGTAAGAACATGCAGACTAATGAGAAATTTTAAAATTTTAACCACTATTATAATTTTAGCTATATTAAATTTGAATGAAGTCAAGATTTCTAACAAGTTAATTATAAATTATTTAGAAGAAATAAATAAAATCCAAGCTTCATGTTAGCATAAGGAGATAGACCTCCCTTGAATGAGGCATTGACCATAATGGAAGGGGTCAAAATTTTGTTAAATATATGGAGTCTGTGACTTACCCACCTCACCTATCATGTCTCACCTACCTCTCGCCCGTTTTTTTTTAAATATCATTTTTTAGCCAGTAATAAGAGCTAAGCCAAGCCATCTTGAGAGCTAAGAGAGAGGAAGAGAGAGAAAGGAAGTTTTCTTGTAAACATTGAGGCACTCGACAGTGTAATTACTGGAAGTAATAAAATCATGTGCATCTTCATAGACGTAGATGTAGGTAAATTAACTGAACCACGTAAATCTGTGTGTTATTTTCTAGTTTGTGAATTTTTTTCGATTGAATTTTTCACTTTATTACCATCTTTTTTCATAATAATTGATATCAGAGCTTTGGTTAAGATATAAGGAAGAACGATAAGAGGAGACGAAGTGATGACATCGGAGATCGAGAAGCTTAATGGCACGGATTTTGCTTACTGGAGGATGAAGATAGAGGACTACCTCTATTGGAAGAAACTTCATCTTCCGTTATTAGGAAAGAAGCCAGAAAAGATGGACGAGGTGGAATGGAATCTGCTGGATGGACATGTTCTAAGGGTTGTTCGATTAACCCTATCAAAATTGATTGCCCACAACGTCATCAAGGAGAGGACCACCTCATATCTCATGGCAGCTTTATCGTATATGTATGAAAAGCCATCAGCGAATAACTAGGTGCACTTGATGAAAAAGTTGTTCAACTTAAAGATGATGGAAGGTGTATATGTTGCTCAACACCTGAATGATTTCAATATCATCATAAATCAATTGTCTTCTATTGTAATTTATTTTGATAATGAAATACGTTCGATGATATTGCTGGTTTTATTGTCAAATAGCTGGGAAACCTTGAGGATGACAGTTGACAGTTCTGCAAGTAAATCTAAATTCGTGATTCAATTTTGGATGAGGAGGTGCGCAGGAAAGATTCTAGAGAGACCTCGTGTTCGAGTTTGACACTAAATGTTGATTCCAAAGGGAGATCACATGACAGGAACTCAAATATAGGAAGATCAAAATCAAAATCTGGTCAGCAGATAACCTGCTAGAATTGTGGCAAGGCTGGCCACATAAAAAGGAACTGCAGGAATCCTAAGAAGAAGGAGAATGATAGAGTAAATGTGGTAACTGAAGAAATACAAGATGCACTATTGCTGGAATTTCATAGTTTTGTTGATGACTAGATACTGGATTCAGGGGCTTCCTTCCATACATCTTCCCTTCGAGAGTTGATGCGAAATTATGTTGCAGGTAACTTTAGGAAGGTATATCTGGCTGATGGAACAACTTTAAACGTGGTAGGAATTAAAGACGTTGATATCACACTCACAAACAAGAGCAAATGGACTTTACAAAAGGTTAGATACGTTCCTGAGTTGAAGAAAAATCTCATTTCTATTAGGCAACTCAATGAGGATGGTCATTTAGTAATTTTTTGAAATAGCTCTTGGAAGGTTACTAAAGGAGCATTATTACTGGTTGTAAAAAAATTGACACACTATATATGTCTACAGGTTTTATCAACAATGTTGCAACTACAGTTGCAGAAAGCACAATAAATTTACAACATTGCAGACTTAGTCACATGAGCCAGAGCTATAAAGAAATCTTGTAAGATGATAATTCTAGCAAGTGGGAGTTGGCCATGAAGGAGGAGATGGATTCCCTGCCAGAGAATCAGACTTGGGAGCTAACAGAACTTCTACCATAGAAGAAGACATTACACAACAACTGAGTGTACCAGGCAAAGACTGCGCTTGATGGCAGTAATAGGTACAAGGTTGGAATTGTTGAAAAAGGTTTTCAGCTGAGACAGGATATTGCTCATGTAATGGGAGTTGTAAGAAGATGCAGGAGTAACCCAGGAAAGAGCTTGGAGGTATAAGGCAATGTTGACGATGATATGTCGACTAAATGTGCTACTCTTGAGAAGCTGAAGTTGTGCTCAACTTCAATTGGTCTTCCAACGTGAAGACAGGAGTTATGAGTTGCAGCGGTGCAGGAAATTGAAGGAAAGTGGAGGATATCATGTTTGAGGGAAAAAGGTCCGTACAACTAGTAGATGATGGAGCCTGTAGGTTGTGCAGTCAGTTTCACAGTCTCCAAGTGGGAGAATTGTTAAATATATGGAGCCTGTGACTTAACTACCTCACTTACTGCGTCTCACCTTCCTCTCTCATGTTTTCTTTAAATAGTCTCTTTTGGCCTGTCTTAAGAGCTAAACCAAGTCCTCTTGAGAGCTAAGAGAAAGGAAGTTTTCTTGTAAATGTCGAGGTGTTTGACAGTGTAATTACTCGAAGTAATAAAATCTTCTACAGCTCCGTGAACGTAGAAAATTTAGCCGAACCAAGTAAATCTATATGTTATTTTCTGGTTTATAATTTTTTGATCCGGTTTTTCACTTTATTTTCGTAGTTTTTCATAACAAATTTATGCCTCGAAAGCATCAAAATTTTAGAGATTTTATTGAGTAGATGATCTCCCATGAAAAGCCAAAGCAATAAGATCATGTCAATCTAGTATGGGAACTCATAACAACATATCATATGCAGATATATGATGTTGTTGATCTCATTTTTGGTTAAGGTCTAGCTTTTTCCTCTTTAGCAGCGTAGGGTCTAGTCATATGACTTTCCTATACGTGGAACTTCCCCCTCTATTTAAACCCACCCTCCATGGCCAAACTAAGAGAGCTTGAAATTCCTTGGGGAGACTCTATCAAATTACTTCCAGAGCTTCCTTAAGAACTCTTGAGTTTAATCCCCCTATCCTTAGCCACTCAAGCCCACTGCCTAAGCTCAATTTTGGAGCACAAATTCAAGGCCGAAATAGGACACCCCTCAAAACTCCACCAAACTCAAATTAATTGCACCCAAACCATCCCCACAGTGAGAGAAGAAGATTCCCCACAAAGGCCCCATCACCAGAGCACCCTAAGGTGGACTTTGATCGAACCCCCAAATCGGTCTTGGTCAAATTTGGGTCTAGGCATTTCACCATAGCTTGAGGCTTCATCTAGGAGCTCTTTGGACTGAAGGCAAGCTTTTCGAAGCACTCAATCGAGGCCACACCTCTTGGGCAAAGGTATTGAACTCTCCCCTTAAACCGAGCTTCATTTATTTCTCCATGCGTATAGACTTGATTTAAGGCTTAATCATCTGTATAGATATATTCTCCTAGTCAAGACGAGTCCATAGGAACAAACCACACTTAATTTGGTTAAGTATCGAGAGAGATATTAAGGTTTGAAGTTGGACGGTTCTCGNTCATAGCTTGAGGCTTCATCTAGGAGCTCTTTGGACTGAAGTC
This sequence comes from Phalaenopsis hybrid cultivar, assembly GCA_002079205.1. Taxonomy (NCBI): domain Eukaryota; kingdom Viridiplantae; phylum Streptophyta; class Magnoliopsida; order Asparagales; family Orchidaceae; genus Phalaenopsis; species Phalaenopsis hybrid cultivar. The sequence continues at coordinate 409,079 of JXCR01059821.1, forward strand.
AAGCTTTTCGAAGCACCCAATCGAGGCCACACCTCTTAGGCAAAGGTATTGAACTCTCCCCTTAAACAGAGCTTCATTTATTTCTCCATGCTTATAGACTTGATTTAAGGCTTAATCATCTGTATAGATATGTTCTCCTAGTCAAGACGAGTCCATAGGAACAAACCACACTTAATTTGGTTAAGTATCGAGAAAGATATTAAGGTTTGAAGTTGGACGGTTCTCGGGCTAGAAACTTGGGGATGATGAACTGATGTTGTCTATTTTCACGTGTATCAAACGAACGGTTGTGATGAAGCCGGACGAGGGAATGGAGCGGAACAACGGGACGAGGGAATGGAGCGGAACAATGGGACGCGTGGCGGCTGAGTCAGAAAGGCGGCGTTGAACTAGAAGATGTCGCGTGGAGCTTCGGAGTTGCCTAGGATGAGGTGGTGCCGCGTCACTTAAGTAGAAAAATAGGCTTTTATTTGAATTATTTAATGACCAGAACTTCAAAAATTCATATTTTGGTNACGTGGCGGCTGAGTCAGAAAGGCGGTGTTGAACTAGAAGATGTCACTTGGAGCTTCGGAGTTGCCTAGGATGAGGTGGCGCCGCATCACTTAAGTAGAAAAATAGGCTTTTATTTGAATTATTTAATGACCAGAACTTCAAAAATTCATATTTTGGTGTAAAAAAATCACAAAAATAAAATAAAAATACCCTCTTACTCAGTGAACAGAGGAGAACAATGTGGAAATATTTTCATGTCCATTTGATACATGTATAATTTTTAATTAATTAAATGGTGTTTTCCTTATTTTGATTCTCCATTTGCATAGATATTTCACCATGACATGATTTTCGGGGCTTTGATTCTCTTTGTCATGAGGCATCTTTCTTGATTTTTTGAAGGTCAGAGGAGATCTTTAGAAAAAGATCTCCATTTTTCAAGTGTATCATACCTGTTTTGGTAAAATAACTATAAAAATTAAAATACTCATCAGAAAAATATAAAATTTATTTTGGTAAGTTCACTGTGATTAGAGGATCCTGGAAAAAATATAAATTTGGTATAACTCATTAAAAATAATCCTAATTGTCACCAACCCTAGAAAATGAAATAAAATTAATTTAGAGTAATTATAAATATAAATGATATGAAAATCATTCTCCACTGTAATTTAATGTTAGAGGAGCTTCTCATAAAAATTTTAAGTCGATTGGAGATAATTTGACCACTCAAATGAATTAATCAATATAAATCAAAAAAATATGAAATTTATTTCTTTGGGTTCCCTGGACTTATAGAGATTTAATAAAAATATAAAAATTAATTTTCTAACTAAACAATATTTTATATTTAATTAATGCTCAAAACAAATAAACAATTATAATATTTAAATTAAACCTCTAAAAATTATGAAAATTGGTCCGAGCGGTCCATGACCTAGGTGAACCTCTAATAATTTTCTTAATGACAGAGGTTTTGTTTTGATTGAGTTATTAAATTTTGATTGAAACGTCCCTATTTTTGTATTAAAAATAATTATAAAATTAAATAAATTCAGAAAAATCACATGTTCTCCTCTGATGCTTTAATTAACCCATGGATGGGGTAACTTAAGACTTTCAAGTCATNTAGGTTTTGTTTTGATTGAGTTATTAAATTTTGATTGAAAAGTCCCTATTTTTTTATTAAAAATAATTATAAAATTAAATAAATTTAGAAAAATCACATGTTCTCCTCTGATGCTTTAATTAACCCATGGATGGGGTAACTTAAGACTTTCAAGTCATTTGAATTCAATTTAATGAATTATAGGGTATCAGGGCCATAGGAGCAAATAAGGGTAATTTTAGAATTTAAGGCTTATTTAATATTTAGGCTTAACCAAAGGGCTAAATGGGCAACAAATGATCTTAATTGATATGTTTTGATGATTGAANAGCCTTAGAAGCAAAAAAGGGTAATTTTAGAATTTAAGGCTTAATTAATATTTAGGCTTAACCAAAGGGCTAAATGGGCAACAANATAAGATTACCCTTGATACATTAGGTCACGAGCACCAATCTACATGTATCACCATATCCCTTTAATTAAGCACCTCTAGCAGTTATAAGGATAGTGTAAAATCATACACATGTTACTCATCAAATAGGTTTGCTACACCTATCAAATGAAAAAAAGTCAGAGAAAAGATGTAACAAAATTGAGATAGAACTGCCACTGTTAAAGTTCAAGATGTCTCTTGTAAAACTCAAGTCATTGTGAGACCCAAGTTGTAGTGGACTCATCAATCCAACTACTATAAGAAAATATATAATTCTAGCCATAATAAGAAGTTAAAAAATCACCTACCACATAACACACAAAAATTAAATCAAACCACTAACAATCCAAACATCTACCAATCATCAATCAAATTGATCAATCCACACAAAAGCAAGCATGATACAATACTAATAATCATGAATCTCATACACACTAAATCAAACCACACTAATAACTATGGGTTGCCTCCCATAAATCGCTTTGCTTAACGTCATTAGCTCGACAAATGATTCCACCTGGATCAAAATTCCATTTAATTAATCCTTGATCAATCACCCAATCTTTTCCAGATTCAGGTATTCCTTCAATGTCCTCAAAGTTAAATTTTTCTTTCAGCTCTTCCTTTTCAGATTAATTCATATCCTTGTTCCTCATATTTCTTTCTAGATCCAATATTCTTCTAGTTATTTTCTCAATTTTTAAATTAATATCATCCTTAAATTTATAAGAAATAGATCTTTATAAGACACTTCATTATCTCCCAAATTTTGGATCAGATTCTCTCTATATAATTCAAATTCTGGATTAAATTCTTCTAAATTACTCTTTTGTTCATGCTTGTATTTCAATTCTTCCTCTAGGTACTGAGTAAATGGTAGAGGTGGTCTTTCTATATTAATCTTAGTTGAGGAAATATGTTTTTCTAAATCCTTAATAATTTTTCCATTGGTTTTTCAATCTCCTTATCCTCATCTCTCAACTCAAAGTTCTTTTGAAACATATCCTCAAATTCTCTTCTAAATATTTGTTCGATAATTTTAAATTCCCCATCATTCATCTCCTTAAGGTTTATCTCAAGGTTACTAGGTAAAATATTTGGGGGGTAACTGTTAATTGCATTAATAATCTACCCTAGTTGGTTTTCTATATTCTTTATTGCAACCTCTTGATTTTCCAACTGTCTCAACGTTTGAATCACAACCTCTTCTAGCATATTTCATCATCCTGTGGGTTAGAGTTAAATTGAGGATGATTATTAATTGAGTTAATATTCTGCCTCAGTTGGTTTTCCATATTCCTTATTGTAATCCCTTGACACTCTAACTCACACTCCATTTGAATAACAACCTCTTCTAATAAATCCTGCTCATCATTCTAGGGGTTGAAGTTAAAATTATGAGGAAAAGAAAGTTCATTATTACAATAGCCATGATTATTCCAACTACATGTCTGATTAAATTGATTATCTTCCCAAAATTGGTATTCTCCTCCAAAATTATTATTCTTGTTAAAACTCAAATGATTTTCCCAATCTGGATTGTAATAATCAGAATAAGAATTATGTATCTCATGGCGAGTTTCAATCCATTGTCCAAATGAATTTTTCTCAACAATTGGGGTCTTTGAGGATATCTTTCTATGTATTGATTCACATTCCTCTCAATATCTGTAACCTGAGAAATTAAAATTGTAAGAATATGTTCTTGAAAATTTACCTCTCTCTTGGGGTTTACTCTTTCAAACTTACTACCATTATAATCAAAATCTGACTATTCATTATATCGTTGATCCACTATTTTTACATTAAATTCATGGAGTCCTTTCAAATCTCTCCCAAAATTTCTCTTTAAATTCGAATTGCAAAATTCAAGGTCTACAGCTCTTGAACTACGCATACAAATATAATGACTTAACTAATATGATAGATATCAATAATATTTCTGGTGCTTTGGTTTTTCTTTAAAATAAATACACAAAAATTAGAGACACTATATAATAATATTATAAATTCCAAATCAAAGTCTTATAGGTTTAACTAAAACTCTCCTAAAGTTCTTACCAAAGCTTCCCCGGCAACGGCGCCAAAACTTGATGCACCCTAGTGTGTGGTGTTTTTCTGCTTGTTTTATGTCAATTTAAATCCCCAGTACATTGCCAAAAAGTTGACCCACGATACACATAAAATATATAGTGTTTTTAGATACATTTTTATACCTATTTTTTAGATATTGCGCTTTAATGGAAAGTATTTATATGTTTTTCTTTCAGGTACAGTTAAAAAGGTGAAAGATGCTTAAAGGAGTGAAAGGATAAAATTTGAAGCAAATAAGAGAAAATTGGGCAAGAGAGTTTTGGTCTCAAAGTGTCAGATCGACACTTAAGTGTCGGTTAAACACAGAAGGCTGTGCCTAAGCGCCAGAGGCCCCGCGCTTAAGTGTTAGTGGCAGTTATTGGATTGTAAATTCAATTTTTGCAAATTTTGATGAGGTTTTTTAGGAACCCATTGGCTTAATAGGTGGTTACAACCACCATGGACAAAAATTATTGCGAAAGGAGGCATCTCTTGGAGAAATACATCGAATCAATACATATTTTGAAGAGATACTAAGGCACCTTTTGGAAATTTATAAAAGAATAAAGATTGAGTCTTTGAAAGTGTTCCTGAAAAGAGAAAGTTTTGAAAGTTCTTGAATTAGGGAGCTAGTTTGGAGGGATTTTCAGGCAACACGTATTTTTTTTATCCTTTTTATTTTAGTTTTTATATTGAGAGTGTTGTAAAAGAGAAGACAATTAAAGGAACTTCAAGAGTTTGGTGGAGGACTTGAGATAAGTTTTTATCTTTTATTTTAGACTAACTTTTTATTTTAATTAAGACTTATTGTTGGTTTAATAATGATTTTTATTTTTAAACTAAAGTGTCGTTTTTTTTTCTCTATGGATTCTGAGTAGTTTTCTTAATCTTTCTTCTTAAAATGATAAGTAATTAAGTGTTGGATGGAAGTTGTGGAGAGTATTGATATTTAATGTTGGAAGAAGTTGTGATAATTTAAATCCATGCACTTCATTTACTTCTTGATTTGGTCAATCCAGATGTTAAAATTTGTTGTGTGAGGAAATCAATGTACTTCATTTACTTCTTGATTTGGCCAATCCAGATGTTAAAATTTGTTGTGAGAACATGAAAGAACCGAGCTGGTATTGTCTCAGTCAACAATTGGAAAGAATCACATGAGGTTGTATGAATAATTTAAATCCATGTACTTCATTTACTTCTTGATTTGGCCAATCCAGATGTTAAAATTTATTGTGAGAACATGTAAGTCAGACTTGTATTGTCTCAGTCAACAATTGGAAAGAATCACATGAGGTTGTATGAATGAGAATGTAATGAGCCGACATTGTCATTGTCAACAATTGGAAAGAAGCACATGAGGTTATATGAATGAGAATGTAGTTCATAGACTGATATTGTCTCAGTCAACAATTGGAAAGAATCACATGAGGTTGTATGAGTGAGAATGTAATAGCTGGTATTGTCTCAGTCTTCCAAATGTTAAAATTTGTTGTGAGAACATGTAAGAACCGGGCTGGTATTGTCTCAGTCAACATTTGGAAAGAATCACATGAGGTTGTATGAATGAGAATGTAGTTCATATGATACTGGTATTGTCTCAGTCAACAACTGGAAAGAATCACATGAGGTTGTATGAATGAGAATGTACTTCATATGATTTAGTGCAAATAAGTGGTATTGTCTCAGTCAAAAATTAGAAAGAATCACATGAGGTTTTATGAATGAGAATGTAGTTTATATGATTGAGTGCAAATAAATAGGGAAATATTCATTGATGGGTGTAGAGTTAGAGGACTTTAAAGTGACAGGTTAAAGCCCCCAACTTGGTTTATTGTTTTTGGTTCTGATACGAGAGTGTTAGCCCCCAGGTGGAGGGAATCGAGGGAACTCTAGAGTGAGAGCGCTAGTATCTACCCTACCTAGCCAGACTTCAGAACTATTCAAACTTTAAATTAGTCAATATTCTTTATAGCATCTCTAGTAAGGTTAAAGAATATTATTGCTCCTATTTGACACAACACAATTTGCATACTTCCATAACAGAATCACAATTACTTATTACTGATTCATGATAACAAGAAAGATATTTTTCATCTTTAGTGTTTTTCTTCTGCAAATACTTTAGTTATCTTTTTAAATTGCTATTTTTCTATCAAAATATTGAAAATACAAAAAATATTTAAATTTTCATTACTGCAAGAATCTTCTTTAGTTTAAATTATTGTCTTTTTAAAAATAGAAAGTTTCAAAAAATGCATATTGCATAATCTCCCTGTGGGTTCGTTATTCAGGTCTTAATCAAAAAATCCTATATTACTTTATAACGATACGTATACTTGCGTAGTATACCAATATATATAATTTAAAAGTTAAATTCTTATTTTTCTCGATGATTGAGTTTTTGGTTTTGTTGCAAAATAAGGAAATATAAGTGAAAAATATAATCAAAATTATTATTATACTGTTGCATATAAGCAGTAAGTCGATATCAACCCATCCCGAAATTATGCAGTAATTTAGTTTTCAAAAATACGGCAAAAAACTTGACCCAATTTATATTAAGTAGTTAATGTGCAAAATTAAAATGTTTTATAAAATATATAAAATAATTCACACACTAGTGGTTCTACGCAAGTGCACGTATCACTTCAAGTAATATAGGGTTTTTTTTAAAAACCCCAATATCAATCCCATAGAGAAGCACAGTAAGAAATCCTTTAGGCTAATTGTAGTATCCTATTATGAAGTCTTAATTTGGAAGATGGAAATTCTTATGATAATAACATAAATCATAATATTAAAACTATAAAAATTAAAGTAAGAAAGACAAATTAAAATGGGTTTAATGAATGCTAATAGTAATGTAACTAAGAGAACTAAGTTCACTAAACTATTTACTAAACTTTAAAATTAAATTTACTAAGACTAAGCAAAGTTTTGTGATGAAGAAGTCAAATTTAAGAATGCCTCTTTCCATTTTATAATGAGTATATGGATTGTCAAGAAATTAAAATCATTTAAAAATATATAAAAATTGTTTTGTGTCAAATAGGAGCAATTCTATCCCTCTTCCGAGTGCTTCAAAGAACATTGACTAATCCAGAGTTTGGTCACTTATTCCGTGGTTAGGCTGGGAGGATACCGGCTGCCACTTCAGAGCTCCCACTACTCCCTCACTTGAGGGCTAACAATCTCGCATCAGTTTCCAATCAACTAGACCAAAATTGGCGATTTTAATCTGTCACCTTAAAATCTCTAATTCTGCATCCAACAAAGTATATTTCCCTATATATTTGCACTCAATTCCATGGATGACATACTCTCCCATGAAATCAAATGTGATTCTCCACATGTTGTAGAAGTCATGGCCCTTTCGGAATATATATTTCTTAACACATTTTAACATTTCAATTGAACGGATCAAAAAGTAAATGAAGATTAAAGTTCGAATCATCACAAATTATTGACATTTAAAATCGTATAAAACAAAATCAATTCTTCCCAAAACTATATTTCAAAGTAGGGAGAAGGATAAAGAATACTACTCAAAATTCATGAGAAAGATACGACAAAACAAGAATTTCATATATAAAAACAAGTTTACAAAATAAAGAAAGAAAAAAACACAACTTATCTCACAATTCATTCCAAGCAAATCTATAGAAGTTTTCTTCAAGCACTTTCCTTCTTTACAAGTACTCTCAATTCTCTCCTAGAAATGTAATGAAGATGAAATTTGTCACCTTCTCTCTCCTCTTACAATCCTTGAAGAAAACCTCTAAGCCCTTCCTCTCACTCTCACACACCACACACACACACACACAAAACTTACACCCACACAACTCCTCTTCAAGCCCTAGACTTCCCTCTCTTTTATAAAAGGCTACCTCCCTCAAAAAAGAATTCAAAATTTCCTCCAAAATTCTTTCCAAAAGTCAACTCTTTAAAATTCAATAGACATGTCCATTGATCCAAGAGACATATCCTTTCATAAAAGAACCTTCCAAAGTGTCTAGATGCATTGAATCACTCCAAGGAGTGTTTAGAACAAGTGTCCCTTTGAACGTTCGCTAAAAATTCATCCTTAACCACCAAAAAGTCATCTCTAGCGCATCTTACACCAAATATGGCGCATCATGGGCCAGTTCTTTGGATTTTAGCGCATCATGCCCCAGTTTGCGTATCATGTGCCACCCTACAGTAGCTCCACTATTTTGCTCCGTTTGGCTTCGTTTCAACTCTATTTTGTCCCGTTTCAGTTGTGTTTCGCTCTAAACAGAGATACCAACAAAATCAGCATGAAAATAACTTTTCTTTAAAGTGTAATTTCATTCAAAAACATGTGATAAATGTAAATTAGATTAAGCATAGAAAGACATTAAAATGTGCCAAGTCAGAATTTTCTTTCTTGCTCTCTTTTACTCCAAATTGCACCATTTTTGTTTCATTTTCTCCAAAATTCTATTTCTTGTACCTGGATCCAAAAATATGCAAAATGCCTTCCTTTAAAGTGTAATATCATTAGAAGTCATTAAAACTGAGCATAAAATTTATATGAAAAAGTAGGTAATTTTTAGGCTTGACAAAGTTCGCAAGAAAATCCCACTCAAGCAAGGTAGGCTGCAAGATCTCTCATTTCCTTCTAACTTGATATTTTATCAAATAAACTATAAAATCAATGTAATATAGTCGTATGGATTTGTAGAGAATTTTAATATATCATTTCACATTTTATTTCACTTAATTTGGCTGAGTATCGGGTTAGATCGAAGGACTTGAAGGTGGATGATCCCGACTGTTTATATGCAACAATATAACAATGTATTCAATTATATTCTTCACTTATCTTTCCTACTTTGCAATAACACCAAAAACTTGATCCTGAAGAAAATAAGAATTTAACTTTTTANGCAAGTATACGTATTGCTATCAAGTAATATAGTACTTTTTGATTAAGCCCCGAATATTGAACCCATAGGGAGTGTTCACAATATGCACATGTAAATAACAAACTTTCTATTTCAAAAAGACAAATACTTAAACTATAGATATTTTTACAGTAATTAAAATTCATTTCTTTTTGGTATTTTTGATATTTTGACAAAACAGAAACAACTTCTAAATATAACTTGAGTTTATGTAAAAGAAAAGCACTGAATAGAAGATATCTTTCTCCTTATCATGAATCAGTAATAAGTATAGGAGTTCTGTTGTGGAAGTATTCAAATTGTGTTATGCCAAATAGGAGCAATATTATTTTTTACCCTTACTAGAGATGCTATAAAGAACATTGACTAATTTAAGTTTGAATAGTGCTCCCACTCTAGAGTTCCCTTGATTCCCTCCACCTGGAGGTTAACATCTCATTTCAGAACCTAAAAAATAAACCAAGTTTGGGGCTTTAACCTGTCACTCTAAAGTCCTCTGACTCTACACCCTTCAAAGATTATTTCCCTATTAATTTGAACTAAATCATAAGAATTATATTCTCATTCATACAAACTCATGTGATTCTTTCCAATTTTTGACTAAGACATACCATCCTGGTTCTTACATGTTCTCACAACAAATTTTAACATCTAGATAGGCCAAATCAAGAAGTAAATGGTCGGCTCAGTTCTTACATGTTCTCACAACAAATTTTAACATCTGGATTGGTCAAATCAAGAAGTAAATGATCTGATTCTTACATGTTCTCACAACAAATTTTAACATATGGATTGGCCAAATCAAGAAGTAAATGAAATTTGGAATTAAATCATCACAACTTCTTCCAACATTAAAGATTACTACTCTCCAAAACTTCCATCCAACATTTTAATTACTTATCATTTTAAGGAGAAAGATAAAGAAAACTACTCAGAATCCATGAAGAAAACAAAACCACACTTTAGTTTGAAAGTAGAAATCATTGTCAAACCAACAAGAAGTTTCGATTAAAACCAAAAGTAGTTTAAAAACAAATATAAAAACTTATCTCAAATCCTCTATCAAACTCTTAAAGTTCCTTTGAATCTCCTCTCTCTTACAACACTCTTAACTCTCATAATAAAACTAAAAACAAAAAGGAAAAAGTAAATTTGTGGTGCCTGAAAACACCTCTCAGGAATCAATTAAGTTTCTCCATGAACTATTTCAAGAACTTCTTAGGACCCCCCCCTCATTTTTCTCTCAACTTCCTTCTTTTATAATTATCCAAGACGTACCTTGGTATCTCTACAAAATGTGTCTTAATTCGATGTATTTTCAATGGGATGCCTCCTTTCACAAGTCTTTTAACCATATTTTTGTTTCTAGTTGTCATAACCACCCTCTTTAGCCAATAGGCACCTCAAATGTCCCTTCAAAATCCAGCAAAATGAATTAACTCATCAAATAACTACCTCTAGCGCTTAAGCGCGGCCTTCTCTGTTTCAAAATAGCATGAGTAAAATTAATTTTTTATCATTTTTCTATCATTTTAATTTTAATTTAACATGTAGAGATTCATTAGACTTCTAAGTTGTGGGTAAAGAAATAAAAACAAAAAACACACTAACTTTGATTTCACCATCTAAAAATAAAAACAAACACACTAACAAGATAAAGGAAAAATACAGGGTAGCAATTTTTTGAAATTAAAGTTTAAAATTAAAGCTAGCAAGATTTTCAACTTTTTAAAAGACATAGAAATAAGTTCAATCCTAACTAACTAAAAAGCATTACTCAACATACAACAAAATTATTACCCTAGAATTTAAAACAAAATACTAACAAAACATAAACATCACAATAACAATTAAACAAAAAAATCCAACACATCACATAGTCCAAACAATTACACAAATTCAAATGTCTCGAGTTCACACCACGCAGTCTATCACATATTACAAATATTAAAATAACTTAGTCGTCCTCCTCATCATCTGAATTACCATTGTTCCAGACATCTGTAGGCACATAATCAGGGTATCTTAGATATGAAGGAAATCCAACTCCTTGGTTACCCCTAATGAGGCTTTCCAAAGATGAGTGAAATTTCTCCTCATCACTATGCCTTCTAGCATACCCATCAATATGTTCTACAAAATGCTCTAGATTTTGAACCTTATCTGTGGTATAATTAATATTATCCATCATCTTTTACAATAATTGATCCTGAGTTTCAGTAGACTCACCTCTAGAAGTAGATGCTTGCGAGGTAAATGGTCTCGATGTAGATGCAGCAGAGGTGGAGGTAGGAGACGCCGACATTCCATAACTTCTAAAAAATTCTCCTCTTCAACCAAAAATAGAGTGCTTAGAATATGATTTCACATTTACACTTGTAATTGGTTTTAGAAGCAGCAGCACTTCTTTCTGGCTATAATATCTCACACCAGCCTGCTCACGCAAAGAAAAGATCAATGAAGCAAATCCCAGACCTACAGTAGTAGCTGCAATGGTAGAACTGATGATAGTCTGATAAAATCAAAGCTCCAATATTGATAAGCTTGCCTTCCTGAATACAATAATTCAACCTTGCTCTCTCCTTTGTAACTTCACTAAGATGATTTTTCGGTAACAGATGAGCTGAAATAAAGTAGAGCCACACCTTTGATGTTGCACTTAACTTTGAAGTGGAAAAGTTGACTCTCCTCTCATTTGTAATTTTCCAGAGTGCCCTTCCAACAGTCAAATATGAAATAATCTCATCCAGTTCCATCTCAATAGAACTATAGTTTGCATAAGAACATAAAGTATCAGGCGGTAAATGGTAGAACATATTGATTACCTCTGGTGAAAAAGGTATCAATTTACCTCTAACCATGACTCAATCTTCTTCCGCCTCAGGAAGGTTTGCATAAAACTCTCGTACTACAGATATCACAGCCACAAAAGAAAAATAACAAAATCATTTACATTGTCGGCGAACGATCAAATCTTCCACGGATCCAACTGGATTTTTAAAACGCCTCTTAGGAATCAATTTTTGTGACTATAGAGTGTCACCATATCTGTCTTGGGCTTTTGAACTCACAAACTTGCTCGAATCAAAGTGGGTCTTTCCCTTACTCCTCTTCATTCATTCTACAAATTTCACAAAATTCCACTATAACTTTAAAAAACAAGTCTAATCTACTAAACCTAACTCCTATAAGCATAAACTACGATTTCTATGCAATTTCTATAGATTTTTCTTCACTTTTCACCATGAATAGTGATTTTTGAGTTTTTCCAAATGTACTCAAAATATATGGTGAAAATCCAAAAATTTTTACATAGAAGTGCAGCCCTTATTTTAAGAAATCCAAATCTAGAAAATTTTGCTCAAATTTACCAAGAAATCTCTAAGAAAAGGTTTGCCCTAACTTTAAAATCACGATCTTGAGAGGAAGAAAGTGATGGTAGGAGTAAAAATGGTGATTTTTTGGGTTATTTTTCACCTTTAATTGTTCGTGAACCAGTTTTTGTGAATAAGTTCTTAAAACAAGATAAGTGGCCCTTAGGCGCCTGCCTCTCGGGTTACACCGTGCTTAAGCACAAGAAAGTGGTGCTTAGGTGCTAGTGCATGATTTTTGATATTTTGAAATTAAGTAAAATGCACTATTAGCCTAAGTATACCGCCCCTAAATGGTCTTACAACACTTAAATGGCTATTTCCCTCTCCTCTAACTCTCCTCTCTCTCAAAATTCTCCAATATAACAAATTTAATTCTAGGCTAAAATAACACAAATTTTCACACAAACAAACACATATATTCGTTTACGAACTATTAGAAGCAACATTCAACACATAATTCTTATTTCAAAGAGTCTAAACAAATATACTCAATTAAACACATAAAAGACATAAACAATAAAACAAGATTTAACACTAACACATAAAAACAACAACTCCTAACAAACAAACTCTAACAATGATCTTAATTTCATTCTTCATTTGTTGGAACAAATTCCTATCTTTTATTAGTCTCTTCTTAGGCATTTGGAATATAGAGTTGATAAAACGGACGGTGGTGACCAGCTCTGATACAATCTTTTTCATTCTATTTCTGCATAAGATACATCGCCTTATCCGCTTCCTCTATATAACTAGTATGTCTAAATTGCATTTTTAATTACCATCCAATGTGCTCTAGATGTGCATTAACTTCATTTACCTTTTTCTTAAGTAAAGTCATGATAGTCTCAATTTTGTTGATCTTTCCGCTATTTACTAATGGCTAAGAAACCATTGTGCCCTTTGACTAATGAATTTATTCCTCATGGCCTCTTCCTTTTTCTTCAAATCCATCTCCCTTGAAGACATTTTCTCAAAATTTCTCTTTATCTTAGACTTTTAGGGATAAAAATGATTCTGGGGTGAATTTCCATCACATTTATAGGACTAAATCCTTCAAATAACTTCTAGGTATGTCCTAAAACTGCCATGGAATGTTTAAGTTAACCAATTGGTGGTTAGAGCTTCTAGAAATTGAATTTCACACATGTTTTTTAACATCTGCGCTTAAGCGCCGAATATTGGCTCTTAAGCGCTAGTGCTCAATTTTGCACCAAAACTTAACGTCCAAATACTCATTCTAGCATGTCTAGATCACTAAATAAAGTCTTAAAATCATTACTAACACAGGTCTCAAAAATACTACCTCAAATTTTCTTAATCACACACAAACAATAATCAAAGCCAAAAACATACTGATAACTATGGGTTGCCTCCCATAAAGCACTTGGTTTTATGTCGTCAGCCCGACGTAACCAGTGCTTATTTTGGTTGACCTAACATCATTTGATCATTAAATTTACACTTATCCCATACAAAATAAGGTTTCAGTCTATGACCATTCATTTTAAATACTTTCTCATGTTTAGGATCTTTGATATCCACAGCTTCATAAGGATAAAATTTCATAACAACAAATGTGCCCATCCACCTTGACTTAAGTTTGCCTGGAAATAATCTCAACCTTTCATTATATATCAAAACTTGTTGCCTTGGCTAAAAATGTTTAGTAAAAATACTTCGATCATGCCACGTCTTCATCTTTTCTTTGTAAATCTTAGCATTCTCATAAGACTCATTCTTTATCTCTTTAAGCTCATTTAATTGCAATAATCTTTTTTCATCAGAATTTTTCAAATTATAATTGAACTCTTTAATCGCCCAATATGCTTTATGCTCAAGTTCAACTTGTAAATGACAAGCTTTCCCAAATAATAGCCTATATGGTGACATTCCTATAGAAGTTCTGTATGCAGTCCTATAAGCCCACAAAGCATAGTCAAGTTTAATTGACCAATCCATTTTTGTTAGATTCACAGATTTTTCCATAATTCTTTTAATTTCCTAATTTGATAATTCAATCAAACCACTTGTCTGAGGATGAAAAGTAGTAACAATTCTATGGTTTATATGATATTTGTTTAATAATTTCTTCATTATGGCATTTTTGAAATGACTTCCCCCATCAGTTATGATAACTCACGGCATCCAAAATCTACAAAATATGTTTATTTTCAAAAATTTTGCAACACTTTGAGCATCACATCAAGGTAAAGTAACAGCTTCTATCCATTTGGATACATAGTCCATTGCTAACAAATATATAAATATCTCGAAAGATGGTATAAATTGTCCCATGAAATCTAATCCCCAAACATCAAATATTTCAACTTCTAGCATATAATTGAGGGGCATCTCTTTTCTCCTAAAAATATTTTCTACTTGTTGACATCTATCACTAGTTTTGATATAAGCATTAACATCTTTAAAGATAGTAGGCCAATAAAATCCAGATTGTAAATTTTTCTATGATGTTTTATCAACACCAAAATGTCCCCCAAAATTAGAATTATGAGATTTTTGGATAATTTCATAAGTTTCTTCTAAATGTACACATGTTTCAATAATCAAATTCTTTCCTTATTTATATAAAAATGGGACATCCCAAAAATAAGTCTTAGCTTCAGATATAAATTTTCTCTTCTATTAGTATGTCATTCCATAGGGTATAATATCACTTACAAAAAATTTCACAATGTCGGCATTGCACCGAACACGTCACTCATTAATATTGAACAGTTTTTCATCTGGAAAATGTTCATTAATTTTTTTTTTCAAAACAAAGTGATTTTTCTAACTCAAGTCTGGGAAAATGATCAGCAATTCAATTTTCAGTCCCCTTCTTATCTACTATTTCAAAGTCAAATTCTTACAAAAGAAGAATCCATCTTATAAGTCTTGGTTTAGCATCCTTCTTTTTCATTAAGTACTTAATAACAGAATGATCTATATGCACTACATAATGAGTTCCAATTAAATATGATCTGAATTTATCAAAGGCATATACTATCATTAATAACTCTTTTTCAGTTGTTGTATAATTAATTTGGGTTTCATTAAGAGTTTTATTAGCATAGTAAATTACTTTGAAAATTTTTTTATATCTTTGTCCTAAAATAGCTCCAATAGCATAATCACTAGCAACACCCATCAGTTCAAAAGGTTTTCCCCAATCTGGTGAAGCTATAATTGGTGTAGTGACTAATTTTTTGTTTAATAACTCAAATGCTTTTAAGCATTCTTCATCAAAATTGAAAATTATATCTTTCTCCAGTAAATCTCATAAAGGCTTAGCAATTTTTGAAAAGTCTTTAATATATCGTCTGTAGAATCCAGCATGTCCACTCCTAATTTCCCTTACATTTGTTGGATAGATAAATTAGCGATCACTTGAATTTTAGCATGATCTACTTCCATACCATTTTCTGATAATTGATGTCCTAATATAATTCCTCCTACTACCATAAATTGTCATTTTTTCCCAATTAAGGACTAAATTTGTTTCTTCATAGTGCTTAAGAACTTCTGATAAATATTCTAAACATGAGTCAAGTTCCGAACACTGAAAAATGTCGACACTAAAGAGTTGAGAGTTGTTAAGTTATCGGCTGCTAAGATGATATCCTAACATCCGTTTAATTTAGTTTAATACATATGTAATTTAGAAAAAATAGTATTTTAAGTTTTTGAAAATACAAGACCGAACCAATCTCATATCTCCAATAGTTTAAATAAATGAGCCTAATATCTCAAGTATTGCACATATCCCAAGGGTTAGATATATTACTTACTAGTGAAGGCTTGATTAAATAAACTAAAGATTGTATGACATCCGTTTAGATATGTGAAAACCATTTTATTTATAAGCCGACAACTTCCCCTATTTAATACGAAGAGTTAAATGGGGTTTATATTAAGCTGGTTCAAAAAAGCTTCCTATAAGGGCAAGCCCCAATAGTTAATTACTTCCTAGATAACCGAAGTCACCTAAGAAAACTCTTGGTAAAAATCAGGGGATATTATATTCGAAGAGGTCAAAAGATAGGACTTTTCAATGAGATCAGACAAAGACGTGTGAAAGGATAATGGCTCAAACTTTAGAGCATTTTATTTGGAATCCAACGGAGGAAGAACTAGGGTATGTCACAGATCTAAAGGAGAACCTAGGTGACTTCCTGAGCTATCCTATGGTTTGGCTTCAATTTTGGAGATTAGAATTATTGAATGTTTCATCCTGCCAATTTTATTAATTAGGGCTTATATTTGTGTGAAAAGATCACACAAATTGCCTGGAATATGTGAGGATTTAGGTTGAGACAGACGACAACCTCAGAATCATAAAGCAGGTTAGGGCTTAAATTGTATAGTAGAGCTATACAAAGGCCTAAAGATAAATTAAGGATTTATTTTTGCATAGGCAAACAACCTCAAAATCGTATGGATTGTTGTTTAATTCTAAGGAAAGATATTTTGTTGTAGATCCACTTGTTGTTGAAGATGGTTGTGTTGTCCACGATGCTAGCTCCAAGATCCTCATCGTAGCATGTTTAGGTTTTCTAATGTGTCAAGTTATGATGTCGAATTAGATTTCTCTACGGTTATAGTTTTTTAAATATTATGGGACATAATAAAGTTGATTAGAGCGACACCGGTAAGGATCATACGGTTCCCTCGTTCTGGTACCACTATTTTCTATCAAATTCAGTTAGTCAAAATTAATTTATTAAACTCAACTTAATGAATTTCGTACTTTCATTTAGACCGTGGGAAATCTCGTTAGCAACCGTAGGTTACCTCATCTGAGGGATTCTCGATCATCCGATAGAGACATCTTAATTTAGTTGCAATTGTTGTTTTGTGATGTTTGTGATTAAATTTTGAGTTGTCTTATAATTCGAATGTTGTGGCGGTGAATTTTATCTTGGTTGATTTTAGTTTTGGTTTTGGTTAACATGCAAGTTATGTTGTGGCGGTGAATTTTATCTTGATTGATTTTATTTTTGGTTTTGGTTTCAATTTTGTGACTATCCTAAAGGTTTTAGTTTTCATGGAGGGTAACATCGTTGTTTAGCATGCAAGTTTGAAATGAAAAAGGTACAGAAATGTGAATGCATTAAGTTAAAAGCGTACCTGGCGAGTCTTCTCATTCCTCCACCTGAAAGTTCAATACTTGCAAATATATA
>JXCR01059821.1:426823-480363 GCA_002079205.1 Phalaenopsis hybrid cultivar
TGATTTTGCAGAAATTAAAGCAAGCTTATAGAAAAAGTAGGAAGTACAAACTTAAATTGTGCCTGCCAAATCCTATGTCATATCTTGGTGTATTTCAATTTTTAAGGATGATTCCATTGAGCAAATTATAATAAGCCCACGTCCTTCAAAACTTCCAAAGGATCATGAAGAAGTTTTGGGTAATACCTTAGACATTTCTTTGTCCTCAGAATTATCTTGAGTTCATTATGGTTTTATGATATTTGTTATATAGTTCATCCAATTAATATCATTATGCTTAATGAACTTGATGTTTTAATTATCCCTTAAGTGGAGTAATTATCACTTGATATCTTACTTATGAATTATATAGGTAAAGACCACTAGAGCGACTTGACTTAATTAAGGAATTTAATTAATTTGATTTTAAAGAATGGGCTTGTAGTATTTTAAAAAGTTTTAAATTAATTATAAGTTATTTTCTAAACCTCATTAGACAACATTTTGATTAAGCCCAGTTCACTACTAAGCTCTTAAGGTTTAATGGGTGGATTTATAATTTTAAGAAAAAGGATTTTTTTTAATGTTCATATTCATTTTTTTAATCCTTATCATGAATTATAAATCATCTCAAAACCATTAGTTGGGGCCTAAAATTAGTGAGTTATAATCTCCTAAAATCAAACCCCTCACCTTAATATCTCCCTATTTAAATATTCTTCTAAATTTCATTAATTTTAAAAAATTACAAATCTATCCATTATAAGACCAAAGTGAGATTGGTTATTACCATTTATCCCTTACATATTTCAGTCATTAAAATAGATCAATTAAGATTATTTGTTGCCCATTTAGCCCTTTTGTTAAGCCTAAATATTAATTAAGTCTTAAATTCCAAAATTACCCTTTGCCCCTAAGGCCTTAGTATCCCATAACTCATTAAATTAGACTTAAATGACTTGGAAATTTTATGTTACCTCACTCATGGGTTAATTAAAACATCAAAGGAAAAAATGTGATTTTTCTGAATTTATTTAATTTTTATAATTATTTATAATGCAAAAATAAGAATTTTCAATGAAAATTTAATAACTCAATCAAAATAAAACTTTTGTCCTTAAGAAAATTATTGGAGGTTCATCTATTTAAGAGGACCACTTGGACCATTTTCAATGATATTTTAGAAATTTAATTTAATTATTAAAATTATTTGTTGGTTTTGAGTATTAATTAAATATAAAATAATATTTAAATGAAAAATTAAGTTTTATATTTTTATTAAATCTCTTTGAGTCGAGGGATCCCAAAGAAATAAATTTCATATTTTTGTGATTTATATTTTAATTGTTAGAATTATTTTAGTGAAAAATTAAAGAAATTTCATTTTTAATCCTTTTAAAATTAATATATTCACTTAAAAAATTAGGAAAATTATTTTTGATTGGTTCCAAGTAATTAGGAAACTAAATGTGATATTTTAGTGTGTTTTTACAATTTTGTGATTTTTATGAGTTTTAATTATTTTTTAATTATTTAAATGCTTAAAAATAAAAATTTTATTTTTCTTAAGTTCCTCTTGTCATAAGGAGCTCCCAAAACTAATTTTGTAATTTTTTAAGTTGTATTTTAATTATTATGATTATTTTAATATAAAAAATGTCATTTTATCTTAAAAATTCAGTTTAGTGATCAAATTAACTTCAATTGACTTGAAATTTTTATGGGAAATTTCTCTAACATTAAGTTACAGTGGAGTGTGATATTTATGTCATTTACATTTATAATTACTCCAAATAAATTTTCTTTTCATTTTTAGAGTTGGTGATAATTAGGATAATTTTAAATGAGTTAAACCAAGTTATATTTATCCTAAGAACCTCTGACCACAATGAACCTACCAAAAAAGTTTTGTATTTTTTATGATGAGTATTTTAATTATTATAATTTTTATACCAAAACAGGGACCATTAAATTGAAAATTGGATATCTCTAGTTAGAGATGCCCCTGACCTTAGAAAAATTAGGGGAGATGCCTAACAATAGAGACATCAAAAGCCCCAGGGTCTGAAGCCATGGTGAAATGCCTATGCTAATGGAGAATCAAAATAAGGAAAACACCATTTAATTAATTAAAAATAAAATATACATCAAATAGACATGAAAATACTTTCACATTGTTCTCCTCTCTTTACTGAGTAACAAGGTATTTTTATTTTATTTTTATGATTTTTCTACACAAAGTTATGGATTTTTAAACTTTTGGATATTTAAATAAATAAGAAATCTCTATTTTTCTACTTAAGTGACACGACACCACCTCAACCTAGGAAGATCTGAAGCTCAACGCGACGTCTTTTGGTTCGGCCCTGCCATCCACCTCACTGATGACTCGGCCCGTAGTTCACGTTCCATTCCTTCGTCTGGCGCCATCACAGTCGTCCGTCCAATAAATGCTCGATCCAACGGCGCTACGTCATCACCCCCAAAGCTCTAGAATCAGAACCGTCCAACTTATAGGCTTAATATCTCTCTCGATACTCAACCAAGTTAAGTGTGGTTCATTTCTATAGACTCGTCTTGACTAGGAGAACATATCCATACAATTGATCAAGCCTTAAATCAAGTCTATAAGCATGTAGAATCAAATGAAGCTTAGTTTAGGGTTAAGTTTCAATACCTTGGTCCAAGAGGTGAAGCCTCAATTGAATGCTTGTGGAAGCTTTTTGGGGGTCCCAAGAGCCTAAAGAATTGAGCCTCGAGCAATGGTGAATTGCCTTGATATGATTTTGATCAAAATAAATTTGGGGTTCGATCAAAGTCCACCTTAGGGTGCTTTGGTGATGGGGCTTTTGTGGGGGATCTTCCTCTCTCATCGTGGGGATGGTGTGGGTGCAATTAATTTTGATTTGGGGGAGGTTTGGTGTCCTGTTTCGACCTTGAATTTGAGCTCCAGCAGTGGATTTGAGTGGCTAGGGATGTTTGGGTTGAACTGAAGAGGTCTTAAGGAAGCTCTGGAAGCAATTTGGTAGAGTCTCCCTAAGAAATTTCGAGTTCTCCTTATTTGGCCATGGAGGGTGGGTTTAAATAGAGGGGGAAGGAGAGGCCACCAGGGGCAATTGGTGCGTGCCCTAGGTTGCTTATGTGGATGCCAACAAGGTGAAAAAATCCAATTGGCATGAGACAGCTTGGATGGATTTAATTTTGAGTTTTAGCCTATGTGGAGCACTTTGGGGTGGCTTTTCTGGCAGCCTAGGTGGTCGGCCAGCCAGGCTCAGGTCACCATCTAGTCTAGGGAGGTCAGGGCTTAAGTTGGGTGAAGTCAATTAGGTTTGGCCATGAGTAAAGACATTGAATTGAAATAGCATGGGGAAAGGGTCATTTTTGGTCAAATTGGGTCAAAGCATAGTTTGGGTTGGGTTCAGCCACCAAGGTTGGTCTTGAGCTGAAGAGGATCATTTGGTTCAGCTTAATCATTGAGGATAAGTCACCATCCAAAGAGATTTGGCTAAACATTGGTTAGAGTGATTCATTAAAAGGGTTAAAAACCTTTTTAAAGTGGCTTAAAAGTGGCTTGGCCTCTTGCCATTAATAGCTTGATGATGTGCCAAGGCTCTCATGGCTTTTCTCTGGCTTGAGAGTGGCTTCATGGCTTGCATGTGGCTTGGCTAACTTTTGTGAGATATTATTTTTAGAATTTTTGGTATTTAAGTGGAGTTTTTCATGAGGCTTGATTGTGAATTTAGGATTTTATGAATGATTTTAATCAAATGGATGATGAAAAGAAACAATTGTCATATGGGCTTTGGATTTGGTCTTTTGAAATTAAATGTGGTGGGCTTGGGCTTTTAAAGTGGAAATTTATTTTGGGCAATGTTGAGTTGGTGTAGGAGAATGTCATGAAGGATTTGGCAAAATTTCAAGTGATTTTGAGTTGAATTGATAGGCCAAATTGGTAGATTTGGGCATATAGTCAAAACAGGGCCTTTTTGATTGGAATGAAATTGGGCTTGCAATTGAATCAAATTGGGCTTGAATTTTGTTTAAATTAGGATTGGGGATACTTAATTTTGATTTGGAATTGAAATTGGTCAAGATTGAGGTCAATTGAGCCAAAATTGGGGTTAATTTTGGGACATTTGGGCCTTTAAGGGCAAATTGGGGTTTTTGGTCAAATTAGGTCAAATTGATGATCAAAAATTGAAATTGGGAATATTTGGGATGATTTTGGAATTTTGAGAATTTTTCGGTCATGAAGGGCATTTTGGTAATTTTTGCATTTTTTTGGGGTATTTTGGAAATTTTGTAATTTTGGTGAATTTTGGTCAATTTAGATAGTAATGGGGTGTTTGAGAAAATTTTTGGGAAAATTTGGGTATTTTGGGATTTTTGGCAAAGATTGTGGTTGTAGGGGTACTTTGGTAATTTGGTGATTTTAGGCCAAAATGGGCCAACAAGCCATGAAGCCATACTAAACCAATAGGAGTCATATGAGGACTTATTTTGGATGCTCTATGTGCTGGTTCTAACCCTCTTAAGGTACAGGGTCATCCACATAAGCTTCCCAAAAGGAGTCAAGAGACCAACCTAAGGGGTCATAGGGTTTAGGGTATGTGAGAGAGTGTAGTGTGTGCAAGTTAGCCCCACCAAAACCAGATCACCTAGGGTTAGCCCTAAGGTTTGACCATGTTATGGGGGACTCCACTTGGTTCCCCCATACCGACCTTACCTACTAAGTGCTAGAGGTTAAGACCAATATGTGGAACTCCAAGCTGAGCAAAGAAGAGTTTCAAATTTCTAATGGCGAAGGTTCCTTTTCTAATTCTCTAGGAATAGTCAACATAAGAGTCTTACGGCTAGACCCTAGGCTACTAAAGAGGAAAAACTATACCTCAACCAAACATGAGGTCAACAAAAAATCATCCATAAACACTTCAATCCCTTTTTTAATTAAATCACAAAAAATTGTCATCATACATCTTTGAAATATAGCAGGTGCATTACATAAACTAAAGGGCATTCTTCTAAAAGTAAATGTACCATAAGGACTGGTAAAAGTAGCTTTCTCTTGATCCTCGGGAGTTATTTGAATTTGGTGATAAGCAGTATATCCATCCAGAAAACAAAAGTATTTATGCCCAGCTAGTCTATACAGCATTTGATCTAGAAAGGGTAAAGAAAAATAATCATTCCTAGTGGCAAGATTTAATTTTCTATAATCAAAGCATATTTGTCACCTTGTGACTTGTTTAGTTAGTATTAATTCATTATGTCCATTCACGGTCATAGTTTCTCCTCCTTTCTTAGGAACACAGTGAATTGGACTAATCCATGCACTATCTGAAATAGGGTAAATAATTCCAGCATCTAACCACTTTAAAAATTTTTCTTTACAATTTCTTTCATAACAGGATTCACTCTAATTTGAGGATCAGCCCTAGGTTTACAATTCTCTTCCACATGAATTATATGCATACAAATTGAATGACTAATTCCTTTAATATCAACTATTTTCCATCCAAATGTTTTCTTAAAATTTTTCAAAATTTTCATCAATCTTTCTTCTTCTTCCATTGTTAACTTTGAAGAAAGTATAACTGGTATAGTTGAGGAATCACCTAAAAAGGCATATTTTAAATGATGAGGAAGTAATTTCAACTCAAGTTCTGGAGGTTTTTTCAATTGATGGACAAAATGAATTATATTTTTCTATCGTGTCTAAAATTTTGAAACTTTCTCAAACATAGTTTGAATATTTCTTAAAAAGATCTTCATATTGATCTAATTCCTCTTCTTGCTCACATTTTAAATCTTTTACTTCAGATTTTCTTCATAATTAGTTTTGAAATGGCATTCACTTAGTATCTTACAACATCCATTCTATAGCATTCATCATCTTTACATTTTTCAGGATATTTCATTGATCTTAAATTGTTAAAAGTAACAGCCTGATCATTGACGCGAATAGTTAATTCCCCTTTCTACATATCTATCATTGCTCTTCCTGTGGTTAGGAAAGGTCTCCCCAAAATGATAGGTATATCTTTATCTTCCTCCATATCCAGTACAATGAAATCAACAGGAAAGATAAATTAATCCACTTTCACTAGGACATCTTCTATAACTCCTTTAGAGTACGTTATCGAACGATCTGCTAACAGTATAGTTACAGTAGTAGGTGTTATTTCTCCTAATCTCAATCTTTTAAATATTGATAATGGCATAAGTTTAATGCTTGCACCTAAATCACATAAAGCTTTCACATAAAATTTGTCTCCTATTGCACATGGAATTGTAAAGCTACCAGGATCTTTAAGCTTTTCAGGAAGTTTTTTTGAATTTTAGCACTGCACTCCTCACTAAGTGCAACAGTCTCATTATCTTTAAACTTCCTTTTCATGTTGAGAATATCCTTCATAAACTTTACATAGCTTGGCATTTGTTCTAAGGCTTCAGCAAATAAAATATTAATTGTAAGCTTCTTAAAAATTTCCAAAAATTTTAAAAATTGCTTAAGTCTCTCAGGAAATGGAGCCAGTGGTTTTTCTAAATCAATTTTCAGTAGAGAAATAGGTATTTCAGAATCTTTTGGAGCGTCCTCTTTTGATTATTCAATATCTTATCTCTCTACTTCAGTTTCTTTTTGAACCTTACCTTCCAACTCTCTTATGCTTCTAAGTTAACGGCTTTTACTTGCTCTTTATTCTGGTCTTTCAGATTTATTTTAGTATTACTAGGAAGTGTCAACTCTCTTCCGCTTCTAAGTTGAACGACTTTTACTTGCTCTTTATTCTAGTCTTTTGGATTTGATTCAGTATTACTAGGAAGTGTTCCTTGGGATATATTACTTAATGAATTTACAATTTGTCCAAGTTGACTCTCAATATTCTAATTGTAGCTCCTTGACTTTATAACCGATTTCCCATTTGTAACACCACTTCTTCTATAGACAACTCCTCCTTAAATTGTGGATTACTGTTGAAACCTGGAGGATAAGTAGATCTATAATTATTATTCTCTTGGTTGTTCCATTTTTTTCAATGGGTTTACTTGATTGTTCCCCCATTGCTGAATAATACCACCCGTAGTATTATTTCTATTGAAGTTGGGATGGCTCTTCCAACCTGGGTTATAATAATTTGAATATGGGTTATTCTTCTTGTTATTTATGACATTCAAAGTTTGTAATAATTCTTGAGAATATATCATGTAGCCTAATGAATTCTCTTCAATCATAGAAATTGGTTGAGAAAAATTCATTTCAAATTGGTCTAACTTCCTAGAAATTGCAGAAACTTCATTTGTTAGCATACTAAATGCATCAAATTCATGAATATTGGGTACTTTCTTAGGATTCACCCTCTCAAAAGGCCATTGAAAATTATTGGTAGTCATTTCTTCAATTAAAGCATAAGTGTCATGAAATGGTAACATCAATGAACCACTAGCTGTGACATCGATAATAGATCTAAGATATCCAACTAATCCATTATAAAAAGTTTGAATTATTAATTAATCTAGTATAGCATGGTGTGGACACTTTCTTAAGAGTTCTTTAAATCATTCTCATGCTTCATAAATATCCTCAAACTGATAAAAAGATGTAATATCATTTCTAAGCTTTGCAATTTTTTATGGTGGAAAATATTTAGCAAGGAGCTAAATTTAAGTTCTGATAGATCCAGGTGCTAACGAATTCAACAACATTTTAGCTTTATCCCTTAGTGAGAAAGGAAATAACCTCAGTCTTATGGCACCATCTGATACACCATCATATTTAAATGTAGTGCACAATTCTAAAAAATTGGCAAGATGTAAATTTGGATCTTCAATTGATGATCCCCCAAACTGATTATTTGATACCATTTGGATAATAACACGTTTAAATTCAATTGAATTAACCACTATAGTAGGTTTTTGAATACTACAATGAAGTTCATCTACCGTAGGGTTGGTATAATCTCGCAAAGGTCTAAATTCTTGATGAATTTCAGCATTTTGATCATTTTGGTTTGTCATTTCTGTAGTTTTTTTAGATTTTTCAAAACTTTTAATTTTTTTGCTTTTTCTGATTTTCTTATCAGTTCTAATTCAGAATCGTAGGGAACTAGTCCTTTAGAACCTGAACTACGCATACACTAACATAAAATAAAATAAAATAAAATAAAACACACACAAAAATAAAATACTATAATAAGACATTCCTATAATAACTATTAAAGTTTAAATAAGACTTTCTAAAATAGAAATTTGCTTTCAATTAATATCCCCGGCAACGGCGTCAAAAACTTGATCTCAGCTGTTTATATGTAACAATATAACAATGGATGCAATTATATTCTTCACTTATCTTTCCTACTTTGCAACAGCACCAAAAACTTGATTCTGAAGAAAATGAGAATTTAAATATATTGAGATACTACGCAAGTATTTGTATCACTATCAAGTAATATAGGACTTTTTGATTAAACCCCGAATATCGAACCCACAGGGAGTGTTCACAATATTCACATCTAAATAACAAACTTTCTATTTCAAAAAGACAATTACTTAAACTATAGATATTTTTACAGTAATTAAAATTCAATTCTTTTTGGTTTTTTTGATATTTTGACAAAACAGAAACAACTTCTAAATATAGCTTGAGTTTATGTAAAAGAAAAGTACTGAATATGAAATATTTTTCTCCTTATCATGAATCAGTAATAATTATAGGAATTTTGTTGTGCCAAATAGGAGCAATATTATTTTTTACCCTTATTAGAGATTCAATAAAGAACATTAGTTAATTTAAAGTTTGAATAGTTTTGAAGACCGGCTAGGCGGGGAATATATCAACTCTCACTCTAGAGTTCCCTCAATTCCCTCCACCTGGGGCCTAACATCTCGTATCATAACCTAAAATAATAAACCAAATTGGGGGTTTTAGCCTGTCACTCTAAAGTCCTCTAACTCTACACCCTTCAAAGATTATTTCCTTATTTATTTGTACTAAATCATATGAATTACATTCTCATTCATACAACCTCATGTGATTATTTCCAATTGTTGACTGAGATAATACCATCCCGACTTTTACATGTTCTCACAACAAATTTTAACATCTAGATGGGTCATATCAATAAGTAAATAAATTACATGGAATTAAAACATCACAACTTCTTCCAACATTAGAGATTAATACTCTCCTCAACTTCCATCCAACACTTTAATTACTTATCATTTTAAGGAGAAATATAAAGAAAACTACTCAAATCATGGAGAAAACAAAACCACACTTTAGTTTAAAAGTAGAAATCATTGTCAAACCAACATACTTCCATCCAAAACTTAATTACTTATCATTTTAAGAAGAAAGATAAAGAAAACTACTCATATTCATGGAGAAAACAAAGTCACACTTTAGTTTAAAAGTAGAAATCATTATCAAACCAACAAGAAGTCTCGATTAAAACCAAAAGTAGTTTAAAAATAAAGATAAAAACTTATCTCAAATCTCACCACACTCTAAAGTTTCTTTAAATCTTTTTTCTCTTACAACACTCTTAACTCTCACAGTAAAACTAAAAATAAAAAGGAAAAAGTAAATTTGTGGTGCCTGAAAAATCTCTCCAAAAGTTTCTCCACGAACTCTTTCAATAACTTCTTAGAACTCCCCCAATTTTTCTCTCAACTTCCTTCTTTTATAATTTTCCAAGAGGTGCATTCGTATCTCTTCAAAATTTGTAATGATTCGATGTATTTTCCAAGGGATGCCTCCTTTTACAAGTCTTTTAACCATATTTTCATTTCTAATGGTCATAACTACCCTCTTTAGCTAATGGGTGCCTCAAACGTTCCTTCAAAATTTGGCAAAATGAATTAACCCTTCAAATAACTACCTTTGTCGCTTAAGCGCGGTGCGTCTGGTGCTTAGGCGCGGCTTTCTCTGTTTCACTTGCGCTTAAGCATCGGATCTGGAGCTTAGACGCCAAAACACTTTTGCACCATTTTTTCATTTTTACTCCAAATTTGATCATTTTTCACTCCTTTTAGCATTTTTCATCTTTTTACTTGTACCTGAAAGAAAAACACACAAATACTTTTCATTAAAGTGCAATATCTCAAAAATAGTTATAAAAATGTGTCTAAAACACTATATCTTTTAGGTGTATCAGTGGATGACTCATTACAATGCAAATAAGTTTAAAGTTTACTCTTAAAGAAATTTTAATTATCCTATGTGAATTGGTGATAACCAGGTGTTAAAGCTACCTTTCCTTATAGTGATAGTAGTGGAGTATAGCAACTGAGAAAATTTAAATTGAAATGTGTGTTATCACATATAGAACCATTTATCTTCTTTACCCTCTCCCGAGCGTATAAAGAAGTTTGGTTAAATTGGTCTTAATTCCTTAAGCCCCACTATGAACCCAACAACGATTATCTCTCTATATGATTTCATCTCCCTATAACGTACTTTGCTTCATATCTTATAGTTTAGCGTGTTCTTCCTAGTTTTTCATGCCATAGCTCTCTTGAGTCATTAAGAGTTCGCAATGGATTTTAACGAATCATTTGGCTAGAATGATAGGCAAATGAAAAGAAAAAGGAAAATTATCACACTAAAAGGTTAAATGCAATTTAAAATCATTTCTACATTCCTACACAACCTACTACAACACCATAAGGAAAAGGTAGAGGAGATTACTCAGGAAACATAGAGAAAACACCACAAAATTTCATTTAAACAAAGAGAATCCACATACCAAAGTATTTACAGAAAAATACAAGACCTAAACACAAAAATACTTATCTTTTTTCCCACAATTTTGCTCTGAGAATGCTCCACAAATTCCCTTTATGATTTCTTATAAACTCTCCTCACTGTAACACATAGATACTCACAAATTCCTTACTTTAGACTTGTTGTATCTAACCCAAGCAAGTCTTCCACGCTCACGATCAGTTAAACATCCCTTCCTTCCTCTCCAAATGCTCTCTGACACTCTCCTTAAAACTCCCTCTCAAAATTCTACGAAACTCTTCAAAAACTCCTATCTAATGTCTTCAAGTTTTCATTATTTAGCCATTAATATTCTCTATTCAAATTGCCTCTGTTTTTCCCAAACGACACTTTGAACAAGCGGGTTGAACTGTTGTAATCGTTCCAAATTCGGTTCTGAAGCCTAGGCGCCCAACTTGTCTGGGACCAAGGCTTCGGTCTTCACATGTTAAGCCTTAGCACTTAGTGGCTGGCACTTAAGCTTTGGCCTCTCTATTGCTCAAATTGTGGGCTGACGCCTAGGCGCCCCAAAAGTCTGGCGCTAAGGCCCCATCCCAATATAAATTATGTTGCTCCATTTCAACACCTTTTCGCTCCATGCCTTTTCCAATTCGCTCCACTCTCAATACCAAATATACCTCCAAGAAAAACTTAAAAATATCTTTCTTTAAAGTGCAATTTCATCCAAAAAAGACGTGCAAAAAATATATGAATTCATGCAATCTTTTCACTCATCATGCAACACTCAAAAACCCATCTAGCTATGGCCAAATCACCACAACATATAATGACTTAATGGCCAACACACTTTTTATAGAGGGTTGTGAGCATGGTTTTGTTCTTGAAGCCAAATTATTGTCTATTTCATCTATCTTTCTCTTTCCTTCATCAATCCCTTTATCATGTACAATTGACTTTGTTCCTTGGAAAGAGAATTAGAACCCCTCTCTTCTTCAATAGCTAAATCATGATACAAATTTATACTTTCTTCAGCATATATCTATTTTTTTTTAATATTTGTTTTAAGTTTTCTTGCATTTGAAAATGTATATCATGTGATACTTCTTTACATACAGCAATATCGCTCTTCACCCCAATAAGGTGTTGCTTCATTCTATTAATACCTCCACCTTTATATATAGTTCCACAATGCAAACATTTATGCTAATTTTCCATCAAGACCGTTAAATTCAATAAAATGATTCCATGTTATATCTACTTTTCTCAAACGCCTTATGTAGAGTAACAAGTTGAGTTCTAGAAGGATCCATTCAAATGTAAAAAAATTAAAAAATTTATTAAAATAGCAATAAATATTTTGCATACCTTTTTGCCATGAAGATTGAAAAGCATGAAATTGAAAGCTTGTCTACTATTAGAATAAGATTGAATATGAATCAAAATTGAAGGAGTAGGCATACTTTTTGGCCATAAAGATTGAAATGTAAAAACATGCAAACTAATGAGCAATTTTAAAATTTTAACCACTATTATAATTTTAGCTATATCAAATTTGAATGAAGTCAAGATTTCTAACAAGTTAATTATAAATTATTTAGAATAATTAATAAAATCCAAGCTTCATGCTAACATAAGGAAATAGACCTCCCTTGAATGAGGCCTGTACCATAATGGAAGGGGTCAAAATTTTGTTAAATATATAGAGTCTGTGACTTACCCACCTACCTACAGTGTCTCACCTACCTCTAGCCCGTTTTTTTTAAACAGCATTTTTTTGCCTGTAATAAGAGCTAAGTCAAGTCATCTTGAGAGCTAAGAGAGTGGAAAAGAGAGAAAGGAAGTTTACTTGTAAACTTTGAGGCACTCGACAGTGTATTACTCAAAGTAATAAAATGATTTGCATCTCCATAGACGTAGATGTAGGCAAATTAACTGAACCACGTAAATCTGTGTGTTATTTTCTGGTTTGTGAATTTTTTCGATTGAATTTTTCACTTTATTACCATCTTTTTTCATCATAATTGGTATCAGAGCTTTGGTTCAGATCTAAGGAAGAACGATAAGAGGAGACGAAGTGATGACATCAGAGATCGATAAGCTTAATGACACGAATTTTGCTTACTGGAGGATAAAGATAGAGGACTACCTCTATGGGAAGAAACTTCATCTTCTGTTATTGGGAAAGAAGCCAGAAAAGATGGAGGAGGTGGAATGGAATTGTTGGATGGACATGTTCTAAGCGTTATTCGATTAACCTAACAAGATCGATTGCCCACAACGTCATCAAGGAGGGACCACCTCATATCTCCAGGCAGTTTTATCATGTATGTATCAAAAGCCATCAGCGAACAACTAGATGCACTTGATGAAAAATTTATTCAACTTAAAGATGATGGAAGGTGTATATGTTGCTCAACAACTGAATGATTTCAATACCATCATAAATCCATTAGCTTCTATTGTAATTTATTTTGATAATGAGATACGTTAGATGATATTGTTGGTTTTATTGTCAAATAGCTGAGAAACCTTGAGGATGACAGTTGACAGTTCGATAGGTAAATCTAAATTAAAATATGATGATATTCGTTATTCGATTTTGAATGAGGAGGTGCGCAGGAAAGATTCTGGCGAGACCTCGTGTTCGAGTTTGACAGTGAATGTTGATTCCAAAGGGAGATCACATGACAGGAACTCAAACAGAGGAAGATCAAAATCAAAATCTTGCCAGCAAACAACCTGCTACAATTGTTGCAAGGCTGACCACATAAAAAGGAACTGCAAGAATCCTAAGAAGAAGAAGAATGATAGCGTAAATGTGGTAATTGAAGAAATACAAGATGCACTATTGTTGGTAGTTCATAGTTCTGTTGATGACTAGATATTGGATTCAGGGGCTTCCTTCCATACATCTTCCCTTCGAGAGTTGATGTGAAATTATGTTGTAGGTAACTTTGGGAAATTATATCTGGCTGATGGAACAACTTTAAATGTGGTAGGAATTGGAGACGTTGATATTACACTCACAAACAAGAGTAAATGGACTTTGCAAAAGGTTAGACACGTTCCTAAGTTGAATAAAAACCTCATTTCTATTAAGCCACTCAATGAGGGTGGTCATTTAGTAATGTTTTCAAATAGCTCTTTGAAGGTTACTAACGAAGCATTATTACTGGTTGTAAAAAAACTGACACACTATATATGATTACAGGTTTACTCAACACTATTGCTACTACAGTTGCAGAAAGCACAACAAATTTACAACATTGCAAACTTAGTCACATGAGCCAGAGCTATAAAGAAATCTTGCAAGATGATAATTCGAGCAAGTGGGAGCTGGCCATGAAGGAGGAGATGGATTCCCTGTCAGAGAATCAGACTTGGGAGCTAACAGAATTCTACCATAGAAGAAGGCATTACGCAACAACGGAGAGTACCAGGTGAAGACTGCGCTTAATGGCAGTAATAAGTACAAGGTTGGACTTGTTGAAAAGGGTTTTCAGCTGAGACAAGATATTGCCCATGTAGTGGGAGTTGTAAGCAGATGCAAAAGTACCCCAGGAAAGAGCTTGGAGGTATAAGGCAATGTTGACATTGATATGTCGACTAAATGTACTACTCTTGAGAAACTGAAGTTGTGCTCAATTTCAATTGGTCTTCCAACGTGAAGACAGGAGTTATGAGTTGCAGAGGTGCAGGAAATTGAAGGAAAGTGGAGGATATCATGTTTGAGGGACAAAGGTTGGTACAACCAACAGATGATGGAGCCTGTAGGTTGTGCAGTCAGTGTCACGGTCTCCAAGTGGGAGAATTGTTAAATATATGGAGCCTGTAACTTACCTACCTCACCTATCGCGTTTCACCTACCTCTCTCATGTTTTCTTTAAATAGCCTCTTTTGGCCTATCTTAAGTGCTAAGCCAAGTCCTCTTGAGAGCTAAGAGAGAGGAAGTGAGAGAAAGGAAGTTTTCTTGTAAATGTCGAGGCACTTGACGGTGTAATTACTCGAAGTAATAAAATCCTTTGCAGCTCCGTGAGTGTAGGAAAGTTATCCGAACCACGTAAATCTATATGTTATTTTTTGGTTTGCAATTTTATCATCTACTTTTTCACTTTATTGCCATCATTTTTCATAACAAATTTATGCCTCAAACGCATCAAAATTTTAGAGCTTTTATTGAGTAGATGATCTCCCATGAAAAACAAAGCAATAAGCTCATGCCAATCTAGTATGGGAACTCATAACAACATATCACAATGCAGATATATGACGTTGTTGATCTCATTTTTGGTTGAGATCTAGCTTTTTCCTCTCTATCAGCCTAGGGTCTAGTCATAGGACTTTCCTATTAACTATTCCTAAAGGACTAGAAAGGAAACCCTCACCATTAGAAATTCTAAATTCTTCTTTGCTCAACTTGAAGTTCCACATATTGGTCCTAACCTCTAGCACTTAGTAGGTGGGGTTAGTATGAGGGAACTCAAGGGGAGTCTTCCATATGATGGTCAAACCTTAGGACTAACCCTGGGTGGTCTTGTGATGGTTGAGATGGCTTGCACACACTAAACTTTCTTACATAGCCCAAACTCTAAGACCCCTTGATTTGGTCTCATGATTCCTTTTGGAAAGCTCATATGAATGTATCTATACCCCTAATATTTAGCTAAGAGGGTTAGAATCAGCATATTGAGCATCCAAAAGAAATCCTCATATGGCTCCTATTGGTTTTGCATGACTTCATGGCTTACTTGACCATTCCAGCCCAAAATCACCAAATTACTAAAATACCCCAACAACCCTAATTTTTGCCAAAATTCCTAAAATTACCCAAATTTGCCCAAAAAAATCATCTCAAACCACTCACCACTACTTAATTTGACCAAAATTCACCTAAATCACCAAATTCCCAAAATACCCCCAAAATTGTCAAAAACTATCAAAATGCCCCTCATGACCCAAAAATTCCAAAAATTTCAAAATCATCCCAAATATTCCTAATTCCAATTTTGTACCTTCACATTGACCCAATTTTACCTAATTTGACAAAAAAAAAACCCCAATTTGCCCTTAAAGGCCCAATTTCCCCGAAGTAGCCTCAATCTTGGCCTAATTGACCCCAATTTCGCCCAATTTCAATTCCAAACCAAAATTTAGTATCCCTAATCCCAATCTTAACGAAATTCAAGCTCAATTTGTTGAAAGCCCAATTTCACCCAAATCAAAAAACCACAATTTTGATCATATGCCTGAATCCACTAAATTAGCCCCCGAATTCAATTCAAAATCATTTGGAATCACTTCCAAACTTCATAATATATCCCTAAACCAAATTCAACATTTAATTGTCCCAAATTCAACCTTAATTTTAAAAGCCCAAGCCCACCACATATAATTCCAAAGGCCCAAATCCAAAAGCCCACATGACAAATTCCCCTCACCCCCTCCCCACCATTCATTTATTCAAAATCATTTCCTAAGTCCTAAATTAATGATCAAATTATTCTAAAAAAGGCTTCATGACAAAATCCACCAAAAATACCAAATAAATCCAAAATACCTTCTCATGAAAATTAGCTAAGCCACATGCAAGCCATGAAGCCACTCCTAAGTCATAAGTGAGCCATGAGAGTCTTGCCACATCACCATGATATTAATGACAAGAAGAAAAGCCACTTTAAAGCCTCTTTAAAAAGGTTTTTAAACCTTTTAATGACACACTTAAACTTGTTCTTAGCCAAAATCCCTTGGATGGGGACCTCTCCACACTACTTCAGCTGAGCCACCTGATTCTCCTCAGCACCCAAATCTTCCTTTGTGGGTGAACCCAGCCCAAACGCATGCTTTGACCCAAAGTGACCCAAAATGACCCTTTTCCTCATATTATTTCAATCATATACCTTTACACATGGCTAACCCCAATTGACTTCAACAAACCCAAGCCTTGACCTCCCTGAGTCAGATGGTGACCCCGCCCTGGTCGGCTGATTACCATGGCTGTCGGAAAAGCCAATCCAAAATGCTCCCCTTGGCTAAAACTCAAAATTAAACCCATCCAATTTGTCTCATCCTAATTGGATTTTTGCACATTGTTGGCAACCACACAAGTAACCCAAAGCACCCACCAATTGCCCCTGATGGCCTCTCCTTCCCCCTCTATTTA
This sequence comes from Phalaenopsis hybrid cultivar, assembly GCA_002079205.1. Lineage (NCBI taxonomy): Eukaryota > Viridiplantae > Streptophyta > Magnoliopsida > Asparagales > Orchidaceae > Phalaenopsis > Phalaenopsis hybrid cultivar. The sequence continues at coordinate 443,686 of JXCR01059821.1, forward strand.
AACCCACCCTCCATGGCCAAACTAAGAGAGATTGAAATTCCTTGGGGAGACTCTACCAAATTGCTTCCATAGCTTCCTTAATAACTCTTGATTTCAATCCCCCTATCCTTAGCCACTCAAGCCCACTGCCTGAACTCAATTTTGGAGCACATATTCAAGGCCGAAATAGGACACCCCTCAAAACTCCATCAAACTCAAATTAATTTCACCCATACCGTCCCCTAAGTGAGAGAAGTGGATCCCCCACAAAGGCCCCATCACCAGATCACCCTAAGGTGGACTTTAATCGAACCCCCAAATCGGCCTTGGTGGGTCTAGGCATTTCACCATAGCTTGAGGCTTCATCCAGGAGCTCTTTGGACTTAAGGCAAGCTTTTGGAAGCACCCAATCGAGGCCACACATCTTGGGGAAAGGTATTGAACTCTCCCCTTAAACCGAGCTTCATTTAATTCTCCATGCTTATAGACTTGATTTAGGCTTAATCAACCGTATATATATATGTTCTCCTAGTCAAGACGAGTCCATAAGAAAAACCACGCTTAATTTGGTTAAGTATCGAGAGAGATATTAGGGTTTGAAGTTGGATGGTTCTCGGGCTAGAAACTTGGGGACTATGAACAGATGTCGTCTATTTTCACGTGTATCAAACGAACGGTCATGATGAAGCCAAACGAGGGAATGGAGCGGAACAACGAGATGCGTAGAGGCTGAGTTAGAAAGGCGGCGCCAAACCAGAAGAGCCGCGTGGAGCTTCAGAGTTGCCTAGGATGAGGTGGTGTTGTGTCACTTATGTAGAAAAATAGGCTTTTATTTGAATTATTTAATGACCAGAACTTCAAAAATTCATATTTTGGTGTAGAAAAATCACAAAAATAAAATAAAAATGCTCTCTTACTCAGTGAACAAAGGAAAACAATGTGGAAATATTTTCATGTCCATTTGATACATGTATAATTTTTAATTAATTAAATGGTGTTTTTCTTATTTTGATTCTCCATTTGCATAGATATTTCACCATGATATGATTTTCGGGGCTTTGATTCTCTTTGTCATGAGGCATCTTTCTTGATTTTTCCAAGGTCAGAGGAGATTTTTAGATAGATTTCTCCATTTTTCAAGTGTATCATGCCCGTTTTGATAAAATAATTATAAAAATTAAAATACTCATCAAAAAAATATAAAATTTATTTTGGTAGGTTCACTGTGATTAGAGGATCCTTGAAAAAATATAAATTTGGTATAACTCATTAAAAATAATCATAATCGTCACCAACCCTAAAAAATGAAATAAAATTAATTTAGAGTAATTATAAATATAAATGACATGAAAAATATTCTCCACTATAATTTAATGTCAGAGGAGCTTCCTATAAAAATTTCAAGTCGATTGGAGTTAATTTGACCACTCAAATGAATTAATCAAGTGAAATCACATTTTTGGCATTAAAATAATTATAATAATTAAAATAAAACTAAAAAATTTACCAAATTGGTTTGTGGAGCTCCTTATGACCAAAGGAACTTAATAAATATAAAATTGGAATTAAAATAAATACTTCATTTTTTAGCTATTTTTGGGCATTTAAATAATTAAATATTAATTAAAAATTATAAAAATTGTAAAAATGTAAAACACACTAAAATGTCACATTTGACTTACTGATCACCTAAAACCAATTAAAATAATTTTCCTAATTTCCAAATCAAGGTATTAATTTCTAAAGGCTTAAAATGAATTTTCTCTAATTTCTCACTAAAATAATTCCAATAATTAAAATATAAATCACAAAAATATGAAATTTATTTCTTTGGGTTCCTTGGACTTAGAGAGATTTAATAAAAATATAAAAATTAATTTTATAATTAAACAATACTTTATATTTAATTAATGCTAAAAAAACAAATAATTATAATAATTAAATTAAACCTCTAAAAATTATGAAAATTAGTCTGAGTGGTCCTATGACCTAGGTGAACCTCTAATAATTTTCTTAATGATAGAGGTTTTGTTTTGATTGAAAAATCCATATTTTTGTATTAAAAATAATTATAAAATTAAATAAATTCAGAAAAATCACATTTTCTCCTCTGATGCTTTAATTAACTCATGGATCGGGTAACTTAAGACTTTCAAGTCATTTGAATTCAATTTATTGAATTATAGGGTATTAGGGTCTTAGGAGCAAAAAAGGGTAATTTTGGAATTTAAGGCTTAATTAATATTTAGGCTTAACCAAAGGGCTAAATGGGCAACAAATGATCTTAATTGATATATTTTGATAATTGAAATATTGAAGGAATAAATGATAATAACTAACCTTACTTTGGTCTTGTAAAGGACAAATCTATAATTTTCTTAAAATTAATGAAATTTGGAATAATATTTAAATAAAAAAAGGATGTTAATGTGAGGGGTTTGATTTTTTGAAGATTATAACTCACTGATTTTTAAGCCTCAATTAATGTTTTTGAAATGATTTATAATTCATGATAAGGATTAAAGGTATAAACATTTAAATCTTTTACTAAAATTACAAATCTACCTATCAATTTTTAAGGGCTTAGTAGTGAACTAGGCTTAACCAAAATTTTGTTTAATGAGGTTTAGAAAATAATCTATAACTAATTTATAACTTTTTAAAAACACTACAAGCCCCATCTTTATAATCAAAGTGCTAAGCTCCTTAATTAAACCAAATTGCCTCTAAAGGTCTTTACCTATATAATTTATAAATAAAACATCAAGTGATAATTACCCCATCCTTAGGGCTAAAACATCAGTTCATTGAGCATAAGGGTATGATAAGGATGAATTATTAAATAACATAATGAGTTTGAATAAACTTGGGACATTTAAGAGATTGTGAGATGTATGGGGCTTGGTCCCTAGACTCTTCTCATACTCTTTTGGATATCTTGAAGTATGATTAAACTCATTATGTATTGCTTGAGAAATCATCTATACACTTAGATAAAAAGGACCCATTAGGATATGACATAGGATATGATAGACACACATTGAATTTGTGCTTCCTTCTTTTTCTACAAGCATGCTTTAATTCCTACAAAACTATATACATATGTCTTGCAAGTATTGAACTTTCAGGTGGTGGAACGAGAAGACTCAACATGTACGCTTTATAGTTTACAACATCTTCTTTTCCTGCACTTTCTTTACTGTATTTTTCCTGCTCATGAACTTGCATGTTAATCAATGATGTCACCCTGCATGTCAAAACTAAAACATTTAGGATAGTCACAGAATTGAAACCAAAACAAGAATTTAAAAGTCAAACAAGATAAAATTCACCGTCACAACATTCAAAATATAAGACAACTCAAAATTTAATCACAAACATAAAAAAAATCAAAATTTCAACTAAATTAAAATGTCTCTATCTGATAATCGGGAATCCCTCGGAGGAGGTAACCTGTGGTTGCTAACGAGATTTCTCATGGTCTAAATGAAAGTATGAAACTCATTAAGTTGAGTTTAGTAAATTCATTTGAACTAAGTGAATCTGAAAGAAAATACTGGTGCGGAACGAGGGAACCGTAGGATCCTAACCGGTGTCACTGTAATCAACTTTAACATCCCCCATAAATTTAAATAACATAACCTTAGTAAATGATTGATTTGGCATCATGACCTGACACACTACAAAACGTGACTTCTAAAATATGATATTTTCCTCATCTCCTCAATTGACATTTTTAAAACTAAAACTTGTTATTTCATAGAGGAGCTTGGAGCTTTCCTATGGGCAGCATTCTACGGCAACGATCTGCAATCGCAAGACGATCTACAACAGCAAGAGGATCTACAACAGCATATCTTTTCCTTAGAATTAAACAACAAATCCATAGGACTTCGAGGTTGTTTGCTTATGTGATGCGACATAAATCCTCAACTCATCTTTAGGTCATTGTACAGCCCTCATATGCAATTTAAGCCCTAACTCGCTTTATGATCTCAAGGTTGTCGTTCGTTATGACCTAAATTCTCACATCTTCCAGGCTATTCATATGATCATTTCACACAAATGTAAGCCCTAATTAATAAAATTTGCGGGATGAAACACTTGAATAATTTCTCTTCGAAGCTGAAGCCAAACAGTAAGATAAATTTAGGAAGTCATTGGTTTTCCTCGGGATCTATGACATCCCCTAGTTCTTCCTTCTTTGGATTTCAAAAATAAAATGTTCTAAATTTGAGTAATTCCCCTTTTGCACCTATTTGTCTGGTCTCGCTGAAAAGTCCTACTCTTTGAAACTCCTTGAAGATAATATCTCTTGATTTTTATCGAGAGTTTTCTTAGGTGACTTCGGTTGTCTATGATGTAATTAACTATAGGGGTTTGCCCTTATAGGAAGCATTTCCAAACCCAGCTTAAAATAAACCCTATTTAATTTTTCGTATTAAATAAGAGAATTTGTCGGCTTATAATAAAAATAGTTTCGCAGAATAAACGGATGTCATACAATCTTTAGTTTATTTAATCGAGTCTTACCAGTAAGTGGTGTGTCTATCCTTCGGGATGTATACATTACTTACGGTATTATGCTCGTTTATTTAAACTACAAGGGATATGAGATTGGTCCGGTTTTGTATTTTCCAAAATCCAAAATACTATTTTTTTCAAATTATATTAAAACGGGTGTTGGGATATACATCATAGCAGCCGACAACTTCACAGCTCCCAACTTTTTAGTGCTGACAAACGTGCAATAACATGATCATTATAATGTCACATAGATCTGTTAAATTGATCCTAACAATAAGTCCCTAGATATTAAAGAATACTAACAAGATAAAGTTGCACACAAATGCACTTTTATACCATTACAGTTCATTTATTGAAATTTGGATGAAATAAGCATAAGAAGTTCAGATTGATTCAACCTACCACTCCCTTTCATCTCTAAACCAAATTAATTTGCATGTGAAGGATTTATTTGGTTAGAAAATGCTTTGAAATGGCATATGAAGTAGTTAGGACTTCAGAGTTAGGATTTATGACTTAGGAACTTGGGAAAACTTACACCGAACTGCAAACTGAGCAGGGCAAGCGATAGTGAAAGTGCGAACTACGAAGAGAAACTGCTCCAAAGTCGAACGACGGTGAGTGAACGGTGACAAACTGCGCGTCTCCCTCTCCCTCGAACGTGAAAAGGCCAAGAGTTGAACAGGGCTTTGGTTTGTCCGCTCATGACAAAGGACAGTAGGGCGATACCGCTTTATTAAAGTATTCTGAAAATCAGTAATGAAATAAGGCAAACCGGTTCGCCAATCCATAGGTGGAACAACCAGTTGGACCCGCTCCGAGCAGATCAGAGATCAAATTGATCTTTTAAGTGGCCTAGATCAGATTGGTGGTCGGTTTACGGTTAAACCAGCTAGTCCGATCCACTTTTTAAACCCTTGTATCTAACACTTAATTTTACTTTTTTATGTTTATACCACCTAAATTTAATATTACAGAAAAAAATATCATCATCTTAACTATATATGAACTAGGCTTAACCAAAATTTTGTTTANTTTGGTTAGAGAATGCTTTGAAATGACATATGGAGTAGTTAGGACTTCAGAGTTAGGATTTATGACTTAGGAACTTAGGAAAACTTACACTGAACTGCAAACTGAGCAGGGCAAGCGATAGTGAAAGTGCGAACTACGAAGAGAAACTGCTCCAAGGTCGAATGACAGTGAGTGAACAGTGACAAACTGCTCGTCTCCCTCTCCCTCGAACGCGAAAAGGCCAAGAGTTGAACAGGGCTTTGGTTTGTCCGCTCGTGACAAAGGACAGTAGGGCGATACCGCTTTATTACAGCATTATGAAAAATCAGTAATGAAATAAGGCAAACCGGTTCGCCAATCCATAGGTGGAACAACCAGTTGGACCCGTTCCGAGCATATCAGAGATCAAATTGATCTAAGTGGCCTAGATCATATTGGTGATCGGTTTACGAATCCACTTTTTAAACCCTTGTATCTAACACTTAAATTTACTTTTTTTTATGTTTATACCACCTAAATTTAATATTACAGAAAAAAATATCATCATCTATATATATATATATATAAACAAGATTAGATGCAAGTAAGAAATCCAAATTTAAGATATTTAAGCACATAAGGGCTGTTGAACGCATAACTTTCTAGAAAATATCAATTGCATTGGAAGTTTTTTTTTTCTTTAATTATTTTAAAGTCATAAAAATTCATTTAGTAAGTTTTAAGGTGTCCTTTTAAAAGAAATAAAAATAATAATAATAACAAAAAGAAAAGACGTATCCAGAAAAGTTACACAATTATCACGCATCTAACCCAAGAAAGCTAAAAAAGTGAAAAGAAAATAAATTAAATAAAAATAGAAAACCCTAAATTAAAAAAAAATAAAAATTCCCTCTCTTCTCTCGTCGTCCCTCGACACAGCCCTTTCCTACCGTTATGTTTCAGTAGAGAGAGAAACTACTGCGCCACACAGAGTCACACACCAGGGTTCCTCCAATGGCTGAAGAAATTCTACCTCCCGACGCTTACGCCCACAGCCCCGCTCNTTTAAGGTGTCTTTATAAAAGAAATAAAAAATAATAATAATAATAACAAAAAGAAAAGACGTATCCAGAAAAGTTACACAATTATCACGCATCAACCCCAAGAAAGCTAAAAACTGAAAAGTAAATAAATTAAATAGAAATAGAAAACCACAAATTAAAAAAAGAAAAAAAGAAAAATTCCCTCTCTTCTCTCCTCTACACGGCCCTTCCCTACCGTTATGTTTCAGTAGAGAGAGAAACTACTGAGCCACACAGTCACACACCAGGGTTCCTCCAATGGCTGAAGAAATTCTACCTCCCGACGCTTACGCCCACAGCCCCGCTCACTACTTCATCGCCGCCGGCGACTTCCTCCGCCTCCGCCGTCTCCTTGATTCCCTGCCCCGCCTCTCCCATCCCTCTACAATCCTCACAGAGTCAGACTCCCTACTCCAATCCCACCTCGCCGAGAAAATCTCCTCCATCATTGACCGCCGAGATGTTCCCCATCGCGACTCCCCCCTCCACCTCGCCGTCCGCCTCCTCCCTCTGTCGGCTGCCACCACCGCCGCTTCCGCTCTAACCCTCGCCGGCGCCGACCCCTCCCTCGCCAACTCCTCGGGCTGGACTCCCCTTCATCTAGCCCTCTCACTCCGCCGCCGCACCCTCTCCGTCCTTCTCCTCCGTCATCACCGCCTCTCCGCGTGGTCCAAGCTCCGCCGCCGCCTCCCTTTTCTCCTCCCTGCTCTCCGGCGCATTCCCGACTTCCATCTCCACATTTCTATCCGCTTTGAATCTCCTCTCCTCCCCTTCATCCCGCGATCCGCAATCCCTTCCGATGATATTCGCCTCGCGAAAAGCGCCTCGGATCTTCGCGCAGATCGTCGCCGCCGTTTGTCCTTTCTATTCCTCTCCAACCCCGATAATCCCGATCTTCCTTTTGGTTCTCTCCTTGTTCTCGACCGCGATCGAAAGGAGNTCCTTCCGATGATATTCGCCTCGCGAAAAGCGCCTCGGATCTTCGCGCAGATCGTCGCCGCCGTTTGTCCTTTNAGATGATATCCGCCTAGCGAAAAGCGCCTCGGATCTTCGCGCAGATCGTCGCCGCCGTTTGTCCTTTCTGTTCCTCTCCAACCCCGATAATCCCGATCTTCCTTTTGGTTCTCTCCTTGTTCTCGACCGCGATCGAAAGGAGATCAGCGACGCATTTGATGGTGCAGATGACGAGACCGAGGTCGAGGCGATGGCCGCTGATTCTACTGCCTATCGCCCTGGGGTTGACATCGGTAACGCTCGCCTGGTTCCGTGCACGACTTGGCGCCGTCGAGAGAGGATGGAGACAGTCGGGGAGTGGAAAACTCGTGTCTATGAGCTTCAGAATGTGATATTTAGTTTCAAGACACTGGCCGCTTCTCTAGCGGAAGAGGAATTGCCTGAGCTAAAGCTTGATGAAGATGTAGAAGAAGGGTTTATTGTTGCGGAGCTTGGGAATGTGCCTGCACGGCATAGCTGTTATGAGCGAGGGGGGTTTGGCCGTGCGGAAGAGATGGAGATGGGTCGGCGGAGGAGTGTGGATGCGGTGGTGCCGGAGAGATTTGGTGTGGGGAGTTGTGTGTTGAAGAGTAAGGAGAAGGAGGTGGTGAAGAATTTGAAGCCGACGGTTTGGCTAACTGAGGATTTTCCCTTGAAGACTGAAGAGCTTCTGCCGATGCTGGATATACTTGCAGATAAGATTAAGGTTGTGAAGCAGCTCAGGGAGCTTCTCACGACCAAATTCCCACCTGGGACTTTTCCGGTCAAGGTAACTGATCTGAACTTTGAAAATTTTTGCTTTTTATTACCTGCATTGTCGTTTCATTTTACGAGAACAGAACTGTGAGTTGCAATTTTAGAAAATTTTGTTGGCTTAGCCGATAGAGAATTGGTGCTTGATTTCATTCCATCACATGGGACATTGCAATGGCTGGTTTCAGCCAGCGAATTTTTTGACGATGAAATGGTGATGTGGATTATATGTTTGATGAATGGTAAATGTTAGAGGATCTGCAACGGGAAAATGAGTATAACCAGGGTTCTTGGTAGATTATTTTTCACTATTATATGTGCTGAATTGTTGCTATTAGAGCATATGGAGGTAACATGCTACCAAAAGCTTTGCTAGCTGTAGATATTGAAAATAAAACAGCTAAAATGGAGTTGCAATATGCGATAATGTGGGAAGAATGGTCCAGTTTTGAGAATTGATTNGCATGCTACCAAAAGCTTTGCTAGCTGTAGATATTGAAAATAAAACGGCTAAAATGGAGTTGCAATATGCGATAATGTGGGAAGAATGGTCCAGTTTTGAGAATTGATTTGGGTAAATGGTTGGCAAGGAGAACTATAGAAGGGATGTCCCAGCACATCTATCTCCTATCAAGGCAAATTCTGGGAAGTTGGGATGCAAATGAACTGAGAAAGTGCCTGCTTGAGCCAGAGCTTGTTTAACAAAATAAATGATTTTTAATCGGGCCTTAATAGAGCTTTACTTGAGCCTTACTCAATCTTTATACAAGCAGCTTGTTAGAAAAANGTTTTAGAAAATTTTGTTGGCTTAGCTGATAGAGAATTGGTGCTTGATTTCATTCCATCACATGGGACATTGCAATGGCTGGTTTAAGCCAGCGAATTTTTTGACGATGGAATGGTGATGTGGATTATATGTTTGATGAATGGTAAATGTTACAGGATCTGCAACGGGAAAATGAGTATAACCAGGGTTCTTGGTAGATTATCTTTCACTATTATATGTGCTGAATTGTTGCTATTAGAGCATATGGAAGTAACATGCTACCAAAAGCTTTGCTAGCTGTAGATATTGCAAATAAAACAGCTAAAATGGAGTTGCAATATGCGATAATGTGGGAAGAATGGTCCAGTTTTGAGAATTGATTTGGGTAAATGGTTGAGCAAGGAGAACTATAGAAGGGATGTCCCAGCACATCCGACTCCTATCAAGGCAAATTCTGGGAAGTTGGGATGCAAATGAACTGAGAAAGTTCCTGCTTGAGCCAGAGCTTGTTTAACAAAATAAATGGTTTTTAATCGGGCCTTAATAGAGCTTTACTTGAGCCTTACTCAATCTTTATTCAAGCAGCTTGTTAGAAAATCTCATAGAGTCAAAAAATAAATATTTAAATGATAGTGTTTATGAATGTGTAATCAAGCCTTGATCGAGCTTGTTCACAAACTTATTCATAAGATTTAGATGATATTGTTTATGAACATAAATAAATTAAACAAGTTGTTCAAATTTTTTTGTAATCAAACACATATGGAAGTGATCAAACTCGTTTTATTTATTATTCAAACAATCATTAACGAGCTTTAATCAAGTCGAGCCACGAGCCACAAGTAGTTTGTCAAACGCTAGGTTCATCTACAACTCTATTAGGAAGGGATCCATAGCATAATAATTGTTGGGGGTGCCAATGTTACTGTTGCATTATGGAGTTTTTTCCCATGCTGTTAAATTGAATCCTCCAAATCATTATGAAGGAAAATTAATCATTGTTTCAGGCCCACGTCCCTTTGAGTGAGAAGGACTTGAGTGTGTCAAATGGCTGAAATCATGTGATTTGGGATTATTATGAGATTGACAGAGACAGCTGGTGCAGCATGATGGGTATTTGCATAAATAGAGACTCGTGGTGAAGTTCACTATATTAATCTGAAGAATGTGGATATGCTATGGTGATTGAGAGAAATCATGAGTGGCTTTCTATATAATTAGTAAAAAAATTCAATTTTAAATTGTTATGTATATAATTAACAAGCATTCCATTTCTATGTATTTATATCACTAACTCCTAAATTTTCATATTTACGTTTAACACTATGTTTTCATAAATTTATGCATGAAAATATCTATTTCACTTAAAAATAAGTGGTAATGGTTTTTTCGACGTGATGTTAACGATTTGAGTGCTATAAATATATAAATGTGTAAATACATAAGTATGTATGTAAATGCCCCTTCTTTTTAAGTTTTACAAATTGTCCATATTTTAGGATGAAGCCTATTAGTTTGCCCATTCCCGCTTTGGACGCTACTGTTTTGGTGGGCCTTGGTCTGCTTCTGTTATATTTTGGATTTATGTTAAGGCATTGGATAGAACCACGGTTAATTTGGCATGTGCCATACCTACCAGACATGAAAGCAAATATAGAATAATTCCATGGTTATAGCTCACAAAGCACCCTACTTTTTCTAGTTTTCATCTTATCACCTCAAAACATAGCTGGAACTGAATTTAGGTCTACCTTTTGCAGTTTTGATTTAATTGGCACTGATTATTTTTATTTAAAGCACGGAAGGGATTTTACGTACTCATAATTATTTAGATTTTGATTTACATTATTTTCTAAAGCAGTATATTTAGAATTTTTATGTTTGTTTAGGCTCTTTTAGGTTGTCTCCTCTTTTCAGTTGAAGTTACCTCCATTTTCATGAAGACAGGATAGCACAACATTTGTTATTACTTTCATGGAAATATGATATGGTATCAGTTTTCTTTTTGTTAGCTTTTTTTTTTTTTCTATTCGCTGATGTTCCGTTATTTGAAACTAGAATTTAGTACTCCTCTACCAAATTGAACGAATTTATATTTTTCATAAGATTGTGATAGTATAAAATATTTTATTTCTTATTGGTGGATGCTCGTAAATTTGCGGTGGTAGAGTGTTATATTAATGTCCTATTATTATGCGAAGATTCGGCACACAAACATAAAAAAAAAATTGACAAAGAGAAGAACAATAGTTTTTATTTGAAAAATCCAAAATGGTAAAAACCACGGGGTCTAGCCTAATTAAAACAAGTCAACTATGTCGAGGTAGGTTACAAGACTTTATCGGTCGTTGAATAGTCGAAACAATATTACACAAGTAGGGGTTCCTAATGTGACTTTTGCTAAATGAGTGGCGGAGTATATTAAGAAGGTAGTGGCGACCCGATTGCTGTGAAGGAAAACAAAAAATAAAGATAATGTGCCAGAAAAGTTGATGTCAGTGTCGTCGGTAGCGACAACCCACGGTGGCGGCAACTTGATGATGATGATTCTGCAGCAACAATAATAGCGGTCGGGCAGTGGTATTTTTACAGCAGCGGCGGCGATGGCGATGGCCAGGCAGAGCTAGTCTAGAAGGCGATGGCAACGACTAGAATGCATGGTCTGGTAGCGGCAATTGTGGTGGTCGAGTTGTAGTGGTCCAGCAACGGCATAGCCAGACAGCTGTGATTTGGTTGTGGTGGCAGGCAGACGAAGGTGGTCTAGCGACGACAACGGCGGTGGTCGGCACGGTGGTTCGGCAGAGGCGCAGCCCAATGATTGTGGCCCAACGGTGATGGAGCTGAGGAATCTTGGAGAGCTTGGAGCTACTTCAGCTTTCTCCACCAATTCTAAATACCCGTTCGAGAAGAGAGTGACAATCTATTAATAGATTTTAAAAGTGGCATCCTCTGTAAATACTGCATAAATCCAAACTATTCTATCGGATAACTAGGAATGATTCCTTTGATCAGATGTAGTTATATGAACATTTGAATGTTTTAATATTGTCAGAATTCAGTGATAGTAGTCTTGTCGGATTCATCTTGTTGGGACGCTCGATTTGACTATATATTTGCCATATTTTGAAGTCAATTGGTCCCTCTTGGACTCGGATCAAATTATTTTGGCATTTTTTTTATCTCACCGAGATACTTCATCTGATCATAAATTAGAGTGTAGGCATTTTCAAATTTGCTATTTGAAGCTTTCAATTCAAATATGCATCGAGATTCATGTGAATCGATATGATTTTTTAAGGACGTATCACTTATAAATTAGGTATATAAGCATTGTCATTAAAAGAAAAAAAAACAAAATATTCTGGCTAATTTTTTATTAGGATGATCTTAATTTCACACGTGACGTGTTAACATTTTTAAGATGTTATAGATACTGATTACATTTAACAGTTTTAATGTTTTTTTTTTTTCGTCATACATTTCACAGGAAATGCTTACATTATTATTTAATATATCAGCAAATCTAAATCTCATAATTTCCGGCAATTTGAATATAATAGAAATAACACCATATTTTTAAGCCCATTGCGATCGAAATTGGGTCAGATTATACTCCTTTAAGGATGACTGTTGAGCAGTCATGGCATTCAACGAAGCAATTGAGGTGTTTTGATAAAATTAAAAAATGACACCCAGGCACCCATATTTTTTTTTGTTTTGGATTGGCTTTAATGCTATAATTTCAATACTACACTTGTAGATCTCCTAATCTACTAGACCACTGATCAAAATTAAAGTTTCTGAAGAAAATCTGCAGCTATTGAATTTTCTTAAGATATTTTTGCTTCTTTTTTTAACCGTTTATGTACTTTTTGGTGGTGTTATATATTAGCTCGGTGCATCACAACCCATGCAAATATTTCCCATGACATCCTTGCTGTTATGAAAATTCCCTTGAGAACGAATCTTNGTTTTTGGTGGTGCTATATATAAGCTCGGTGCATCACAATCCATGCAAATATTTCCCATGACATCCTTGCTGTTATGAAAATTCCCTTGAGAACGAATCTTTTGAGGAAACTGGATGATATAATATGGGTCTTTCTTCTTTCTCTCCTCTCTACTATTTTTTTCTGTTTGTACACTACATTTTAGAGGCATTTACATACACACCAGTCAATTCCCAAAAAATATTTACATATCTAATATGTTAATTTTACTTTTTGCATTTATATCACGCAAAGCTTTCATATCAGAGAAAAAGTATGACTATTTTAATTTTAAAGTGAAATACACCTTTTCATGCATAGGTAATGAGGTATTTATGTAAAAGTTGAAGTTTATAGGTTAAATATGTAAATAGGAATTGAGTGGTATGTGTTGGGATTGATTTTGAGCATATAGAGCTTCGATTGGTTTACAAACAAAAACCACACCGTGGAATAGAATCACACAAATTCCTTAAATCCGGAACAAAATATTGAACAGAAGCATAACAAAACAATTCCAGAATAAAATACACCAAGATTTACGTGAAAAAACCCGAGAATGGAAAAAAAACATGGAGCCACACTACCAAAAAATCTCACTATGAAGAATTAGAAATATACAGAGATACACGCTCAAATCAACTCTCTGCAAATACATAACTTACATAGCTTCACTCCAAACCTTTTCTCTCAATCTCACAAGAGAAAGCCTTCGTTGAAATCCTCCTCCTCAACTTTTTTATGTTTCATCCTTCATCCCTTAAAATCGAAGCTTAAGAATTGAAACCAAGACAACTGCCTCGGTGATCTAACTGCACCACCACCAGATGTAATTATTCCGCTCGCTTAGGAAGAAAGATCTAGAACGAAGCCAATACGGCGTGATTATGCCTCTTTGGGCGCGGTTACACCATTTGGTAACCTTTGGATCGATGTAACTATATTGATTTGACTTAATTACGCTTCGCAGAAGATCATCTTGATGGTTGTGGGAGCTTCTCAGGCTCCATATCCTCAACAACATGCTTGTAAATCTTCCTATCTTTTATTTTCAAAAGAAATCAAGAACGTCATTGCTAAATTATTTACGTGCGTAATGTGCTCTCAAGTGTCAAGTGAACAATCTAGTTGGTAATCAAGCAGTCAATTATTAAAGCATTCAAGCACCCCATGATGTTTATCATCTTTTCTCCCTTTTTCTATTTTTAATAAATTTATCATCATCTCATTTATGAGCTTACTTATCATTTACCACACCCTTTCATCAGAAAATTTTGGATTGACACATGATAATAAATAGCAGCAACAACCTATTTATGCATTGTAACAATTTTTTTTTTTTTTTAATTTCTGATTTGAAGATATTGATTGGGGCTGCATTTCTTAATTTTGAGTACTCCTACAGTCATCACTTTATACATAGTATATGTTGCAATGGACATGTAATATTTGTTCTTGGCTTTATTTTTATTTCTTTCATTTTAAACAAACATATTTACTGCTTACTTTTCCCTCTATTCTATATTTCTTTGTACTCCAATTTCTGCTGCAGGTTTCCATCCCAATCATTCCAACTGTGAGAATGATCATTACATTCACCAAATACATCAGTCTCCAACCATCAGAACAGTTTTTCACACCTCTTTCAAGCCCGAGGCATCTTCCCGCCCCGGAAGAGAGAGATCAAAGAAAATCAGAGAGCACGAACCCAAAGTCATGGCTGAAATGGGGCAGCAGTTCTTCAACTAAATCTTCTGTTTCTCGATCTAAAATGGTTAACACGCAGATGGATGAGCATGCGGATCCATTTATTATCCCGGGCGATTACAAGTGGGTGAGTACCAAAGACAAAAGCCATAGGATAAAGACAACTAAGTCAAAAAAAGGGAAGCAAAAGGAGATTTGGTGAATGGAATATGGATAAAGCTTCGTCTTCCCCATTCTATTAACTTCTTGAGGGGACCATGCTGTTTATAACATTTTACTTAGTATAGCTTGGAGTCTGCTAACATGGAGATAATATAGGCTGACTAGATGGAAAGGAGAAGTTAGAACCCGAAATGGATTTGGGCGTTGTAAAAGGGTGTTGGTAGTTTGGTAAAAAAAACAAAAAAGCTTTTCTTACGTAATTGTTGTCTAAATAGTTTAGGTAATATGTTTTTATTGTAATTTTGAATGATATTTTATTGGCCAGGAAGAAGGGAGTTTGCAAATTTTGGCTGATGTCGTGCTTGAATTCGACCAAATTTTAGTCAATACAAAATCAAATTCATGCTCGATCCGAATTTGTTTCTGGATCTAAATTTGAGTTCTTAGATTGATTCAATTTGAATTTATTCAATTCTTGTTTCCAAGTTTAAGTCAATTAGTACTTTGTTTTCCTTCAATTGTATATGTAATAATTAAAAGCATGATATTAATAAAAATTTGTCCTTGTGTAAAAGAAACAACAAATGATATTAAGTGCATGTTGTGCTACATGTGTCAGATTTTAGGTACTTGCGTACTCTAGTATAATATATATGTTTCAGCCAATCATACCTGGTTAACCGTCATCATGCTTTGATAAATAAAAATTTGATCTTCATGGGCTTTTGTTTCCCTCCTAAATACATATTCATGTATAAGAATTACTTGAATCATTATGTTGATTTTCACGATACTGTTGTTCATGCCATTGATATGCATGTTGAACGAGATCCTATTTTTGCCCTAGGGAATAAATTGAAGATTGTTAAAAAAGCTCTTTTTAAGTGCTAATTGGGCCTTTCATAAGTACATACTTAGGGCCCGTTTGGGGCGGCTTATTGGTGCTTTTGTGTTTTTTAAAACAGGATTTGTGTGTTTGTTTCGTGCGTTTCGCCTACTTATCCATAAATGCCGCTCACATTTTATTATTTACACGGTCGCGGGCTCGACCTTGCGGCCTGGGTTCTTACGTTTTGGAGTTAACGCACTTTTAATCTCATTAAGGATTTGTAGAGCTCTCAAAAGGACTTTCATTCTACTTTGAATGTTCGGCCTCTTTCTAAACTTTTCCTTTCTCAAAGCAATCAAATTCAGAATATGTTTATTGAAGCTACTTTTTGTGAAACTCTTGGGTTAAGCAAAGCCCAAAGTATTATTGGTTCTATAAAGGAGAGAATGATACAACATTTCTCTATCAAAAAATCGAAAGTAGAAGCGATAAAAAGTTTTTTAAAGAGTTGTTTCAAATAATGAGTGTGATACTCAACTTGGCATTGTCAAAGAGAGTATTTCTTAACTCTTTACCTTGCTTAATTACAGCTCTACTCTACCTCTTCTCTTAATGCCCTTGTGCAAATTCTTGTGGCCAGCTTCTTATTTAGGAAAAGATTGATATGCTACTTGTTGATTTCACAAATGAAGATCTCAATAAAGCCTTTTTTTCATATTGAAATTGATAAGTCCCTTGCGGTAATCAATCATGGCTCTGATACCAAAATGGATTAATATATGATAGCTGACTTAGGGTCACACAGAACTTAATGCCAGAAAAGAAAACAAGAAATGAAAGATATATTAATGAAAACCCTTACAAAAGACTGATATCACACTGAAGAGTAGAATTCGAGAGCTCTTCCCGTCTGTCTGCATCTTCCTCTTACACTCTATTTATAAGCAAACTAAAAGAAACCCAACTGACAGTGGTGAGATAATAGTAAGCTTTCCAGCTCACAGACTCAATATGACATAATAAAGCAAAC
This sequence comes from Phalaenopsis hybrid cultivar, assembly GCA_002079205.1. Classification (NCBI taxonomy): domain Eukaryota; kingdom Viridiplantae; phylum Streptophyta; class Magnoliopsida; order Asparagales; family Orchidaceae; genus Phalaenopsis; species Phalaenopsis hybrid cultivar. Next base: position 460,496 of record JXCR01059821.1, read on the forward strand.
ACACTTCACCGAAAGGAATGATTCCTTTCAGCTTTACAGTTCACAGACTCAACAATATATAATAAAGCAAACCCATTCCAGCGAAAGGAAAGATTCCTTTTAGTTTTACAATATAATTGTACGCCTAGAAATAATTCTGGTGAGTCAGCAGTGACCCACCATTTGCTCCCATGTGAAGCTAAATTGAATTATTCAGGCTCTTATTTGTGACGTCAGCAATGATGTTTGTAAGATTGGCCAGTTGTTGTTCCATACGGTAACAGTATGGTGAAACAACTGCCCAAGCATTCCCCGTTGTAGACATGATTCGGCTATATCTGGTTTTATTCTCAAGTATAGCTTGTAGAATACGTAACTCGTCCAATACTTTCATCACTTGCTCTTCCTCGATTCGTCTGGCGGCCTTCCGAAGCTTGTCGTGTGCGTCCAAGGTGATGGGGTGGTCATGCGTTGCCCAGAAGAGATCCCAGTGACGATCATTTGCCTCCTTTGAACGGAAACTTGAAATGTCTGATCTAACTACCTTGAAGAACTTCTTTCCATAAATTTTCGGTGGTTGCTGCTACCGTCCATTCTTCTAAATCTGTAAAAATAAAACGAACAGATTCTTCTTCTTCAGGACCTGCAGAGAGCAAATGTTAGTCTTGAGAGCGTGTCGGCGAGGATATTATTTTTGTCGTCAATATGTTCAAAGTTCACTATGATCCCCAAGCCATTGATATAATCTGTAAATGAAAGTCATCGAACACGTGAAGGCTTATTTTGAGTCATTTTGTGATAAAAAGAGATTATTGTTTGGCAATCTGTTCTGAGAGTAATTTCTTTTTTGTCAAGAAAATAGATTTTTAAAGAATTTAATGTTTCCATACATGCATGGATTTCGGCATCGATTGTTGACTTTAGAGTGCGAAGTTTCTCACTGGCATAAGCACAAATTCGTTCTGTGCTCCTTGAATTGTTTTTCCGTTTTTTTCACTTGTAGACTCCCCCCACCCATCCTTCCATGCGACCGTCAGTTTCGAGGATAATATACATGTTTTCCGGGGGTATCCTAGTTCCGACAAGTTCTGGACTAATTCTTTGATCTCCTTTACGAGAGCCCAGTCGTGTTCCTTCAAGCGTTTATCACCGTGCGGTGACGTTTTTTGATATAATGGCCCAAGTAGTGTACCTAAATTAGGCATGTATGCTCATGCATAGTTTAGTATGCCCAGCTATGATCGTAGGCCCTGTTTTTATCTAAGTTTTGCATCAGGAAAATCGACAATCTTCTTGATGATGTGCAGCTATAATTTGATACGCTTGTTGCCAATGACTGCACCTAAGAAGTCAATCTTTGGTGTCGCAATTTTCATTTTGGATGCTGATAGTACTAACCCTTCTGCTTCTACTATTTTTAGGAATTTTTCCAGATGCACTTTATGCTCATGTTCAGAGTTACTAAATAGTAATATATCATCAATATTGACAATTAAAAAGTCAGAGCAATTCTGAAAACAATGGTTCATGTTTCTTTGAAAAATTGCTGGCGCATTTTTGAGGCTGAATGGCTTGACAAGCCATTCATATAATCCAGAAGGGACTATGAATGCAGTTCATTCAATAGAATCAGGATGCATAGCAACCTGATGAAAACTGCTCTTTAAATCAAATTTGAAGTATATTTTGTTATTACCAATCTTCTTGAGAAGTGTATTGATCCCTGGTAGCGAATACTGCTCTTTTTATGTGTTGTCATTTAACAATCGGTAGTTAAACACTAGCCGCTCCTTTCTCAATTATTTCTCTGGTAGTTTTAGGATCAAATGAGGTTCCGAAGTTGAAAATCATCGACATGATTATATGCCGACTTTTGCTTGGCCTGATTACTTTTAATGCGAGTAACCCATCAATATGCCTTTTAAATTGCTCTTGCATTGCTGGTGTTACATGTTTCAGAGGCTTATCATGTATTGTCAGATCAAGATTGATAATATCAAGTCTGCATACGACTTGATTTTTACTCCAATGTTTTAAGGGATCCTCACCAATAAATCCATTGTCTTGTAATCGCCGGAATATTATTCGGAATTTTTGGATAAATGGATTTTCTTCATTCATTAAATTTGAATATACCTATTCTGGTTGCATTTTCTAGATAAAAATCATAATTCATTCCTAGTTTCGGGATTTGTTTGGCAGCAATTTCAAGCTCGATTGTAGTGTTTACATGTGTAATTTCTTAATAGAAGGTCACCGTATTCACTTCTATCCGTACTCCACCATTTAAACTTCGTATGAAATTACATCCGAGCAGCATTTGTATTCCGTCTTTTGTATCCATATCAAGACAGTAGATGAGAGGAATACTGAAGCTATGTTCGTTTATTAACATAGTTCCTGCTTTTATCTTTTTATTTGCATTTGTTATAGAATTTACGCTGCTAAAAGATATCTGGTAATTTAATTTTGCAAGTGTTGAACCTGACACATCATTGATGTTTACACAACATGATGTTGCGCCTGTGTCAACTATGGCTCGTAAACTGAAACGTGTGACACCTAGTACGTCAAACGAAATGATTAGATTAAATAGTCGGTTGATGACCTTTCGCGGGTTCTTTTGGGTTTGTTCTTTGACTGCTTCGTTCAATTTTTGCGCCAAGGTCGTCGCTTGGCTCTCCATCCAGTTGCCCTTCGTCACCTTCTTCAATTCTTAGTTGTTTGGCCTTATCATGTAGAAGTAATGCTTGCCTTGCTTTTTTGAATTGTGATTCAAGGAGTTCCTGCAATCGCTGCTGCAATTTGCGGTTTTCTTCGACCAAGTGGTCCAAGTATTTTAGTAGTTCTTGGATCAATGTGTCTTTGCTTTGGTATGGTTGGAGAATCATTTCCATCTGAATAGAAATTGTGAGGTAAACGTTAGAACATAATGGGCATGCAGTTAACTTGCATATAGGGCAATGTATGTGCATATGTATGTTTGTAGTAATACAGCAACAAGTGCATCGCGTATAAGGCCCTTGTATGGGCTTGTTGTGTTCCCATATGTGTGAACAATTCTCCTGATCGTCGCGTAGTTGGATGACGCATTGCCATCCTAAATCTTCTTTCATCATGTCTCCAATTTCTTCGGCTGGTAAATTTTCTAGGGCTTGTTTAACGTGAGTCATAGTGTTAACTCATTCTCCTTCGGAGATGCTACAAATGGCATTAAAATGTTCTTCATCCAGATCAACTGAAAAAACATCATAATCATCAAGAAGGTCCAGGTTATTTAGTATGGAGACCCTGGCCATTTTTCCTCGTTTGTTTTTTGCATTCTCGAGCAAAGTGACCTTCTTCACCACAGATGTAACATCGTCAATTAGTGGATCTTGGTTTGTTCTTATTCTTGATTGCCCGTTGGTGAAATGAGTCAAGACCACATCAAACTCATTAAGTATTTCTTAATCATCACAAAATTACCTAATACTATCTATAAAGTCATTGTTATGCTAATTACTTATAAGCTTAAAGTTATCCTTCCTAGCTTCATCCACTCATCTCAAGTTGTTTTTCTTTCAGCAAGTTATATAGTCGATAATATCACATTGGCTAATGAATTATCGCAATGTTTTCAATTCTGTCAGCAATCCCAAATGTTTTTCTTCTAAAATGCTTCTTAAGAAAGACTTTGATTCAGTCAACCAAAACTTCATTCACAAAAGGCTGAAAAACATGAGATCTCCAAAGTTTGTTTGATAGATCAAAGCATTCTTTTTATGACATTTCTAACATGCAAGCCAACCTCACAAAATACACTATTTATTTATCTAAATTTGTTAATGATTTGCTTAAGTAGAATTGTAGCTGAATTCTTGGTTTTCAAGAGAAATTACTCCCTTTGGTGCATTTGAGGATAACTATCAATTCTACTAAGCTTAATTTCATTACCTGTCACAAGCTTATGCATAGGAATCTCTATTTGAGTGGCTGGAAACAAAAAAATTCTTACTTTTGCAGGCAGATTTCAAGTCATTAGAACCACTATTTAGAACTTCCTCCAATATTAGTTTAGATCTACCACCATCCCAAAAACATTAAGAAATGTATTTTGTAAGAATCGAAATATATTTTCACCTTTTTCTCTTCTTTCCTTCCTTGCTCGTTGCTTCACCGACTTCCTAAACCGCGACGCTTTCCTCTTTCTTCTCCCGCTTGAACTTGTCACCCTCCTTTTCTTCGCTTAGATAGAGACGACCGTGGGCTAGGGGAACCTCACCACTCCCTCCTCTCGATCTTCTTCCTCCCTCTCTCCCGACTTCGCTGACCGAACCCCGTCGATACTATCGCGAATGGATCTAGATGTGAAAGTAAAGTGGGATCGCGATGTACAGAGACCCGGAAATCCCATCTTCTTCTTCCTTCCATCGCTTCTACCCGAAACCATCCGGGAAGGTAACCCCCGTCTGTCTCTTCCTTCCTATCTGGCGCATGCATTAGCTTCTCTGGATGCCTGGATCCNTCTCGATACTATCGCGAATGGATCTAGATGTGAAAGTAAAGTGGGATCGCGATGTACAGAGACCAGGAAATCCCATCTTCTTCTTCCTTCCATCGCTTTTACCCGAAACCATCTGGGAAGGTAACCCCCGTCTGTCTCTTCCTTCCTATCTGGCGCATGCATTAGCTTCTCTGGATGCCTAGATCCNTCGACCCGGAAATCCCATCTTCTTCTTCCTTCCATCGCTTCTACCCGAAACCATCTGGGAAGGTAACCCCCGTCCGTCTCTTCCTTCCTATCTGGCGCATGCATTAGCTTCTCTGGATGCCTGGATCCGTCTTCCAATGGATTCGTCGATTCCTGGATCAAAGGCAGGAGAAATGGGCTTTAAGAGGATTTGAAATTTTTATTTCTTTGCTATTTGTTAGGTTGAAGGTGTTAGCTAAAATTGATTGTAATTAATTTCATAAGTTGTTTCTATTAAATATTATTATAATATTAATTTAATAAANATTCCTTGCTATTTGTTAGGCTGAAGGTGCTAGCTAAAATTGATTGTAATTAATTTCATAAGTTGTTTCTATTAAATATTATTATAATATTAATTTAATAAAAGAAGTAATAATCATAAAATAGATGTTGATTGTGCCTAATTTAATTTCATAACTATTTATATTTTTCAGATTCTAATTGTGTAGGATCACTCGTTACACCGTCAAATTTGTAGAAATATCATTGATTTTGCCTCGAGGTAAATACTTGTTGTTTATTGGAGCATAAACATACCCTTCTTAATTTAGGGTGTTAATTCTTATCAATTGTAGTAGTATCATAATTATTCTATAGAATTGTCAATCATGTCATTGTTATGTCAAATTGTATTTGTTATAGACTTCAATTATTACTCATGATGGAAGCACTGATTATCTTAAATTATTGATTCAAAGTTTAGATTCATGTAAAAGTTAACTAGAATTTATAATTATTTTTATACATTTCTACTGATGATATTGCACTTTAAGGAATGTATTTTTGTATTTCTCCTGTAGGTATAACAGTTAATTGAAGTGGGGTAGGCGGGAGAAGATGTGGAGTTTAAAGAAGGAAAACTGGTTACTGTGCGCCTAGGCGCCGCCTAAGCGCTAGTCCCAGTCTTCTAAAACTGAGTGGTTGGTGCTTAAGTGCCATCCATCGGCCTCCTAGGCGCTCGTTCAACCCTATGTATACAGAGAGTATGATGCCTATATGCTAAACCCCTATCGCCCAAGCGCCAGCAACTGTTTTGGGCAATTGCTAAAGTTCAAGTGCCAAGACGTAGCAGAATTGTGTGCTAAAGGTCGGAGTCCTGGAAGCTAAGTATTGGAGCTTATAAATAGTCAAGTATTGTTGAGTTTGAGCGGATTGATGCTAGTGGGCTATTGATTGTTGTTAATGGGCTAAGGATTGATCATAATTGACTATGGATTGATGCTCTTGGGAGTACTTAGAGGGTTCTGCTTGGAGTTCCTTGTTCCAGTGTAGGAGAAGAGGAGATTTTCCAATGTAGAGGCTTAAGGAATCAGGAAGTGTGCTTGTTGAGTCAACTTCTGATCGTTGTAAGGGAGAAACTAGCTAAGTATCTTTGTATTGCTTTGTGTGTTTGGTTATAACAAAGAGTTAGTGGATTTCCCTTGTGTTCAATGCATTTGTTTGGTGAAATCAACATTCTTCTTAGATAAACATTTGTCTCTTTTTTGATGATTAGGTAGAATGAATGGAATGTGAAGTGTTTTATAATTTCTTTATTTATAATTGGTGATGATTAACCTTAAGAACTTAATTTACTTTTCATTCTGGCCAAGTGAATTGTTTAAATATGTTGTGAACCATAAGACTTGGGAAAGCTATGGTAGAATCAACTTGGTTAATTACATTAAACTATGTGATATAGGTTGATATGACTTGTGGGGAGATGTAAATATTAGGGAAATATGGTTTGAAAAGATAGTTATGTGATTTAAGGAAATAAAGTCATTTTTATCCAAGCTTTTTTATGCACTTGAAAGAGGGTAAAGAAAATTATTGCTCATATTTGTCACTAAATATATTATTATTTGCAATTTACATTAAATGTTATTCACTTTACTCATTACAAGAAAGAGCCTCTTAAGTATTTGATATCCTTTAATCCAAATTGCAAAAAGTAGGATTACTTGTATGAGATTTAAATTTGTTGTTAGTTGTAGCACAGTATGTTAGCTTTTCAAACTTTAACATTTTCAACTTTTTAGGCTAGGACTTAAAACCGATATACTAGAATTTTTCATATTTTAAGTTACCTCGTTCTTTGTGGGCTCGACATTTCGAACTAAAAAATATGATATTACTGATATGACGCATGCACTTGTGTGAGCCCTTGGTGTATGGTTGCACCTGGAAGCGGTATCAAGTATTTAGAGCCATTGTCGGTGAGCGATGCTGATTTGAATTAGGAAAATTTTAGTTGAACTTTGAGGTCTTAGACATGAAAACATGTAGTATAAATTATTAGTGTTCTATTTTTTTCACAATTTTTGAAAAAGAAAGAAAAACAAAAAATATTTTTGTTTGCTTGTGTATGAACTTTTAGGGATCTCTAGTTCGTATATGCATAGTTCAAGACCTGCTGAACTTGAACCATATGATTTGGAGTTAGAAAGAACCATTAGGAAAATTTGGAAACAAAAAAGACTTGAACAACTCGCAGGTTTGATGATGAACAATCTAAATAACAATCCAGAAATTCAGGAACCAACCCATGAACATCCAAATATACATAGACCCTTAAGAGATTATGCTAACCCTACGACAGATGAAATTCATTTGAGTATTCAAACCCCTGCCATAGAAGCTAACATATTTGAACTAAAACTCGTTATCATTCAAATGGTGCAAAACAATCATTTTAGCCTCGTCTAAAGATCCTTGTAATCCTTCAACTTGTTGATCGCTCGATCACTTATCCAAGGAGGGTATCAGCCGCCAAACATGGAAATGTGTTTAATTTAATACATAAATATAATTTTTGAAAATTATATTTTGATTTTGAAAACTATGAGACTGAACAGATCTCATACATTTAGTAGTTTAAATAAACGAGCACAACACCACAAATTTTGCACCTATCCTGATGAATAGACACATTGCTTGACAGTGAGACTCGATTAAATAAACTAAGGAATTCAAGACATTTGTTTTGTTTGTGAACTATTTATGTTGACCGACAAGTTCCCTTATATAATATAAAAGAATTAGGTAGAGTTTATGTTATCTGAGTTCTAAAGTTTCCTATAAAGTCAAGCCCCTATAATTAATTACATCATAAATGACCGAAGTCACTTAAGAAAAACTGTCGATAATGATCAGTGGTTCTGCTATTAAGAATTTCAAAATTCAAAGTTTTCAAGGATGATCTTGGAAATAGCAAATGGGATAAGATCAAATTTAGAATAGTTATTCAGGAGTTCAGATGAGCGGAAAGGTTAAGGATGTCACAGATTTGAGGGAAAAACTTCTGTTGACTTCCCAAAATATCTTACTGTTTAACTTCAATTTAAAACGGATTATTAGATATTCATCTTGCCAATTTTATTATTTAGGGCTTACATTTGCATGATATTGATCGTACAAATAGTCTGAAAGATAGGAGGATTTACGTCGTATAGAATGACGACCTCGGAATCCTAAGACAAGTTATGGCTTATGTTGCACAACGTGGTTGTACAAAGGCCTAAAAGATATGTTGAGGATTTATGTCGTTCTAGATGGACTACCTCGAAGTCTTATGGCTTGTTATTTAAACTAAGAAAAGGTTTGTTGTTGTATGCTCGTTTGCTCTCTCGAAGATGCCTTCTGCAAGTTCTCGTCATAGCTTCAAGCTCCTTGTTGAACTAGCAATCCTAAAGTTTGAAGTTCAAAAAGTTTTACCATGTATGTTTCCAATATTTTGGTATTATTTTTGTTGTTGCTGCTTTGGTTTTGGTTTTGATTTTGCATGTAAAGTAAATAAATGCAAGTAATAAAAAACTGTAAAGTAAATAAAGGAACTGTTATGCATAAAATAAAGTGTGTGTCTGTGCTTCTGCTACCGCTGCATGATTAGTGTCATAAAGCATAATATAATTTATAAGAAATTTAAATAAATTACAGGAAAGGAAAGCAGGAAAGCCTGGTATGGAAAATTCATAACAAAAACACGAACAGACAAAACAAAACCCTTAGTCACATATGAAAGATCAAGGCTGAGCATAAGACATCGATAGAGGTGGGGGCTCAGAGTTGGACTAAGCGCCTCCTGACCTTGGGTAAGAGTTACTAATGCGGGGTGAATTTAGTGTGTTAATTTTACAAATATTTTTTAATATTACAAAATACACACGACATATACAATATTAAATATGCAAATTAATCCCAAAAAAAATAACTTTTATGAAAATAGTTTTATCTTTTAAAAAATCTTTAAACTGCCAAATCCCCTAAAAATAATGCAAGTATACGTATCGCTCGAGTAATAAAGGCCTCTAATGGAATCCTAAATATTGATCCCACAAGGAGCTGGAAATGCCTATTAGTAAATTCTTAAGATTATAATCTAAACTATAATATTAAACTACAAAAGTGAAGTGCTAAATTTGAATATAAAGTAATAGAGTGAATGTTAAATAAGATGCAGTAAAATGACAAAGTTAATTAAACTAATTGCTAAACTTTCAAAAAGTAAAATTATGAAAATTAAACAAAGTTTTTGTGACGAAGACTTCAAATTTAAGAAAGCATCATTCCCCTTTATAATGAGTATATGGATTGTGAAGAAATTAAAATCATTTGAAAATACATATATAAATTGTTTTGTGTCAAATATGAGCAATCTTTTAAAATCAAAAGTGTGCCAAATTGATTGTGCATAAAGAACATTGAGTAATCCAGAGTTTGGTCCCTAATTCCGTGATTAGTCTGGGAGGATACTGGCTGCCACTCTAGAGCTCCCACTACTCCCTCACTTGAGGGCTAACAATCGCAGCAGTTTCCAATCAACTGGACCAAATTGGGAATTTTAATCTGTCACCTTAAAATCTTCAATTTCGCATCCAACAAAGTATATTTTCTTATTTATTTATACTCAACTCCATGGATGACATCCTCTCTCATTAAATCAAATGTGCTTCTCACTATGTTGTAGAAATCATAGCCCTTTCAGAACATATATTTCTCAAAATATTTTAACATTGCAATTGGCCAGATCGAAAAGTAAATGAAGATTAGAGTTCAAATCATCACAAATTATTGACATTTAAAACCATATAAAACAAAATCAATTCTTCACAAAATTATATCTCAAAGTAGGGAGAAGGATAAAGAAGACTACTCAAAATTCATGAGAAGGAAACAACAAAACACGAATTTCATTAATAAAAATAATTTTACAAAACAAAAAAAATAAAAGACACAACTTAGCTCACAATCCTTCTCAAGTAAATCCCTAGAAGTTCTCTTCATGTCTTTCTCTCCTAACAAACACTCTCAATTCTCTCTTAGAAGTGTAATGAAGAAGAAATCTCTCATCTTCCCTCTCCTTTTACAATCATTGAAGAAAATTTTCATGTCCTTAACTTTCTCTCTCTCTCTTTCTATCTTTCGCCCCCTTTACAAGCCACTTCAACCGCTTCTCTTTTCCGTACACTTCACTCTCTTTTATTAATGGTTGCCTCCCTACAAAAAGAATTCAAAATTCCCTCCAAAATTTTATCTCAAAGTCAACTCTTTTGAATTTAAAAGACATATCCATTGATCCAAGAGACATATCTCTTCAAAAATTAACCTTTCAAAGTGTCTAGATGCATTGAATCACTCAAAGGGGTGTTTAGAACAAGTGTTCTTGAAAATTCACGCAAAAGTCATCCCAAACCACCTTAATCTGCCAAAAGTTTTCTCTGTTGCATCTGACGCCACCTCTTTGTAAAATGGCGCATTTGGCGCCATAATTCTCAAAATTTGCTTTTTTTGCTCCAAATTTTGTTTTTTTTTCTACTTTTACTCCAATGCCTAAAATTGATATACTTGCAACAAAAAACATAAAAATGTCCTTCTTTAAATTGTAATATCACCAAAAATAAACATAAAATTTATACTTAAACAATATATTATTTTAGTGTATCAACTACCAACCCGACAATCTATGGAGGACAGTCCTAACCTCGATTAGAATGCCTAACCATGGACCTTTATAAGTTTTTATCAAAATTCTTTAATTTCCATGCAAAGACTGTTGTTTTAAGTTGTTATGCAGAGTTCTCTTCAACAAGAAAAAGGAAAATTTGTTTTATTTTTGCAAACAATTTGTAAAGTAGTGCAGTCCCCACAAGTTAGTCACTCTAATCAAGCTAGGACTACCGACAATCTAAAGGTGTCGGGGGCAACAATCCGACCAAGAGTCGACGAATAGTATCTTCGGTCTTTCCCTCTCTCATTATCAGGGATCCTCGGTGTAGGAGGCACTATTCTAATAATCTCACTTTGTATCCCTCATTTAAGCACACATAAGCATTATCGTCATCGCCCTAACCACCTAGACCTATGACTTACACAAGTCCGATGATTCATATGTGCCACAAACAAATATCCCCATTCGCTCACAAGGATGTAAATACTTTAGGGAAGACTAAAATCCTTGAGCATTGGGTTTTTAATGTAGGATAAGTAGTTTGGGGTATTTCTATTGATTTGTGTGAATTATCGGGTCCCAAACCATAACTTGGTGGGTCCTTAGGGGTTCGTCTGATTTTTAATGATCGTTTGTATTTTCAGGATGATTTTCTTCAACAAATCATGGAAGACCCAAATGTCCATTAAAATATATGGAATCTTCCGAAGATGTCCAGAGAATTACTCTAAACAAGCTTAAAATCTTCTAGATCATTTTAAGTTAGTTTTGGTCTTGCCAGACTATTATTTAACCATCCGAACTGAATTAATGTCTTTTAAGCTATGCTCAATATATCTTAATTAGCCCATAATTAGGCTAGCAGCTATTTTGTTTGGTGCTTGAATGGATGATCGTCCCAAGAGTGAGTTTAACTACTTAAGGAAAGTTTATTCTCTTAATTAAACTTGAGCCTATTGTGTTTATGAAAAATTATGTTCTTTCTTTTCTAATCCCTTTAAATAGTTTCAGATCTATCCTAGCTCACTACCAAGCTCCTAGATCGTTAAGGAAAGATTTGTAATTGAAGTTAAGTAAAGTGATATTAATCCTTATTAAACGATTGTATCATGCTTAACCATTAATCTGGGGCTTCAAATTAGTTAATTATTGTCTTCCTATCTGAAGCCCCTCACTTGAGAATCTTCCATACTTAATCATCTTCCAACCCTCAATAATTGGAGAAATTGCACTTTTACCTTTTTTCTTAGAAAATATTATGAGTTCGTTTTTTTATCATTTAACCTTTTGGTTTGACCTAAAATTTTATTAGGGTTCAAAATTTCATAATTACATTTTTACCCCTGGGGCCTTTAACTTCATAATTCATTCAATTCAATCCAAATGACTTTAAAAATTTTGTTGAATTGCTACCCAAGGTTTAATTAAAATATTAAAGAAGAGTTTGTATTTTTTTTATTTTTATCTTATTTTTTAGAATTATTTTAGTTCAAAAAAATAAGAATTTTTAATGTTAATCTATTTAATTAACTAAAACAAATATTTTTAATTCACATTATTCTCGGGTATAAATCATGAATTTTTAAAGTTTCTGTAATTATTTAAATAAGAAATACCCCTTAATTTCGTACTTATCCACGCGACACCCTTATAAGACTCAAATTTTAATATCACATAACACATAAAATTTTTATTTTTCACATATTCATATTTAAAATATCACATAAATAAATTACTGAAAATTTGAATTCCACATATAATTATATATATATAACACCTAAAATCAATTTTTACACACGACATTTCTATAAATCTAAAGTTTGGATGGCTAACACATAAATATATGGGGGCTAAGTATATTGTTTTTGTAAGTCCCTAATATTTGACCAGTAAACACAATATTCAAATAGTTAGCATGTAAATATTGAAGTCTTAGCGTTAAACATGTAAATATATGAGTTTTGAATTTTGAACATATTTTTACCAAAGTTTTAGTGTTGGGCTTGTAGATCCATAAAAATAGAGTAACATGCATGTAAGTATTAAAGCATAGGCACTAGGCATGTAAGCATGTAAGAATTAAGCGACGTGCATGCAATTATTCGAACTTACGAGTTAAACATGTAAATCCATAAGAATCGAGTGAAATGCATCTAAATATTAAAGTTTAAGAATTAGGGATGTATATATGTAAAATTAAGTGACGTGCATGCGATTATCCAAATTTATTTATTTATTCTGGACACATTCGTGCAATCCGTTTTGTCATCTGAGGTCTTTCAAACCACTTTGTCGACAGTCATGTAAGAAATTCTTCAAAATTAATTCTCGTCGATGTTTTGATTCGCGGTCAATCCTTTTGGAAATTAATTTTAATTTCGATTAATTATAAGACGAATAAAGGTGTGGGTGATGTGAATTTTGACATTTATGTGCGTCGACTGTCTGAATTGTGATATTCGTGCACCAATGTACGAAAGTCGTAATAGGGTTTTCTAAGGCTTTTAAACATTTTGGGAATTCATCATCGAATCCTCACAAGTTGGTCCAAACCTTCTAAGTACTGGAGGTTTATGACCAGCCGCGTAGGGTTTCGAAGAGTGATAAGAAACAGTTTGAATTTTTATGTAGATGGGTTCCATCCCTAGTATTCTAGGATAGTCAAGAAAAAGTCCTTTGGTTAGATCCTAAGCATTAAGAGGAAAGAAAGACCTCACAAAAAATGAGGTCAATAGAGGGTAATAAAGGATGTTCTTGTGAAGGTGGATAATTTATCTATGTCATTGATTTCATTGTATTAGACATGAAGGAAGATAAAAAGATCCTTATTTTACTAAGTAGACATTTCCTTACCAGTAGTAGAGCGATGATTAACGTGCTGAAAGGAGAACTAGCAATGAGAGTGAACGATCAGAAGGTAACCTTTAATGTGTTAAAATCTATGATGCTCTCTTCTGATTACAATGCCGATGCATGTTATAGGATGGACCTGATTGATTATTTTTATAGTAGCCACTTTTGGGAGGGTTGTAAAGTTAAATCAGTGAAGCAATATTTGAGGGCAGATGACTCTACAAACATTATGAATGAATTTGTGGATAACCTGAGAATTTTTAAGGAGAGGTTTGAGATACTTGATACTACTAAAAATTGTAAACATATTGTTCCTTCCATTGAGAAACCCCTTGAACTTGAGATGAAGATACTTCCCAAATATTTGAAGTATGCTTACTTGGGGAAGTTATCTACATTACCATTAATTATATCCTCATCCTCATAACTGATTAGCTCACAGGAGGAAAAATTAATGATCGTTCTTAGGATATTTAAGGAAAATTTTTGATGGACCTAGCAGACATAATAGGGATTAGTCCTTTGAGATGTGTGCATATGATCTTGATGGAGAAAAATCATAAACCCCGGGTAGATCCTCAAAAGAGATTGAATCTTTTTTTAAAAAAAAGTTGCCAAAAAGGAGCTTTGAAATGGTTTGATGTAGGTATTATCTATCCCATTTCAGATAATATCTTGGTTAGCCGTACTCATTGTGTTCGTAAGAAAATGGGAGTGACTGTGCTAGTGAAAGAATAAAATGAACTTATCTCTACTAGACATGTCACTAGGTTGTGTATATGTCTTGATTACAAGAAATTAAACTCAGTCACCAGGATGAATCATTTTCTTTTACTCTTATTTGATCAGATGTTTGATAAGCTAGTTGGCTGCCCCTATTTCTACTTTTCAGATGGGTATTCAGGATACCATCAAATTTATATTGCTCTTGAGGATCAGGTTAATACCACATTCATGAGTCCTTATAGGACTTTTGCTTTTAGAAGAATGTCTTTTGGGTTATGTAATGCACTTGCGACATTTCAACGGTGCATGATGTCGATCTTCTGTGACCTGATTGAGAAGGGTATAAAAGTATTCATGCATGATTTTTCAATGTTTGACCCTTCATTTGATTCTTTTTTAGATCATCTGGCCATGGTACTGTGATAATGTGAAGAAACCAATCTTGTTTTCAATTGAGAAGTGTGTCAATTCATGGTTTCAAAAGGAATTGTTTTAGGAAACAAATTTTCTGAGACAGGTATATATGTAGATCCAACCATAATACAGGTTATCAAAAAACTTCCCCCACAAACTTCAGTGAGAGGAGTTAGCAGTTTCCTATGACATGCTAGATTTTACCGGCAATACATTAAGAATTTTTCTATTTGCTAAAATCTTATGTCATTTGTTGGAAAATGATGTTCTATTCGATTTTGATCAAGATTGCCTAGTTGCATTCAACACTTTAAAGAAGAAGTTAGTCATTGATTCTATCATTATTTCACCTGATTGAGGAAGCCCATTCAAATTAATGTGTGATGTGAGTGACTACGTTATAGTGACAGTTATAAGACAAAGACGTGACAAAATGTTTCAAGCTATAAAATGCTAGTTAGACCCTTAATGAAGCTCAGATTAACTACACCACTACTTAAAATGAGCAGGTAGTTATAATTTATGCATTTAAAAAACTCAAACCTTAATTGATTGTTACCAAGTTTACTGTCCATACCTACAATTCCACTATTCAATATTTGATGAAAGAAAAATGATGTCAAGTCAAGGTTGATCAGATGAATCCTGTTGTTGCAAGAGTTTGATATCAGAATAATGGATAGGAAAGTTATTTAGAATCAAACAATAATTTTTTTGATTGAAAGTTCTAAATTATATATGATTTTGTGAATGTTTTGGAAGAGTTATGATGATACCTGCAACCCTTTGAAGGGCTCAACTGGTTAACATGATGACAATGATGTCTCATTCCCATTCTCTGAACATATACTTTCTAAATGGTTTCTCCCGTGTTTGGGTTTGATTTCTTGAACAAATTCTACATTTTGATCTTTTTGTTGATCCTTGTAGAGGATGTTCTACACTGTACATCCAATTAGCCTTAGATGGAGCCATATCCTTGATATTGTTAATTTTTCGAGTTCATTTTTTAGTTTTTATTTTTAATATTTTTTCTTTATAATATTTTTCTTTGGTTATTGGGGATGCTCTTGTTTTTTTTATCTCTGTGGTGGTTCCCTTGTTCATCATTTGTTTTATTTTTATATATAAAAGTTGGTCATTACCCTCAGCACATCAAAAAGAAATTTGCATGAGATTTTGTAGGTAAACGTGAGGGCAATAACCCAATCCAATTAAAATAAAAAGATGAGTTGTATAAAAAGATAATAAAAAAGCAAGAACAAAAAAGCAAAATTAATTTAGTTTTTAAAACAAAAACAAAAATATAAAAAATAAGTATTGGCAATGCTGAAATAATGAAATAAAAAAACTAGCTCCATTTATTAATAGTATGTAAGAAGATTGAATGACATGTTCAAGGCATCAATAAAAATCAAAATGAGTCACAAAAAGCACTGGGTTGAGCAGAGGGTACACCCTACCCCATTCAACAATGTGTATGCTCCAACAAATGACATTGCCTAAAGAAGAAAGTAGATCATTTTAGACTTTGAGTTAAAGTTAGTCATGGAACAACAATTGTTTACATCCTTGCCAATAAAGTTATATATATCTTGTAACTTTGGTAGGAAATCTTATATTTATTGATCATAAGAGAATAAAATCTATCGAACAAGAAGTATGGAAATAAATTAAGTAATATTTGTTTCAAAAAATAAATCCAACCGCAATAACTTAAAAAATGTGCATCCATAGAGTGGGACCATAGTAGAATAGCATATCAAATAATTTAATTAGCTCTCTGAATATAATCAAGAAGTATAAGGCTCCAAGGTCTGTTAGAAATAAGAATCTTGGTGTGTTGAGACCAATATTACTTGATTTTTATCTTATGAGTTTCAAAGTTGAATTTTTACTTTCACCAAAATAGGAATTAAAGGAGTGTTGCCAAAAGTTCTGTCATTTTTTTTCCTTCCTAATACAGTATATTAAGGTATTAGTGATTGAATAAGAAAATATTTTAAATGTTTTATAGTGTGATTTAGATTTCTTGTTGAGAGTTTGCAAATGTTTATATCACATAAGGAAGAAATTCCCAATAGGGAGAAAACTTCTAACTAGCTACCTAGAATAAAAGCAACAAGAAAAGAGAAGGTTATGGATTCATAGATATCCTTTCCATAAATTTGCAAAAAAAAAAAAAAATTATATGAAAGCCACAAGAGGTAAGCTTATCTACTAGTTTAAGACTTTTAAAAACAACCATCCAAGCATAAAGGGCATGTGTAATAAAGTGCCCTTTAAACAAGATCTCATCCCACCAGTCTACTTTTGATAAATTATAGAAGACGAGTTCTTTATTTTTTTGAAAAGAGAAGTGAATGAATTCCTCACGGCGTGCTTGATCCTTCTCTAAAAATAGCTCTTTGAGAGTTTTATGTTGTCTAAGTCAAATTTTTAGAAGGCATATGATATTGTAATAACCTAGAGGATTTGTCTTTATTTTGTTGGAATTTTAAAATATGGGGTTTGAGGTTTCTTGAAAACATACACCCTTATGGTTAATTACCTCTTTCAATATCAGGAGAACACTTTTGATTAAGCCTAATCATTAAACTTCAATTGCTCAACATATAATAACAAGAAACTTATGATTCAAGTTAAATGATTTATCACTACGAGCTTCAAAAAAATGATGACAAATCCAATTAAAATTTCATAGTTTCATCGTCTCGAGTTATCATTGCCCCTGGTCTACTTCATTAGAGGAGGAAACCGACCCAACCTAATCAAAGAATTCTTGATAACAACCATTAGTTTTTTCATCAAAGAGGATATTTGACCTAAGGTGAATGTTTATACAAGGGGATAAATCTAAATCAATCTTAGTTAAAAGAGAGCTTCATATCCTTATGATTCACAACTTAAAAAGTCAGAATAACATCAGATAACAACCAGGCTAACCCTGTGATTAGAATAGAGTGGTATTGAATGTAAGCAAATTACTCAATAAGAGAGCTCTGATCGTAACCACCAACTTTTTTGGATTCGTTGGGTCAAACTAAATGATGAAAAAAACTTATTTCATCCTTACTAATGCAAATTTATCCTCAATGTAAATATAGTGATACATTTGACAAGATATTTATTTTTCTGATAAGAAGTTAATCATAAATTTGTCACCTTTGACAAACGATTGCAAAGAGTAGATAAAAGTTGCTTTAAGCTTTAGGTGATAAAATTTTATTTAAACATTTCCTTTTATTAGATTGAACACTTAATTTAAGATTTGATTTAAAATTNGTCCTAAAGTCTAAAGTTTAAAAGGTTTTACTGTGTATGTTTCTAATATTTTGGTATTGTCGTTGTTGTTGCTGCTTTGGTTTTGGTTTTGATTTTGCATGTAAAGTAAATAAATGCAAGTAATGAAAAACTGTAAAGTAAATAAAGGAACTGTTATGCATAAAATAAAACGTGTGTCTGTGCTTCTGCTACCGCTGTATTATTAGTGTCACAAAGCATAATATAATTTACAGGAAATTTAAATAAATTACAGGAAAGGAAAGCAGGAAATCCTAGTATGGAAAATTCATTACAAAAGCACGAACTGATAAAACAAAACCCTTAGTCACATATGAAAGATCAAGACTGAGCATAAGACATCGGTAGAGGTGGGGGCTCAGAGTTGGACTGAGCGCCTCCTAACCTTGGGTAAGAGTTACTAATGCGGGGTGAATTTAGTGTGTTAATTTTACATATATTTTTTAATATTACAAAATACACACGACATATACAATATTAAATATGCAAATTAATCTCAACCAAAATAACTTTTACAAAAATAGTTTTATCTTTTAAAAAAATCTTTAAACTTCCAAATCTCCTAAAAATAACGCAAGTATACGTATCGCTCAAGTAATAAAGGGCTCTAATGGAATTCTAAATATCGATCCCACAAGGAAGCTGGAAATGCCTATTAGTAAATTCTTAAGATTATAATCTAAACTACAATTTTAAACTAAAAAAGTGAAGTGTTAAATTTGAATATAAACTACTAGAGTGAATGCTAAATAAGATGCAGTAAAATGACAAAGTTAATTAAACTAATTGCTAAACTTTTAAAAGTAAAATTATGAAAACTAAACAAAGTTTTTGTGACGAAGACTTCAAATTTAAGAAAACATCATTGCACTTTACAATGAGTATATGGATTGTGAAGAAGTTAAAATCATTTGAAAATACATATATAAATTGTTTTGTGCCAAATAGAAGCAATCTTATTATTTACCCTCTTCCAAGTGCATAAAGAACATTGACTAATCTAGAGTTCGGTCCCTAATTCCGTAGTTAGTCTGGGAGGATGTTGGTTGCCACTCCAGAGCTCCCACTACTTTCTCACTTGAGGGCTAACAATCGCATCAGTTTCCAATCAACTGGACCAAATTGAGAATTTTAATATGTCACCTTAAAATCTTCAATTCTTCATCCAATAAAGTATATTTCCTTATTTATTTACACTCAACTCCATGGATGATATCCTCTCCCATGAAATCAAATGTGTTTCTCACTATGTTGTAGAAATCATAGCCCTTTCAGAACATATATTTCTCAAAATATTTTAACATTGCAATTGGCCAAATTGAAAAGTAAATGAAGTTAAGAGTTCAAATCATCACAAATTATTGAAATTTAAAATCATATAAAACAAAATCAATCCTTCACAAAACAATATCTCAAAGTATATAGAATGATAAAGAAGACTACTCAGAATTCATGAGAAAGAAACAACAAAACACGAATTTCATTAATAAAAATATGTTTACAAAATAAAAGAAATAAAAGACACAACTTATCTCACAATCCTTCCCAAAGAAACCCCTAGAAGTTCTCCTCAAGTCTTTCTCTCCTTACAAACACTCTCAGTTCTCTCTTAGAAGTGTAATGAATAAGAAATCTCTCACATTCCCTCTCCTCTTACAATCATTGAAGAAAATTTTCAAGTCCTTGACTTTCTCTCTCTCCCACTTCAATCTCTTCTCTTTTCCATACACTTCACTCTCTTTTATTAAAGGTTGCCTCCCTACAAAAAGAATTTAAAATCCCATTCAAAATTTTATCCTAAAGTCAACTCTTTTGAATTTAAAAGACATACCAATCGATTCAAAAGACATATCTCTTCATAAATAAACCTTTCAAAGTGTCTAGATGCATTGAATCACTCAAAGGGGTGTTTAGAACAAGTGTCCTTTT
>JXCR01059821.1:484139-501557 GCA_002079205.1 Phalaenopsis hybrid cultivar
TATATATAATTATTTTATATTATTTTATATTTCAAACAATAACGATTCGAACACGAACGAACGCATCACTGTTCGTGTTTGGTTCGTTTAACTAACCGAACGAAAAAAATTTGTTCGCGTTTGTCTTGTTTACTTATCGAACGAATCGAACACGAACTCATTGACGAACCGAACACGAACTGTTCGCGAACAACGAGCTTTTTTGACAGCTCTAGATGCAGGTATTATCTATCCAATTTCAGATAATATCTTAGTTAGCCCTACCCATTGTGTTCCTAAGAAAAGGGGAGTGACTGTGCTAGTGAAAGAATAAAATTAACTTATCTCTACTAGACAGGTCACTAGGTTGTGTATATGTCTTGATTACAAGAAATTAAACTCAGTCACCAGGATGAATCATTTTTTTTTACTCTTATTTGATCAAATGTTTGATAGGCTAGTTGGCTGCCCCTATTTCAGCTTTTCAGATGGGTATTCAGGATACCATCAAACTCATATTGCTCTTGAGGATCAGGTTGAGACCACATTCATGAGTCCTTATAGGAATTTTGCTTTTAGAAGAATGTCTTTTAGGTTATGTAATGCACTTGCGACATTTCAACGGTGCATGATGTCGATCTTCTGTGACCTGATTAAGAAGGGTATAAAAGTATTCATGGATGATTTTTCAATGTTTGACCCTTCATTTGATTCTTTTTTAGATCATTTGGCCAAGGTACTAAGATAATGTGAAGAAACTAATCTTGTTTTCAATTGAGAAGTGTGTTAATTCATGGTTTCAAAAGGAATTGTTTTAGGAAACAAAATTTCTGAGAGAGGTATAGATGTAGATCCAACCAAAATACAGGTTATCGAAAAACTTCCCCCACAAACTTCAGTGAGAGGAGTTAGCAGTTTCCTATGACATGCTAGATTTTGCTGACAATACTTTAAGAATTTCTCTAATTGCTAAAATCTTATGTCATTTGTTGGAAAATGATGTTCTATTCGATTTTGATCAAGATTGCTTAGTTGCCTTCAGCACTTTAAAGAAGAAGTTAGTCATTGATTTTATCATTATTTTACCTGATTGATGAAGCTCATTCAAATTAATGTGTGATGTGAGTGACTACGTTATAGTGACAGTTATAGGACAAAGACATAACAAAATGTTTCAAGCTATACAATGCTAGTTAGACCCTTTATGAAGCTCAGATTAACTATATCACTACTGAAAATGAGCAGGTAGTTATAATATATGCATTTTAAAAACTCATAGCTTAATTGATTGTTACCAAGTGTACTGTCCATACCTAAAATTTCACTATTCGATATTTGATGACAGAAAAATGATGTCAAGTCAAGGTTGATCAGATGACTCCTGTTGTTGCAAGAGTTTGAAATCGAAATAATGGATAGGAAAGGTATTTAGAATCAAATAACAAATTTTTCGAGTGAAATTTCTAAATTATGTATGATTTTTTGAATGTTTTGGAAGAGTTATGATGATACCTGCAACCCTTTGAAGGGCTTAACTGGTTAACATGATGACAATGATGTCTCATTTCCATTCTCTGAACATATACTTTCTAAATGGTTTCTCCCGTGTTTGGGTTTGATTTCTTGAACAAATTCTACATTTTGATCTTTTTGTTGATCCTTGTAGAGGATGTTCTACACTGTACATCCAATTAGCATTAGATGGAGCCATATCCTTGATATTGTTAATTTTTCGAGTTCTTTTTTAGTTTTTATTTTTAATATTTTTTTCTTTATAATATTTTTCTTTTGTTATTGGGGATGCGCTTGGTTTTTTTTTTACCTCTGTGGTGGTTCCCCCGTTCATCATTTGTTTTATTTTTATATATGAAAGTTGGTCATTACCCTCAATACATCAAAAAGAAATTTGCATGAGATTTTGTAGGTAAATGTGAGGGCAACAACCCAATTCAATTAAAATAAAAATATGAGTTATATAAAAAGATAATAAAAAAGCAAGAGAAAAAAAGCAAAATTAATTTAGTTTTAAAAACAAAAACAAAAATATAAAAAATAAGTATTGGCAATTTTGCAATAATGAAATAAAAAAAAAACTAGCTCCATTTATCAGTAGTATCTAAGAAAATTGAATGACATGTTCAAGGCATCAATAAAAATCAGAATGAGTCACTAAAAGCACTGGGTTGAGCAGAGGGTACACCCTACCTCATTCAACAATGTGTAGGCTCCAACAAATGACATTGCCTAAAGAAGAAAGCATGCCATTTTGGACTGTTGAGTTAAAGTTAGTCATGGAACAACAATTGTTTACATCCTTGCCAATAAAGTTATATGTATATTGTAACTTTGGTAGGAAATCCTATATTTATTGATCATAAGAGAATAAAATCTATCCAAACAAAAGTATGAAAATAAATTAAGTGATATTTGTTTCAAAAAATAAATCCAACCACAATAACATAAAAAAATGTGCATCCATAGAGTGGGACCATAGTAGAATAGCAGATCAAATAATTTAATTAGCTCTCTGAATATAATCAAGAAGTATAAGGCTCCAAGGTCTGTTAGAAAAAGGAATCTTGGTGTGTTGAGACCAATATTCCTTGATTTTTATCTTATGAGTTACAAAGTTGAATTTTTACCTTCACCAAAATAGGGATTAAAGGAGTGTTGCCAAAATTTCTATCACTTTTTCCTTACTAATACAGTATATTAAGATACTAGTGATTGAATAAGAAAATATTTTAGATGTTTTATAGTGTGATTTAGATTTCTTGTTGAGGGTTTGCAAATGTTTATATTGAATAAGGAAGAAATTCCCATTAGGGAGAAAACTTCTAACTAGCTACGTAGAATAAAAGCAACAAGAAAAGAAAAGGTTATGGGTTCATAGATATACTTTTCATAAATTTGCAAAAAAAAAATTATATGAAAGCCACAGGAGGTAAGCTTATCTACTAGTTTAAGACCTTTAAAAACAACCATCCAAGCGTAAGGGGCATGTGTAATAAAGTGCCCTTTAAACAAGATCTCATCCCACCAGTCTACTCTTGATAAATTCTAGACGATGAGTTCATTATTTTTTTGAAAAGAGAAGTGATTGAATTCCTCACAGCGTACTTGATCCTTCTCTCAAAAAATATCTCATTTGTAGTAACTTCTCTTAGCATAACCTACAAGTAGGTTGAACATTGTTAACATAGAAACTACGTTCTAAATAATCATTATTTCATTCATTTCGTATTTATCCTAAAGTATGATAATTTATTTAGACTTTTATTTAGTTCAGGGTTGAGGATGTGGTCGTATTTATTTCTAGATCATAATAATTTATTCGAAAATTTGTATTTGACTTTTACAAGCATACATTATAATTCTTATGTATTTACACATCTAAAACCTAACTTTGATTTTTACATTTATAACTTTTTTTTGTCATAAACTTATGCACAAATACACTTATTGTTTTTCAAATAATTAGTAATAGTGATATTTATGATGCATGCAAGCTCTGAAATTTGTACGCCAGACTCTTCGAGAGTTTTGTGTTGTCTAAGTCAAATTTTTAGAAGACATATGATATTGTAATATCCTAGAGGATTTTTCTTTATTTTGTTGGAATTTTAAAATATGGGGTTTGACGTTTCTTGTAAACATACACCCTTATGGTTAATTACCTCTTTCGATATCACGAGAACACTTTTGATTAAGCCTAATCATTAAAACTTCAATTGCTCAACATATAATAACAAGAAACCTATGATTTAAGTCAAAAGATTTATCACTACGAGCTTAAAAAAATGATGACAAATTCAATTAAAATTTCATGGTTTCATCGTCTCAAGTTATCATTGCCTCTGGTCTACTTCATTAGAGGAGGAAACCGACCCAACCTAATCAAAGAATTCTTGATAACAACCATTATTTTTTTCATCAAAGAGGATATTTGACCTAAGGTGAATGTTTATACAAGGTGATATATCTAAATCAATCTTAGTTAAAAGAGAGCTTCATATCCTTATGATTCACAACTTAAAAAAGGCAGGATAACATCAGATAACAATCAGGCTAACTCTGTGATTGGAAAAGAGTGGTGTTCAATGTAAACAAATAACTCAATAGGAGAGCTCTGATTGTAACTGCCAACTTTTTTGGAGTCGTTGGGTCAAAATAAATGATGAAAAAAACTTATTTTATCCTTACTAATGCAAATTTATCCTCAATGTAAATATAGTGAAATATTTGACAAGACATTTATTTTTTCTGATCAGAAGTTAATCATAAGTTTGTCACCTTTGACAAACGATTGCAAAGAGCAGAAAAAAATTGCTTTAAGCTTCAGGTGATAAAATTTTATTTAAACATTTCCTTTTATTAGATTGAACACTTAATTTAAGATTTGATTTAAAATTTACCCCTTTGATTGATATTTTCTATTAATACAACCATTAACAAGGTTTGACATTTACAATACTTATATTTCAAATTTATTTAAAATTCACTAATTTAGTATTATTAAAATTACAATCTTGTAACCTCCAATTCTAATAAGGAGGAAGATCAAACTTAAATAAAAAAAATCATGGGAATTACAACCCTATCACCTTAGACAATGTTGCTCTTCTTAAAAAAAATGTATAATTTAATTGTCTTGAACTTTGATTTCAAAATAGAAAGTTCATCATTTTTAAACTACTTGCAGACATGTAAAAATAAAATTTGTGCACCTTTCAAAACAAGAGCAATTTGAGTGAAAATCTATTCATTGGAGCACATGCAGATATTCATGAGCTCGAACAAATTTTGTGATACTCGCATATTCTCTGAGGCAACTAATTGATTTAGGGTCCGTTTGGGGCCGCTTTTTTGCGGCTTCGCGGCCCCATATCACAAAAAAATATTGTTTGGCTCGCAACATCGTGGCAGAAGGAAGTTAAAGCGGGAGAAATGTGGGCCGCGGTATTCACTCCGCGGCCCCAGCTNAGAAATGTATAATTTAATTGTCTTGACCTTTGATTTCAAAATAGAAAGTTCATCAGTTTTAAATTACTTGCAGACATGTAAAAATAAAATTTATGCGCCTTTCAAAACAAGAGAAATTTTAGTGAAAATCTATTCATTGGAGCACATGCGGATTATTCATGAGCCCGAACAAATTTTGTGATGCTCGCATATTCTCCGAAGCAACTAATTGATTTAGGGTCAGTTTGGGGCCGTTTTTTGCGGCTTCGCGGCCTTGGATCTCAAAAAAATATTGTTTGGCTAGCAGCGTCGTGACAGAAGGAAGCTACAGCGGAAGAAATGCGGGCCGCGGTATCCACCCGACGGCCCCAGCTTTCCCCTAGCCAAATACTCTATTTGCCCTCGTTCCGCAACCCTTGTTCCGCAACCTCGTTCTCGTTCTGCAACCCTCATTCCGCAACATCGTTTTCTTCCTCAACCCTCGTTCTGCAAAACTCGTTCCGCAACCCTCGTTCTTCGTCGTGTGTGTTCTTCTTCTTCGACCGGGACCGATTCGCTTTCCTCGCCATCTCGCCTCGCCTGTGTCGCCACGCCTGTTCTTCTTCCTCGACCAAACCGAATACAGAAAGCACGAGGAAGTATTTTGGAGCTCTCTTCCCCGCTGAGAAAGCAAGAGGACCAATTCACGCGCCCTTACTTCTGAGCATTCTTCCCTATTTTCGAGCTCTCTTCTTCCTCGACCATGACCGAATCCAGAAAGCACGAGGCAGGTAATTCCATTTTCTTCCCTTATTTTCGAGCTCTCTTCCCTACTTTTCTTCCCTTATTTTTGTTCTTCTTCCTCGACATGACCATTCTTCTCTTATGTTGCTTTTGTAATGACATTATATTCTGTTTTCTTCAATTACAATATCTAGCAATCCATTTTATTCTATAATATAAAAGCTTAAAAGGTTATTGCTTCTTGAATTATGATGCTAATTTGGTCATGTACCTAGTACGTATTGATTGTTAATTTGTTATCAATTATCACAATATAATTTCAATGGATATTTTTAGTTAAAATTTAAAATCTCTTATCATATTTTTGACCCATGGAAATTTATATACTGTTATCGGCATATATCTAAATTTTGCTTCCATGTTGGAACTTGCTCACACACTTTATTTTTATTTTACAAATAATGGGATCAGCCCATGAGAATTTGTAGCATGCTGCAGTTGTGCTTCTAATCTACCGGTTATATTCTCTGCATAGTTAAATATCTTTGTTAGCTTTAAGTTTTAAATCATGTAAACTTTTAATAAAGTTTCATTACTTAAGGGGTTCCTTAATATACTAAAAAATTAGATGCATTGCTATAAGGTGACGAAGGAGGTTGGGCAGTCCATTCCTGTGAGGGCGTATATAAGGATAACCGTTGTTTCCATGATATTTTTACATTTTAACATCTATTCTTGAGTATTTATATTGGTTTGAAAGATTATATTGGCTTCATTTCTCCAAAATTTGACTATTACGTGTCATTTAAAGTCAAATATTCCCTCACTTCTATATATATTTTCTCTCTCTTTCTTTCTTCATATATATATATATATATATATATATTATTGTTGGCTAGCTCAGCATAATTTTTTACTCTATAAGAAATTAACTATCGAACAACAAAAACAAATAAATAGGATGTCATCACAACTTGATGGGAAAATTGTAGCTTCTAATTCAGATATCGTTTTCTCATTAATTTTGGCACCTAATTCAGATATTTATGAGGGTTTATGGGCTTCAGACAATTTATTGTTTCCATTTTATTCCCAGAACGCCTTTTATCACGTTCAATGTCATACGCTTAAATTGTTTAGAATAATTCATTCAATTCTTGTTTTAAGGCTGACAGGTATATAGTTGGAAAAATTGCTCCTGTACCTATTCGTAAAGTTCATTCCTCTGATTCTTGACCCTGATTTATTTTGCCTTCTATAATAAATGAAACTTTTCTCATGGCTTGATCTCTCATTCGGGGCTCACTATTAGGTCATTGGTGTATCTAAACTTTCTGCTCTCTAGAAATAAATTTCTGCTTCTGAAGTTTAAAAAATATAGTTGTTATAGTCATCTTTTAAACAGTTTTAACAAACAGAGTCACAATGATTATTTTTTCAGAAACAGCTAACCCATAGCTGTTTTCACACAGCTGCACCAAACAGACTTCAGTTTCCCCATAGCAGCTTCCCCACAGCGCAGGCTACAGCTACGCTAAACAGAACCTTAATCGAAAGATCATCTCATCAAGGCGTGACATTATATATATTACAATACAATCTTTTCAATAGTTATCTGTTTTTTTTTTTCAAATATAAATATATTTATACAAATAGAGAAAAAAAAACAGAAATGGGTTGAAAAATCTCTTTTTAAGAGAATAATAGAGGTGTTGTTTTGGGGTGGAGGAGAGGCGAGGCGTGAAGTTCGTTGTGCGGTTGAGTCTAAAAAGCAGAGGAAGTTTGGCCAGGAAACTACTGCGGCTTGCTAAATCGAACGAGACGATTTCCGCGAGGAATGGACGAGCAGATAAGAATCGCGTACAGGAATGGCGATTCGTGTGATTTTGTGCTTCTAAATCAAGAGGAAGAGGGCTTCTGAGTCGCACGAGAGGAAGCGACGATCGAGGGGAGGAAGGACCGAATAGGGAGATGGGACGAGGAGTTATCGGGTTGGAGCACGGCACGGCTAGGGATCGCGCTTAGGGCTGGGGCGAGCGAGCTTCGGCTTCGTGCGGCACAGGGAGAGGAAACGGAGGTGGAAGCTGAAGGCATGCTCGCTCAGGACGATGAAGCGGAGGAAGAGCTCGGCGTAACGTGACGGGATTTTGTATGAAGATGACGGAAGAACTGGAGCGGCGGGATTTGGATTGGGTAGGAGCGAGCAGAGATGAAGATCAAGTCCATTCGAGCCCAGATTCATGTAATGTTACATTCCATAATTATCGGCTACTTCAATTTTGATGGAGCTCAACTCATCCATCTTTATGATTCGTATTTGCTGGTCAGCAACTGCAATAGTAAAGATTTGAATGTTTTCCATAAGTTTAGAGCTGGCAATTCTGAGACAACTTATAGATCTACATGTTCTTTGATGACTGGATTAAAAAGCAATTCTTCTCAGCTAGCATCAATGATTGACAAGATAATATACATTAGCAGAACTAGACGTGTCAAAGAGATTTGCAGTAAATTCTGCGGCGAAAAAGAAGAGAAACCTAACCACAAGAAGAAGAAGATTTATTATCCTAATTTGATATACAAAGATTCCCATGAAGAATAAAAATGAAGGAAATCAGTTCCAGGAATCATGTCTGCATGAAATTTCCAAATCTGACGAGTCCATCAATTTCTACGAGCAAAAGCACAATTCTTCCCATCTCAAACGTGTAAGACTTAAATTTTGATGAGTTGATCTCTCAAGCCATTCTTCCTAACAAGCCTCTGTGAAGCAAAACTCCTCGCCAAAACTACTGGCATGGACCCAAAGTATCAGCCTCAGCAATTCCTAACCAGCACAAAATTGTTTCACTAACTTAAAAAAAATCCACCATGGATCCCTCATCTACTGAATTCTGAGCTCTCTCCATCTTGAGGTGACGCAAGATCTTACAGTGAGGCGATTTAATCTTCTCACAGCTGCAAAGCTAAGTCAGGCTGCTGAGAATCCATAGCCAGACTAGAAGAAGAAGGTTGAATTGGAGATGCTGGCGCCTGGTATCCAATATTCAGATCTGGAGGAAGATTATCTCTCCGCTTGCTCTGAGGTTGAGGACTAGAAACTTGCCAAGCTGGATGGTTCTGATAATTTGATAAATTCGAGGAAATCAACTGTGGGAAGATAACTAGGCCTCTATTTTTAACACTTGAGGCCTCCACCTTTAAAGGTAAATTTGCAGGTCGTACAATAGAATATCCATTAAACTGAGAAGCAGAACTAGGGGTTTTCCAAGCAGGGGGGTTGCAGAAAGGAGATGATATGCTTGGCTTTTCTGAAGCAGTTTTACCATCAACTGATTTCCACTGGCCTGAGGTTCCAACAGACATCCATGCTCTAGCTGCAGCAGATGTTGCTGGACTAAAACCCTCCTTGCTAAGTGGTGAAACTATTGGAATGGACTGTTCTACATGACTAGTGCCACTAGTTGAAAAGTTTTGTTGATTGCTAGCCTTTGCCGGGAAACTCGCAAATTTGAAAGGATAATTGGAAGCCTGATCATGATTATTATTACCCCGACCAAGGGCATAGTTTACTCCAGTTTGATTGCTTGAGATGAAAGCTAAAGAAGTACTTACTTTGGGTCCACTATTGGAACCTCTGATACCAATTTCTGGAGCAGCTTTCAGATTTTGAGATGATGCTGCTTGAAATACTTTATGGGTTTCAGTTTCCCTTGAAAAAATTCCAGGAAAGTTAGCATGAGTGGCTTTATTCAGGGAGTTTGCCAGACCAGCTTGTGGGAAAACATTTGTGAAAGCTTTGGCAAAATCTGCTGTGGTTTGATTTTTCTGCTGATTTGACTTCGTTTGAGTACTTGGTTGTGCAAAATCATTGACACTGATCGCTTCTTGCTTCCTCTCTATAATCTCCTCGCACGGGGTCTCCTCTTTAACACGAACAGGAGCTATGGATGAGTTTCTGTTAATCATCTGACTGTTGACAGCAATGTTGGTGTTATTAGAGTCATTGCACTGTTTCTGTCCAACTGTGCCATTGATTTTGGATTGGGTTTTTGCAGTGCCATTGATTTTGGATTGGGTTTTTGCAGTGCTATCAACACCAAGTAACCTTGGTTTCTGCTCTCCTGAATTCTCACAGAAAGCACTCTTGCTAAAATTAGGAGCTTTTCTGGGGGCTGCTTTAGAGGTCGACTGTTTCTTGATAAGCAAATCCATGTTACTGGAAGCGGGAGTTTGTCCATTCCTTAATTTCATTTCAGCAACCTTATCATTTGTGGCTACTTTTGAACATGAAGCTGGGTTTCCAACAGAAAGAAAAGGAGTGGGAAGAGGCTCATATTCCCCAACCCATCNTTGGGGGCTGCTTTAGAGGTCGACTGTTTCTTGATAAGCAAATCCATGTTACTGGAAGCGGGAGTCTGTCCATTCCTTAATTTCATTTCAGCAACCTTATCATTTGTGGCTGCTTTTGAACATGAAGCTGGGTTTCCAACAGAAAGAAAAGGAGTGGGAAGAGGCTCATATTCCCCAACCCATCCAGGCCCAAATTTCATCCCAGGAGGTAAGGTTTTTTCAATTTTTTTGGACGCTATTTTCCAGGCCACTGGACCAAGAGAAGCGGTGAATCGGGCAAGGCTCTGAGCATAAGAATGCTCAAAATCAAGTCCAACCTGGAAGACAACAGCAATTAGATGAGACTGGTCGGGTAGCAGAAACAGTTAAAAGAGTTAGTAGTGATGTTACTTACAGGAAGCAGCTGTTTTTGCTCATCCTCAAAGGGATTGAGTACTAGATCAGACTCAACCAAGGGGTTTTGTTGTGGACTTGTGTTATATGTTGCCCGGCGATTTTCATCAACTGGTGTTGTTTTACGCCCAAGTTTGGAGGGAGAGCATTTAACTGCAACAAAAATGAATGTAAGATGACACTTTGTGAGCAGCAAATTATATATAGCTAAAGAAAGCTTTAAATCTACTAGAAATATGGCATGCATTGCTTTAAGAAAGTACTCATCACGAGTTATATTTCTGAGAACCAGTCCTCTCTGTTCTATTACAGTTTCAGCCATCTCCTCAATCCTGCTAACAGAACTGTGTTTATCACTCTAGCAAGGAATTCTATCTTATCACCTACTCTTGTGATCGGGAGAAAGACATGACGAGCATAAGGGGATGGCTGAGACAATTAAGGGACATTAATGGAAAAGAGGGGTGCAATAAATATTTTTTAAAAAGCATAATCAAAGGAGCTGTCGCAGAACTGGTAATTCATAACCTTCGCTATTTGTTATATTTGCTTACATAGCAATTTTATGCAACATCCGAAAATATGGAATGATTGACAAACATAATGTCCTCCACAAAACGTCGAATCAAAATGCAAAGAAGATGTGTCAAACGTGAGATTAAAAAAATATATATTTTTTAAATCACAAACAGTTCATAAGCTGAGGGCAAATGGATTTAAAAAGAAGGATATCGACCTAATACCAAAACTCTTATGAATCTACCCTCCTAGGAAATCATAATTGTACCTAAAAAGTCATCTCCTTTATCTTGTTTGCTCTCTCCAAGAGAACTAGCATCTACAAGTTCATTAACAGCAACAGACTTCTCTTGTTTGCTCTCCCTCAAAGAAAAACTAGTATCTATAAGTCCATTAATACTAACAGGCTTCTCTTGCTTGCTCAGCCCAAGAGAAAAACTAGTATTTTGAACTCCATTAACAGCTACTGACTTCTCTTGTTTGCTCTCCTCCAGAGAAGAAATGGCATCCACAAGTCCATTAACCGCACCAGACTTATCTTGTTTGCTCCCCTCCAGAGAAGAGCTAGCATCTAGAAGTTCATTAACAGCAACAGATTTTTCAATCCCATTCACTGTGCTCAGTCCGGTAGAGGTATCACCAGCAGAGGCAATAGTGGCGCCAGAAGAGATATCTGATACAATAGGCTCCACCACAGCTTTGCACTGGATCTTCGGTGCACATGAAGTACGAGGTATCCTTTTTACCATGGGAGTTAATCTGACTTTCTCCTTGGCCCTTTGCTCCGTTCGCTGAGTTTCTGTGTGTTTTACATTCTCTCTAACAATCTGAAACTTACTCCTTGCCAGCTCTTGTATAGCGCATGCCTTCATAAAACAAAATGAGAGAAGGATATGTCAAGTTGTAAGTCTTAAAATTCATAGAAAAAGGGATAAGTTTTGAAGACATTATCATACTTGTCTGAAGTAAACTGTGTCTGGTGCATTATATTGCATTGCGTTGCTGCAAATTAGGAAAACATCATCCTGCATGCAAAAAAAATGGAGTTTAGAAAGTATGTAGAATAAGAGAAATTTCAATAGATCTATTTAGCCTCAAGATTAATCACAAGAAAAAACATATTTGCTGCATATATATATTAGATAACTTCATTCATGGCCGTTCAACGAAACAAATTGTCTAATCTTCGCTATTTGTAACCACTGTATTTCTCCCATTCATGGCCATTCAACGAAACAATTTGTCTTCAGCCATTTACAGTTTATTCTCTAAATCTCTGATTCTTAATCATGTAAACTCTAACTGTGAAAAAAAATTTAAGGGCAAACAATCATAACAACCAGAAATCCTCCTACCCTTAATAGAACATGAAAATTATATAGGTTAATTACCTTTAACCGCTTGTCAAAACAGATGGTATACCTCTTAACATTTACTTGAAAATTAATACTTACTGTTAAATAAAGATAACAACTCACTCAAAAAATGAGAACAAAACACTAACTTTCCGTGGATCTCAAAGAAAATTGCACATTTTTATGAATATTTAGCTTTCATGATCTTCATAGTATCTACTTTCCACAACTGGCCTGTTTAAGAGTTCATTGATGCAATTTTCAATTTTAAATCCTCTATAACCTCACTATTTATTTATAAAAATTGAGTTGAAGATGCCCGATTATCAAAACCCAATACAATCATCATTGTTTTAAGATATCTTTCGCCACAGTACTGATATCTATATATAGGCAAGTATAACGGGTAGAATAATAAAATAAAACAGAGAATAACCTCGATTAAGAAACATACTAAAAAGTATAGACAGCAATACTTAATAACTACTAACACCCAATCTTGTAAAATCTCTACTGCTCCTGCTTAAATGGAGCATATATACCACAAAGATCATGCTTATTACAAAGATGGGAAAAATGTACTACCAGAGCTTTAGTAAGAATATCTGCCAATTGCTCTTCCTTGGAGACATGAAAGATGACATTATTTGATAGAACGATGAAGTGTCAATCAATTTCCTTATATTTTGTTCTCTTGTAAAGGATAGGATTCTAACAATGTGGTTAATTCATTCCCACTTATCACACTTTAAGAATTAATTATAGGCTAGAATATAGAGAAGCCAAATTTTGTTATAATTTTTTTTTATCTACATTTCACAAAAAGGATGCATCATATCACTACATTCAGCTTCAAAAGTTGATTTAACAACACCAATTTATTTTTGGCTTCTTCACGAGATAAACATTTTCTTCTGTAAAAATATAGCAGTCCAAACCAAATTTTGATCTTCAATGGATTTTTCATAATCAATGTCAGAATAAGATTTAACTTCTAAATGATTGTGATTAGAATAATCTAATCTAGTTCCCAGAGACTTCTTAATATGTCTTACGATCTTTAAGATAACATCCCAATGTTTCTTGTTTGAGTTTTGCATGTATATGCTTACTATACCAACAAAAGAGAAAATCAAGTTAGATGTCAAACAGCTACTTCACCAACCAAACAAAGAGAACGAAAAGTATATTTGAAGATTTTCTCATCATTTGATGTTCGTTCAATACTCATGGCATAGTTAGTTTGCACCTCAGGAGCAAGTTTTGTCAAATATGTCAACTGCATATTTCCTCTAAACATCGCCTTCTTGTAAGCAAACTCAATGCTAAGAAATTACTTTAAACATCCACAATTTTCAGTAAAATTTATCTTCTAAAAATATTATTTGATCTCATCAATCCAAAAAAATATCATTTTCAGTGAGGAATTTCATCAAAATAGACACATCATCAACAACAAGCTTTTATCTCACTAAATGGGGTCGAATCAAAATAGACACATAAAAAGAACAATACTAGAAAATGAATGATGGATGAATATATGTGAGAAGCTAAGATATATAAAAGATCATCATTGATCTAGACTATACAAAGCGTATTAAACAAGACATAAGGACTTAATTCAAACAATATGGCTTTCCAAAACTTGCAAACCTTCTCTTTGGAGCATGATGCTCGAAAGCTTGCTCCATATAAAGCCCTTAAATGTTTCTATCCATCTGGAATAAAGTCCACCTTTTGATTATGGCCACATATAGAATGAGGTGGGTAAAGTTTAGATAAGAAACAAGGAAAAAAAGGTCTCAAAATTAACAATGTGCTGAATTTCTTAGTTTACTTTGGCTACCAATTAAGCTTTGTAATTATCATTAATTCCATCTGAAAGAAAATGAATCCTGAAAACCCATCGAAATGAAATAGGTTTTATACTAATAAGCGAGTGACCCGGATAAAAAAGAGCCCCTATTTCAGCATCCATAATATGATTAGTTAGGATCAAACAGTGCTTCTTAATACGCGATCAAACGGCAAGGTGCTTCTTAATAAGTCTTAGGAGATGGATAATACAAAGTAATGAAAACAAGAGTCAAAGAATGAAAAAAGCAATATCAAGTGGTTAGTAAAGTGTCATTTAACTTCTAAGAGAGCAATTAGAGGTAGAGTTTTGAAGTTGCATGGGTATATTGATAACTCAACAATAGTAAACTAGATGAAAGGATGTGCATCAGAGAGAGGCAAATGAGGCTAACAAGCATAAAACTATAGTGAAGGAGCAAGCACTAGAGCAATCAGTGCAAGCGAAATATCTAGAGGATATTTTGTAATGGAGGGGCAGTATGGTAATATGGAGATGATAAGAGGCAATATCAACAAGTACATAAAAGTAATCATTAATGGGATCATAACAATGGTTAATTTTTAGGGAAAGAGAATAACCAAGGAAAATATACTTCATGGCATAAGGAAATAGTTTTTCTCATCAGGATGAAAGTACATGACCAAATGAACAACAACAACAACAACAACAAGCCTTTATCCAAAGTGGGGTCGCTACATGAATCCATTTTCTCCATTGTGTCCTATTGAGTGTCATATTTTCATTTAATGCTAATAGATTAAGATCATTTTAATACAATATGCCCAAATCTTTTAGGACTACCTCTTCCTTTTTTAATAATAGTCGAATCTAAAACATCTACTATTTTAACAGTATATTAGATGGTCGACGTTTAATGTGACCAAACTATCTAAGAAGACTCTCTCTAATCTTGTCCACCACTGGAGCTGCACCAAGCCTATCATAGATATATTCAGTTCGCCTTTTGTATCTATGCGACATGCCACTCATCCATCTAAACATTCTCATCTCAAGAACACCTAACTCTGTTTTATGCTTCTCTTTTAAAAGCCAACATTCTGCGACATAGACCATTGCAGGTTTTGCCGCCATCTCATAAAATTTTCATAAGTCTAAGCAGTACTTTTCTATCACACAATAGGCCCTGATTTCTCCACTTCAACCAACCAACTTGAATTCTACCAATAACATCCTCATCTATATCACCATCACTTTAAAAGATAGACCTGAGATATTTACAATGTTCACAACTTTTAATGATTTGATCACCCATAGTTACAACTCTGTCACTAGAGCTACTACTACTAAAATTACATTCCATGTATTCAGTTTTAAATTTATTCAAACAAAGGCCTTTAGACTCCAAGACAAAATTCAAGAATAAGAAGAGTCAAAAGGAAAATAGAATTTAATGGTGAAGAAGGAAAATAAAAAGAGTAGCTTCAATCAAAGCAATGGAAGACATGTTACTAAATAAGAAACAGGCTGCTAAAATGGCATCTCCCAAAAACTTTTGTGGAATTTCATATAAAACATTAAAGCACAAGTAAAATCAAGAAGATATCACTACTTGCATTCAATTACATTGCTTTGTTAGGAATTAGAAGAGTGGGATAACTAATGAGATAACACGACAGAAATTATAAAAATATTTGATATATTCCAAAGCATTACCATCAAAGGAATTTCAAGGGATGAAAAATTTTAAATTGTATTTTCTTGATAATTGAATACAACAAACACTTCATACCAACACTTATACAAGTACACCCAAGTAAACTTGATTTAGTCATGAACACGAAAAAAAAATCAAATAAGTTGACACAAGACTTGGACCCTATGAGAGATTGTTGACACATATAAAGGGATGAAATAATCAAAGGCATCAAATTGAATTTAGAAAATGAGAGGAAAGACGAGTGAAGCCCTGAAGATCCTAAAGATGAAGGGTGACCAAGATGATAATGCCAATAGTAAGAATAATTATAAAGAAGTGAGCAATCAATATAGCATCATAGTAGGCCTACCACCAATCAAGTATTTGTATTGAGATCTGGTAAGATAATTTATAGACACAAATTTTAGGAAAGCATAAAAATTTAACATGTTATTTAAATTTAATGAGAGATAAAGAGATCACTTTCCATATTCAGCAGAAAATGATCCATCGTCAATGATGTCAAAGGGAGAGTTTAGCATGAGGGGAAAATGATTATTGGTTATCAATCATATGAAAAACATCAAATTCTAACACCCAAAACATGCCAGAATTAGCCATTACGATAGAATCAGAGATGAAAACATCATTAAAGACAATGAAAGTCAGCTAAGAAAGTTATAATAGACGATGTTTTTTTTTAATTTTTTTATGAATAGAGAAAGTTCAAGCATGTCAATGCTATTTATAAGGGGAAATAAAGGAGGAGAGAGTAACCATTGTAGCATAGTTCTTCTAGCTTCAAGGCTATTACCAAACGTGTTCTTTGTTTTGAGATCCTAAAAAATACATAGGGAAGGAGAAGAAGTTATCAAGCAGTCGTGGAATTTGGTAAGACATTTTATTGATAACAAGCTCTCATGAAAGTTAAAAAAGATATCTGATGTAAAGTTAATGAGGAAAGAAGAATAGATCCTTTCCCATAAACAAAAGAAAGAGATCCATCACCAATGAAGATAGAATAGTGAGTTTGCATGGTTAAAGATAAGAACTATCGTGAGGTTCCTGTCCTGTGAGAAATAGCATTAAAATCTAAGCTTAAAATGTAGCAAAGTGAACAAGTACAAACTAATTTTAAATAAAAAAAGAAACATCAAAATTGATTTGGTTGCCGCATTTTAACTGTTTGTGGCTGAGCTTACTGCATGGAATTTCAATATGGCTTACTGCATAATGGGGTCGACATGTAAGTATTGTTTCATGAAGAAATAAAGGGAAGGAGAGGTTTTCTTTGCTGCAATAAACAAAGGAATCTGGAATCCTGTTTTGCTGCACATTTCTGGATCAAATCAAGTTACAAGGGTTAATTGATGCTATTGTTTGGGTTTATGGAGGTGGTGAATATGGAATACAGGTTTGTAGAGAAAAAAAAAGCCATGAATGAGAATAAAAAAGAAAAAAAATTCCAACTTGAGAAGAGAAGGGATGGAAACAAAATTAGAGATACAAGGGAAAGAAGCAATCGTTCCCTGCTATAGGAAGCAGTGATTTGCACCAACTATTCAATAATCAATCATGAAGAAACTATCACCTGATTATAGAATAAGATCCACATTAAC